>JABCPU010000145.1:0-154706 GCA_016800925.1 Suillus spraguei
TTGAATGATCAAACACATTTTCAACATCTGCAGGAAGACCCACTGGGATTTTTATATGCCTTTATGAGTACATCAGCCAAGCGATCGCACGCCATCACCAGATCAGTGTCCAGGTTCGGAGAAGGTATAACCGGTTCTCCTCCAGTCTTCTCTGCATTGAATTTTTGTTCGGTATATGCCCCTGCTTCATGAGTGATGGCCAGGGCCCAAGTGCGCCAGATTTTTATGTCACAAGTGGACATGGAAGAAGTGTTCATGTTGCAAGTTGATATTGGGAAATCAGACGCTGAATGCTGGATGTCCAGACTTTGGTGTTAAAGGGGGTGGAGATAGCGAGGATCAGATAAGGGAACCTTGGATGATGTTGGCTTTCAAAGCTGTATTATCATCCATTGCTCAATGAAATACCAGATGATTGGAAGTGTGCTGGATATCTGATATTCATTTGTCCAGACCCGGGTTCGGAACTCCGGAACTTGGTATGCTTCACTCAAATTTCGGGGGTCGGAACTGGGTGTCTCGTATTGACTGAATTATGTGTCGAGACCCGGGTCTCGGAACTCGGAACTTGGTATGCTTCATCTGATTTTCGGGGGTCAGAACTGGGTGTCTTGTAGGGCAACACAAGCCTCGCACCCCGCTTTCCACATTCTACAAGATAACCTAAGCGCCATAAAGGCCATTTCAAGACATCACTTGCTGCTCCTGGAACTTGGTATGCTTCACTCAAATTTCGGGGGTCGGAACTGGGTGTCTCTTATTGACTGAATTATGTGTCGAGACCCGGGTCTCGGAACTCGGAACTTGGTATGCTTCATCTGATTTTCGGGGGTCGGAGCTGGGTGTCTTGTAGGGCAACACAAGCCTCGCACCCCAGTTTCCACATTCTACAAGACAACCTAAGCGTCACAAAAGGCCATGTCAAGACAGCACCTGCTGCTCCGGGAACTCAGTAACTGTGATTTATTACCTCCTCTGATTCAGATGATATGCAACTCCCTCAGCTCCGTCATGTCTACCATTATCATACACATGGGCCCACCCGTCTATATTTTATACCACCCTCGGCCCACCCGTCTAATATAATATACTGTACAACACCCTCGGCCCACCCGTCTAATAAATATTTATATAACACTCTCGGCTCACCCGTCTAATACCCGTCTAATTTAATATGTGTCTGGGCCCACCCGTGTATGTGATAACAAGTACCCTTCACATACCTGTCTATTTGATACACATCTACCTTGATACACCCATCTACATGATATCCAACTACCTCGGCCCATCCGTCTACCGGATATTCATGTACATCGGCCCACTCATCTACTCTACATATTCCTTGCATGGGCCCACCCGCTGTCATCGGGAATAATATTCCTCCCGGCCCATCCGTCATCAACGAGGATATTTCTACCATGGGCCCATGGTCCGCTGGCCCGTATCATACGGGATATTATGCACGTCCGTTCACTCGTATAATACGGAGATAGTTCACTGTAATATGTGACTCGTCCTCAATCCTCTTTAGCACCTCTTCACACTTCTGCTGGTAGACCACCATCCTAGGCATCCATTTCCTTCCATACTTAATCAGGTCCTTCCTTTCCTTCTTTTTCTTGTTGTTGAACAACCAAGTCTTATACATCTAAGAGTTGATGGAAGAATAAGATGTTAAAATTTTAGTTTTTCAACACAACAAAGACACATCACCTGCTTCCTCTTTTTCCATTGTCCTTGGTTGACTTTAGGAGCAAACAACCTGGCCGCCCTGGCGATTGCAGTGAAAACCCCTCGCTTCTCACCCCTTTTGGCTGTGGTCCACTCAGGAAGGTAGTCCTTCAACTCCAAAATTTTGTTTTCTGTGAGCTTCTGTGTCTGTGGTTGACGTGCCCTATTTCTGCCGGAAGTCAAGTGAGTGGAATGACCTGTCCTTGCCATGGTGAATCAGATTGCAGAATGAGCTGAGGATTAGCAAGGTGGAAGTATTAGCGAATTGTCAGAGGTTGAACTTTGAGAAAAGCCTAACAGTAGCTTAATTGAGCTATATTGGTCCCGAAGCCATAAATGGACATAAATTTGTAATGAGCCGGCAGGACTGTATGACACCATAATGTAATAAACATTCATTCCACCTGAGCAGATGCTTTGCTTGCAACATTAGCTTTAGAAAATAAGATGAAGATAGGTAGATGCACCCCATTGCAAAAATCCCACAGGGTAGAAGCAAGGGGCAGCAAAGGTAGAAAGATTTGGGTCAAGGTCCCACTTGCAAGCATAAGATAACATGCCTACAGGTCCATGCCTCACTCTCCCCCAGAATCACCAACACTTCAGCCTGTTCAGGCACCACCTCCTTGGGATGACTTTCCTGACAATACTTACGAGCAAGACCAAGGCTCATTTGAGCCATTGCAACTCCCAAAAACCATGGCAAGTTCATGTTAAATGTTGGAGTGTCATTCAAACTATAGCTAAATATAAAAAATGCAGAGTCAAAATGACTACATCAGGCAATGGCTGCCAAGGCAGGAATCATATCTGCATCACCTCCTGGATTGAGAAGCTCCACCAGAAGACAGGAGATGCATCATCTGCAACCAGGATGGGGTCTACAAATGTCAAGATTGTCTTGGCGAGCCTCTCTATTGCACAGGCTGTTGCAGGAGTCAACATTGTTGCAATCCTTTCCACTGGATCAGTCAATAGAATGGTCAATTCTTCGAGCAGAGTTGTCTCGCTCATGTGGGACTCACCATACACCTCGGGCATGATGGCAAACAATGTCCGGTGTCTTCTTAGATAGATGATCTATGGATAAAGACCTATAAAACCAAATATCTTCATGGTCAGTGATTCAGACAAATACCAATGACTGATAATGTGGTTGTACGTGGGTGGCTGTTTATGTTTCCCAGGCTACAGTCAGCAAATGAGTCACTTCTGTGCGATCAGCAAACTCTTGGACAATGACAAAGATTCTCGAAACAACTAAACTTCAAAGAAAAACACAGAAGTCAAACAAACTAAGAAACAGAAGTAACTGGCCAAATTACTCTCTCCAATGGAATGCAGGTGTTTTGCAACAACTGTGCTACCAGAATTTGTGGGAAGTTACAACAATCACCTTCTCAGACAAGCAGGTAGGATCCCCGGTCAAGACTAGTCACTACTTCAGAGATCTCTAGCTTACTATTGAACCTGCTGCCAAGGAACTCACTATGAGTATTAAGCAGTTAGCAGGAACGGACGTCCTTGGATTTCAATACCAAGTCCCCTTTCAATAACTAGAGTCTATCAGTCAGTGAAGACCTTAACTCAGTATCGCTACTCAGATGTGCAAGATAGAGTGTTGCTATCAACTTCTGAAGTCTCTCCCACTAAGCTACTCTGGCCTTAGATGGACTAAAGAGACAACACAAATATCAGAAACACAAGGACACTTAGCACCAGCAAACTTTGAAAGAGAGAGAGAGACCAGTAATCAAAGAAAAAGAAGAAAAGAGAAAGATTCAAAAGAAACAGAAGCAAGGAAACAGACAACAGAGAAAGAAAAACAGAGAGAAAGATGATGAAAGAAACTAGAATGAATTTGTCAAAGAAAAAAAAATTGTTGTCTTGCTGGTTGTCAGACACAGTGAGCTCAGGGTCTTGCTAGTTGTTGAGCACAGTGAGCTCAAGGTAGTGCTATCTCACAGAGTAGACTTCCTATCTTACTGTTGTTGACAATGTTCTTGACAGTGTACTGATACAGCTGGTCACACTTCACTCTCAGTTATATTTCTGAAGGGGAGAAAATCAAAATCTCTCTCTTTTATTGACAAAAAGGTGGGTCTTATATAGACAAAATGAATGGCTATGCTACTGTTTTCCCACATTTTGTAGGGGTGCTGACCTACCCTATTTATTGAATATTGTCATAGTTGATTTGTAATATGCTCAAGGGTGTGAGAAGAAGTCATGTGGGATATCGATGGCTATGCATAAATTTGAGATCAGGTGACTATTAGTGGCTATCCTAGGAGGAATATCAATTATGTCATATTTGAAGCATAAATCTGCACTTTTTTGTAGATGCATAGAAATGACACGAGTGAATCATAATGTGTTTCATGAGTTTCTCTGCAGGGTAACTCTATGTAATTATTTTGCTGGGGTCACCTGACATCTGTGGGAATCTTATAAAGTAGTTTCTGTAGCCAAACATACATAAACACACCCTTGAAAAATGAATTAGAAATAATAAGCAAACTTTTATGAGCAAAAAGAAACTTTCGATTCTGCGTCATGGATTGATTTCTGAGTAGAGGAACACTAAGCTATTATAGTCCTGGTACTATTTGTCAGCTGCAGTAATGCTTAGTCAGCCATGCACCAGACCAGTTTGGTGCGTGTCACCAGTCAATTTTCTGCTCAGAAAGACTCAACTTGAACTTTGATAGACTTGTCATGAGTTCGAGCTCGTGGACTATGCAATCAGCAAGTGACTTTTTAGCGTGGAGTTTCTCTCATCTAGTCGCGTGATTTGATGGAGTTTCACAAACTCTTCAGAAATAAATGTTCCGGCCGCTCCTGAATCTATAACGGCGGTGGTGTCGACGGATTTCAAACGAGTACGCGAGTGAAGGGTGATAGGGACACGAAGTTCTTTTCGTTCACCTATAGCACGTACAAGTCTTAGTAATACATTGGGAGAAACATACATCGAATCTTTGTTTCTCCAATTTAAAAATCCTCAACAATCCGCCTCACAGTTTCTTTGTCTCCTTCTTCGTCTTTGACTTCAGCTTGTTGGAGCGGAGTCTTCTTCTTTCTGTCAGGACAATTATGAATGCAGTGTCCTGTCTTCTTGCATCTGAAGCATTGTCCCTTCTTCATGCATTCGGATCTCTCCATATCGGAGATTCGATCTATGACCATTGCATTGGAGTCACGATTAGGGATGTAACATGCGCTCCCGTAGTTCTTCTTCTTCTGTTGTGGAACATGACGTGTCCTCATGGCTTGAAGACGATGATGGGAATTGTCAATGGAAACACATTGCAGCACAATGTCTCGGAATACTTCTGAGACATCTCCTAGTGCGAAAAGCTTTGTAAGGATACCCCAATTCAGGCCATCTTGGAAGAATTGGATCTTCATTGCATTGTCGGTGATATGAGCCTTGGCTGCAAGTGCCTCAAAGTCAGCGATGTAAGTATGGAGATCTCCACTTCCTTGTTTGAGGTCCCTGAGTTTCATGAGTGCGGTTCCCTTGGTATCCACTGGGTCGAAGGCTTCTTTGAAACTTTTCATAAAATCCACCATTGTCCCATAACCAACTTTTTGTCCAGAGGTGTCGGTTGATTGAGCATGGTCAAGAAATTGCTTTTTCCAGGATTTAGCATTCTTCTCGGTCATAAAGGATGTTATGAAAATGATCTTCTGCTTGTTGGTGGTGTAAAGCTTTTCGTTGATGTCGATTGCAAGACTGGAGAAATTTGTGAGAATTGTCGCGATCTCCATCAAAACCGGTTGGTTGACCAATTTTGTATTCAAATTCTTTGGTCGTCATATTTGGCGATTCGTCTGGTGAGTTATACTTTCTCGGTGCCTACACGCACTGTCTTGCTGTCCGTTAGGGCTTATCGGGGTTCAGGGTCGAAGACTGGATAGTCGATGATCAAGTAGACTTTAATCTTTTGTTACGAACTGGGGTGGCGTCACCAGCGACAGTGAAAAGACACAGACGGTCTGCTGGGTAGTTCTACAATGTCCAGAAGAGGACAAGGTGAAAGTACAAGGAACGTGTTCCGAGTACGATCAGGGGTTCGGCCTCAAAGACAAGTCTAAGAGGTTCTACGAGAATAGAGACTAAGACTAAGGAGTGCTTAGACTTAGAGACGATTCAAGGACAACTTAGGTTGGAGGCCTAAGCGAAGGATATTCCAGGTAAAACCCAGTAAGATTAAAGTAGAGTATACAAGTGTAATACAATGTGCTTAAATAGGCCAATATGTGCGCACAGACCAAGAGAGACGTGGGAACGTAAGTGCGTATCCAAAGAAGGAAGGCAACTATAGTACAGATGTGTTGAGCATATGAATCAGAGTCATGTTACGTAATGTACAACGTAAAAAGAAGAGAATGAATAGGGGCACATACAATTGTAACAGACTTGGACGATGTGAGGCATTCATATGAACAGGAAGGTGACCTTTATTTTGGAAATGCTGATGACAATGGCCGGGGTTCACCTGGAGGTGGAGGTTGGGATGAGGCTAGTGGGACCCCACCAAGGGATATTGAAGAAGAAACACATGGCAAGGTCACCGACTACTTTCCAGGTGCTGCAAAGACATATGGCATGGGCTACACGTTCTTGAGCCTGTTCAATACTGACAAAAACAGTGTTTATTGCAAGACAAACCTGTACTATCCATTTAGCTGTAAACAAGACTTGGAGATTGCATTGTGGTTACTACGTTCTGGTTTGAGTATGGGGAAGATAGATATTTTCTTATCACTTGAGATGGTGAGTAATTGTTTGCTTTATCCTGATCTAACTGATTGACCATTAATCAGATCAAGGGCCTTTCTTTGTTGTTCCGCTCAGCCAAAGAGTTACAAGGATGAGCAGAAATGTTACCCAGCGGCCCACATTGGATGTCACAAATCATTCATACATTGCATTCAACCAAATTGCCCATTATTTTATACTGGTGCAACCCACTGGAGTGTATATCTACCATTCTCAAACATCCTTTCTTCCATGATCAAATGGACTTCACACCTTGCAAGGTTTATTCAACGGTGAAAAAGGTCTGCCATGTGTATATGGAGTGGATGACAGGCGATGATGCATGGAACATGCAGGTACGTGCCTTCAGATAGTACACTAAAGTCTTATTGATTTTCAACAGTCAGTGCTTCCCCAAGGTGCTACATTGCTTGGGACAATACTATCTTCAGACAAAACAAATATCTCAACTCTGACAGGCGACTGCATCATGCACCCACTTCTTATCAGCCTTGCAAATATACACATGAACACATGACTCAAATCATTGTCCAACTCTTTTGTACTCACTGCCCTGCTGCTGAGTCTGAAGTTTCTTCACAAGAATAAGCGCTTGCATGGCATATTGGCAGATTGCCTCATTCATCAGTGCCTAGATATTGTCTTAAAGCCACTCAAGGAGGCCACTCTACATGGCGTGATGCTATTGGATCCAGTTGGACAGAGCCACTATTGTTTTACTCCACTTGCAAGTTATATCATTGATACCCCAAAAGCCATGATGTTGGCCTGTGTCGGTGGAAAGACTTCTCCGGTCACCATGGCCATGTATAAGCAATTCAGAGACTCCTTTCACCATAAACCTTGCACGGCATCAACCACCCTTGCACAACTATCTGTTGTTCGCACATGAGCCGATCCATCTGATCTACAAGCCTTCCTTCATGAAGCACAAAAATTCCGCTTGAATGGTGTCTCTGAGTCATTTTGGCAGGACTGGGTGCTTATAGATCCCTCCCGCTTCTTCACACCTGAGACACTCCATGTCTTTCACAAGGAGTTTTGGGATCATGATGCAAAATGGCTCATCTTTGCTGTTGGGGAGTCGGAGATGGATTTCTGTTTTCTGTTTTGCATCCTGTTACTGGTTTTTGGCGTTTTGCAGAAGGGATTTCAAAACTCAAACAAGTTACGGGTCGCTGTCAACGAGACATCCAGTGTTCTATCATTGCATGTAGTGCAGATGCAGCACCCTGCGGAGTTCCCATTGCCATATGCGCCCTCATGGATTTCTGCTATCTCGTACAATCATTGATGCCAGGGTTCATTGAGGCAAGGGCAATAAAGTGATCGACAATTGGTACATACCGAAACTAGAGCTTATGCAGAGTGTTGTACCCAGCATTAGGAACTCCAGAGTCACAGCTCAGTGGTCTGCAGATGTTACAGAGCACGTGCATATCACCAAGATCAAGGACCCAGCAAGATCAAGCAATAACAACAATTACGATCTGCAAATATGTTGACATCTCAACCAACTCGATAAATGTCTTTGGTTTGAGCTTGCTACCACCCTTCTCAACGAGAAGCAGAACATCAAGACATCAGTCCATGTAGCAGGGAGTCATATGGATGACGAGGACAATGACAACAGTGATTTGGAGGACGACATCAATCGCACAGATACTGCTCCTCAAACCTATAGGCTCCATACCCTTACCATTGCATTCTTTTGTTGTTGGGCGCATTGCTTTTCATTTGGCTTATGACCCTTCTATCCGAAACATCACTATTGATGATGTCACTGTCAAATTTGGCTTGCCAGATTTGCGACCGGTGCTATCTGATTTTCTGCATCACAAGGCCAGTGTTGGATGCAATCACACCCATGCAATAGGTGGCTGTTATGAACTGGGGTGGCATCACCAGCGACAGTGATAAGACACAGACGGTCTGCTGGGAAGTTCGACTATGTTCAAAAGAGAACAGAGACTACTACTTAGAAAAGGTTCCAAGTAGGATCAAGGGTTCAGTCGAAGAGTCGTGACTCTAAGACAATCAGTAGAATAGAGACTAAGGCTAAGGAGTGCTTAGATTTAGAGACGATTCAGACGACTTAGGTTGGAGGCCTAAGCGAAGGATATTCCAGGTAAAACCCAGTAAGATTAAAGTAAAGTATACAAGCGTAATACAATGTGCTTAAATATGTGCGCACGGACCAAGAGAGACATGAGAATGTAAGTGCGTATCCAAAGAAGGAAGGCAACTATAGTACAGATGCGTTGAGCATGTGAGTCAGAGTCATGTTATGTAATATACAAGTAAAGGAGACAAAGAGAACATGAATAGGGGCACGTACGATTGTAACAGTGGCCCTAGGAGAGCTGGACCAATGCTACACTTCCTTTTGAGAACATTCAAGTATGGTTCAAGCTTCGCTTGAAAGATACGGATTTCCATGATACTCACAATATTCAGCCAGCCCAAACTCTCAATTGTGCACCCCCAAGTGAACCTTGGATATGCAGCCATTATGATTCAATCATCGTCAACACTGAAGCAGAACACTTGTGGCCTACAAGTGGTCTTGAAGGTACGTCACACTCATTTCTCCTTCGTAAATGCTTATTAACTCATCCCTCAGGACACACTGTCACACAAATCAGACTTATTTTTTGCCCCCTCAGCAAGACTGGCACACAATGGGCATGGCAAGATTGGTTTCTTACCTATGTTCATTGCTTCAACATTGTTGGTGCTCGTGAACCAACTACACAGATGCATGTGCTTAAAAGAGCAAAATGGTCGAATGGGACTTGCATGGGGGATGTTGTACCGATTTTGCAACTATGTGCACCCATGAATCTTGTTTCTCAGTTTGGTGCCACTGCAGACAATCGCCTTACCACATATAATTGTATGGAGCATGCATTGGAGTTATGGCTGAATCGTTTTTGGGACAAAAGCACTTACTTCACTCTTTCAATGTAGTCATTTTGGAAGAGTTTGGTCACTTTTCATTATAGTTGTGTGTCAAGTTGATAAGAGATTAGGAAAATTTGTAGATATTCCCATGTTAACCCTTGACTATCATCGCAATGCCCTCCAACTCGAAGTCCAAGTCAGAATCAAGGTCAAAACACCATTTCTCAACACTAGCAGTTGGAATAAAACTTGGATCCTTTGTCAAAGTTCCTCTTATCCATGATGTACTGACCATGGATAAGCTAACCACTCAAGAACTAAATCAGCTGGTTCATGAGGAGCCTGTGAGTCATATCAAATGTAATACCCCCCTCAGGCATCTTCTAGCCATCATTTTTCAATCCTTCAAGGCTCAAGTGCCTCGCACAGAGGATCTTCGGATCCCTCTTTCTCAGATTCAGTATCCCAACAAGTGGATTAATAATCAATTTTCTCAACATAAACTGATGGACTCTGTGGGACTGTGGGATAGTAAGGCAGAGATGTGGAACTTGGGGCTGCTAGATCCGCCCCCAAAACAGCGCAAGAAGAATAAGATGGGTAAAACACATGAGGGAGGGGGGAGCCGGGCGCCCGGAGGCAGTACTTCCCAGTCAAACTCAACTACTGAGCATGTAGTTGCAGGGCTTTTGAATGCCCTTACGGCAGCACTTTCTCGACATGGGCTCAATACCAGTAATCAAGCAAATCACATATGGAGTGGGGCCCACTCAACTGCCCCAATCAAGGGAGAAGACATTCCCTGCAAACCTGACATCGTTATGTCAGATGAACTGGACCCTGGGTGGGCAGGCATCAAGGTTGTCACTGAGGTGACAAGCAGCAAGTACTGGCCAGGGAAGCCTGCTGTCAAGTCCCTTGATACCAAGGCATAGATCATCTTGAAGCACCAACCCTGGAGGTGTTTCGCTCTCATGCTTTCACTATGCAACCACTATCACGAACTTTGTGTCCATGTATATGACTACTCTGGTTCTGCTGTATCCCCTCCATTTCATATCGACCAACAAAAGGATGAATTTCTAAAAATCCTCTCATCTATTGTCTTTGGCAATGAAGAGTGCATTGATTTTGACACAACGATGAACATTCGACAACTCAAACTCCCTGTATTATCTCATCGTTCCTGTCTTCCTAGGAGATTGTGTGCTAAGGAAAAGAGGGACACCACTCAGTGTACATGGGCCAAGTCAGGAGATGCAGCATTAGGCGAGGAGTCAGGATATGAGTCAGATTCATCATACAAACCTTCGCCCTCATGTCACCCAGAGACTTTCAGCAGTGATACCTTTCTATCAAGTGCCCTCCCCTCCCTTGAGCCAGATGAGTGGCCTGATATCAGAACTGGTCCTCCTGCACTCCCCTCTGAACTGCTTCCCTCAGCTACTCCTGCCTCACTGGCTCCATTTATTGCCGAAAATTCTGTCCCTCCAAATTCATCACCAATCGGCAAAATTCAAGTCAATGATAACTGGTACGATATCCTGGAGGTTATATTTTCAAGTCATGGCCTGGTTAGTCGTGGCACCATTTGCTACCTGGCTCAAAAGGATGACCAAGAGTATATCATCAAGGACCACTGGGTCCTTGGGAATGCAGATGATGAAGATATCTTGAATGAGGTCATTATGTTGAAGAAGATGCAAGGTGTCCGTGGCATCCTGGAGCTTGTAGAATTCAGCAAGGTTAAACTGTCGACTGGCAAGGTCAACAACATGAAGATTTACCGATACCAAGAACTGCCCAGCTTAGTTGGCACTTGGCGCACTCATTTTTGCCTCGTAATAAAACCCCGAGGGCGACCTTTACATAAATTTCGAACAAAGTTGGAATTTATTAAAGTTATAGGTGACATTGTGGCCAGTAAGTATTCCGCTTTTGTGATATGCATGTTGATACTAACTGGCGGGTGTTCTCCAGTTCAACAGGAAGCGCATGAGTGAGGTGTTTTGCATTGTGATTGCAGCCTCCACAATGCGATGGTCATGACTGCCGATGGTGACAGCCTTGGAATGTTGATCGACTGGGAATTTGCTGTAGCTATCACACCAGAGAATACATATGCTATCAGTGGAACAGTAAGTGAATGATTGATTCAGGATTAAATCTGCTGACTCAACTTACAGGGCACAATTCCATTCATGTCGCGGCGGCTCCTGCAGCAAGTGAAAAAGGTCTTGGTTCCCGACACTGCCAAAAAGGGGGCATTGTCATCGTCACCTTTGGCAATTGAGTTTGTCAAGCAAGACTACTCAGATGATCTTGAATCACTGTTCTACGTCGTTTGTTGGATCTGCATCGAGTACAGTGGCCCTCTTGGCATAGAGCGCCATTTAAACACTTCGAAGACATGGCTTCTGCATGCATGGAGCAATCAGGATATTGGGGGATGCTTTGAGAACAAGGTTGCATTTTACACAGTGGGTGATGGTGAAGCTGCACTCCAAGTGTAGTTTGACGACTACTTCAAGGATCTTCGTCCACTTGCACTGGAGTGGATGGGCCTCCTGAGACTCAATTTTCCAGTTCAGGTTGGTAGTGTTGACAGCCAGGCCCTCCACAGACCCATTGAATTTGATGCACTGCTCAAGATCTTGGACAAATACATCGCCAAACTCAAGGGCACACCTGAGCTACCCCCTGAATGGCTACTCTGCAAGAGGTTAGTAGACAGGAATAAGCAGGACATGGATGCATCAGGAGAGATTATGAAGGAAATGGACTTTACTGTAGTGAAGAAGCGTGGTCTGAATGACGAGTGTACTGTCGAACCTGTGAAGAGGAGCAAGGCATCGAACTCGGGGTAGTTAGGCCAGTTCTACCATCAATCTTGATTTCACGTACACAGCAGTATGTTTTCGCTCATGATGTTTTTTATGTTGTTGCATTGCAGTATCATTACTTGTTTTACCCCTTTTGCCAATTGATATTGACTTTGACTCAGAAGTGTTTGTGACTCATCACAGTTGTTCCCACGACTTTGGGAACTTGGCAGATTATTGCTATGACTATTACTTGTCCTCCTCACATGTACCTCCATTTGACTACATTCCAACAAAAATGCGGTCACTTACTCAAGTCATACTGCCTGTCAGTGACATGTTGCTCAGTTGAGTCAAATCCTTTAAGAGCTGAGTGAGTTTTATCTGTGTCTTGTCACTCATCTCCCTTCTGGTTTTTCTACCCTTTGTCAGTGTCAATAATGCCCCCTCGTTCCAGAGCTATGTCTAGCCCCAAGAGACTGAAGGCAAAGTGCAAAGTCATGGATGATATCCCAGCGCTCACTGGGCAGGGAAAGAAGGCCCAGGCAGTGGACAATATTGGTTTGGTGTCACTACAGCTAACTTCTGATCCCAATGCTCCTGCCATTCGTTGTTCTGGTCGCCCTTGTGCAGGGACAGGAGGTAGGAATGCTCAACTTGAGAAAGTTGGCGCAGTTCAGGAGGCCCCAGCACGGACAAGCTAACCTAAGGGCTCTACGACCCTCACGCCAAATATCTCAGCAAACCCTCTTGCTCCAGCATCACATTGAAAGGGCCATTGTAAAGATGCAATCTAGCCTGGGCTGTAGATAAACCATGGCCTCAGCTAGTTGGTAGCGAAAGTGGTAAAACTGCGGTAGTGCGTGCGGTAAAACTGCGGTAAGGCGTGGGAAACTGGCGGTAAAACAAGCGGTGAAGCGTGGGAAGGCGTAGCGCAAGCGGTGAAGCGCGGGAAGGCATAGCACAAGCGGTGAAGCGCGGGAAAGTGGTAAAGAGCGGTGGTGTGTGCGGCAGTAAAACAATTCTTAAGAGACAGTGACTTCAGCGAAAGACTTTATTCCATTAGAGACAGTAGTGGTGACAATTCCTAAGTACTGTGTGTACCATAGAGGGAAAAGTACAAGTACCGGAATGTGTGAAGAGTCCTTTATAACATGTGCCATGAACAGCCGGAATACATAGCGAGAACGGTAGCGAGATAGAGATATTTAGCTAAGAGGCATGCAGCGAGCAAGCGGCGTCACGGAAGGTAAGGTAAGTCTTGCCGTAGCTTTAGTAATGGCGGAAATAAATATGCTACGCACCAATGGATCTTAGATGGAAATGGAATGGACAGGAGGACATCAGTAGTGAGATTCGGTAAGGGGCAAGGATCCACGGAGCAAAAATGGTACCGGCGAAGCAAAAAGGGGTAATGCTTGCTATAGGGGTTTTCTCGGTAGCCACTGTAGATGGTAACGAGACACTTGTCTAAAATGGCACTTTCATGGTCAGCGTGACTTTGTTCGCTACACTGTGGCAGCCACCCACAGGTAAGCTCAAGTTTTTATCTGGGCAGATGGGGCTGATCTTAAATATTTAAAAGCCTCCTCCTTTACCGTATAGCGTCTCAGATATTATGGGCTCTACCATCAAGAGTTCCTGTCAGAAGGGAAAGAAAGCCAAGGTAGGTCATTTTCTTTATCCATGCCTGGTGATACAATGACCAATTACTCAAATAAACAACTTCTGCCTCCTCGCAAGTTGAACTAGTTAGGAATATTATTTTTATATGTAGATCAAGTACTCATTTATACCTGAGGACGTCACTCACAAGCCAAACCAACATAGGACGTTCATGCTACCTGCAAAGAGGCCGGTCTTAATGACCTAGTATCCATTGGTACCAATATTGCAAGTGTCAAAATATCATCCTCTCTTGCACTGACAATTTTGTCTGCTGTTAGGCATCTCAAGATGGTTCACACACACCCCACTCTTCGCTTGACAACGAGTCATTTCTGCAAGTATGTATTGTATTTGCAGCCTTTCCAATCACTATAACGCTAAAATTACAGGCTGATGGTACAAGACGTCCTGATCAGTTCGGCATTGTCAATGAGCTTTCACCAGCATTTTTTGCCAGAATGAAAGCTGATATTGATGTGTGTGACCAGTACTTCAATTTCTTAGCTCCTATCTAGATATCTGCTCTCAGTCCTCCCCATTGGATGGTGCTCATTCCTCTGTAAATCCAGTCCTTGCTCGTGTTAAGACCGTACTCAAAGGGTGAAAGATTTGAAGGGCTTTGGCCTCAGTTCATGCACTGTGCCCCTTTCCCGAGTAATGCCCCTTATTTCAGAGGGTAGATATACGTCCAAAGATCCGGAAGGAGTTGCGTGATGGATTTGGATGTCCGAAGGTTATCTGGAGCATAGAGATGGAACGAGGATTAAGGCTAGCTTCAGAACAAGTTCCTAACTAGAAAATAACAGAGATAGACTATCCGAAGATAGAGTCGGAGATATAGACTAAAGGATTCAATCCAAAGTCTCGGAAGATGACTAGAGCAAAGAGTAACTCAAGTCCGGAGGAAACAGAATGAGCAGAATCTAAGATGATATTTGAACTAAGGTTCTATGGAGATCTACAAGTAGTTTATATACTGTAAGTAACCAGCACAGATAATCAAGGAGTCCGGGACCGAGGGCTATGTATGAAGTATAACGGAAGTCTATTAGTTAATGCACAGCGGATCAGTAAGCACGAGTCAGAAATAAAACACAGGTAATGGATCAATAAGCAGGATGGAAGTATACACAGCCGGAATACTGGAAACAGGAGGGATGCCGAAAGGAGATAGACACAGATATACACAGGGGAGTTAGAGTGCGAGAATTGGGCACTTTCGGATGGGTGATCCAGACAGGATCTGTGGACTGGACGGAAGTAGGGTCGATCAGATCTGATCGGATCTGAGATTGGAAATATGGTATATGACAGCTCGCCTTTCCTCGTTCCTTCAGCACTTTCGATCTGCCAATGGTGAAGGAACCAAACTTCAGCAACCCTCCACACCCTCATGGTTACATCCCCATGTACTCTTGGCTCATCTTTCCTCACTTTTCCCCCAATCTCCATTCAATGGTGACGAACAAGATAAACCCCATCCTGCAATGCCTTCAAGTTCACGTCCAGATGTAGTCATCAGTCAACTCTTCCACTCTCAACCTCACCTCAACAAGGAAATTGAATTCATGCAACACCCAAGTCCTCCTCCTGTAGTTAAAGTGGCTGCAATACATGACAAGCAGGTATATGTTTCCTTTGTGCATTTACAGTCACTGTGGTTCAATAATTTTTGTTCAGACTTTGATTGTTGCTCAGGGGCCACAATTTAAGAAAGTGAAATGAGCATATGACCAAAAAATTCAATCACATGCTCAAGCACAAGTATCATCATTGTGCATTCAGCCTGTCAATGGGTCAACATCCACGAGCCCTCCTACTCTAGGTACAGTAGCCACACAACCACCACCCATATCATGGTGGGCTCAGATCATGTTGTTTATATGCTGTGTACATGCCAATGGTCATTGATACAGCTAGCATTTGACAACTACTCCACTTTTACTTCTAGTTATATTCACTTGTATGTCTTTCATTGTGTCTTTCAGTACATCATCAATCCTTGCAGGGGCGATGCAGCCGATGCAGTGTTTTGAACAGTAAGCACAATTGCTCTTCATCAACACACTGCAGGCCTGTACCTTGGCAAGGTCATTTGGGTGGCATTGAGGAACCCTCTGCAGGACATGGTTAACTTTGTGACAGGTTGTACTAAGCACAACCTAAAATGATATCCCTTCTGAAAATTGGTTGTTTCATACTTGATTCAGGTTGTGCATTTCTCCCCAGTTCTGCTGTCAACCACAAGTTGATGTCTGTCCATAGCAGAATCATAATGATCTACCATTACATAACAACAGGACTGGGTGATGCCTGCTGTCTTCTCTTCTCCTGTTCACTGCTACTTGACTCCTCATTCATCCCCACATGGCGATAACAATCAGAAAATGCAGCCACTCAGTATGTGCACAAGTATTCAGCAGTAATATTTCAAATCTTAAGGCCTCGTTTTTCAGTGGTTGCCACTTCATCATGACAGAATGCAGCGATGCCATTGAAGAATGGTGTAAAGATACAACCTAGCCTGGGCTGTAGATGAACCACGGCCTAAACTAGTATGCAAGTCTTGCGCTCCGTCTAGTCTGCTTCACTTGTGAAAACAAGAGCGTTCGACCCAAAAGGGGGATGCCTATTAGTATGGTCAAGTCCGAGTCTAACTTATGTGCGAATGAAGCGTCGTGGTCAGTGGTGATGCTGCCAGAACTAGCATCGTAAGTAGTGGTACTACTGTGGTCAAGATATAGTCAGAAACAGTTGCATTGAGCAAGCGATGTCGAGCGATGATATCAGCGGTAATGGTAAAGTTGTGAGCGGTGCAAAGAAACAGTAAAGAAAACCGCAGTACTTTCAGCGGTAAAGTAGTGGTGCGTGAGAAGTTCAGTCAAAATAACAGTCAAAAGTCCAGCAGTATGCCAGCAGTAACAGAGAACGAGTGTGATAGATTAACAAGCGATAAGGAACTTTAAAGACTACATCTACTACTGGGTAGATCCAGAGCTAGACAATAATTCTGACCTATAGTACGTGCAATGGTGTAAAATCAGGTGTCTCTATCATGCGGGGTATGTGGTGCTTATATCCTAAATCGTATATACTCGGAATACTCTAGGCGAGATCAGTAGCACTGGAGTGTAGTAACCGCCATAAGTAAACATAGCGCGAGGCGCTGCGGCATGAGGCAACATGTAATAAGGCTTGCCATGGAATCAGTGATAATGAACAGAAAACAAATTATGCACCAAATGGAGCTATTCAGATGCGGCAAGGACATGGAATGTTATGAACTGGGGTGCCATCACCAGCGACAGTGATAAGACACAGACGGTCTGCTGGGAGGTTCGATTTCATTCAAAAGAGAATGAGGACTACTACTTAGGAAAGGTTCCAAGTAGGATCAAGGGTTCAGTCGAAGAGTCACGACTCTAAGACAATCAGTAGAATAGAGACTAAGGCTAAGGAGTGCTTAAACTTAGAGACGATTCAGACGACTTAGGTTGGAGACCTAAGCGAAGGATATTCCAGGTAAAACCCAGTAAGATTAAAGTAAGGTATACAAGCATAATACAATGTGCTTAAAGAAGCCAATATGTGTGCACGGACCAGGAGAGACGTGAGAACATAAGTGCGTATCCAAAGAAGGAAGGCTACTATAGTACAGATGTGTTGAGCATATGAGTCAGAGTCATGTTACATAATATACAAGATAAAGGAGATGAAAAATGAATAGGGGCACGTATGATTGTAACATGGAAGGACATCAGTTCATGGAATGAGGTGCAGCAGTCGTTACGGTGTGCGGTAAGCGTGGGATGCCGCCGGTACTGCTGAAGGGGTAAGACGGCCATGGACAAGTGGTAACTCCTGTAGACGTGAGACGAGTGTCAAAATATGGGGTTTTAAGCCCAGCGCCAATATGTTCGTTACACCGGATTATAGGAGTAGAGTAATTTCGGTACAGAATAGATTTCTTGTTTCTACTCCTTAACTTGTAGTTTACATGTTGTTCTTATACTAAATATGTATGGAGTATCTCCGTCATCATCTCCAATGATATGACAGAGTCTGGAGTAAGTAGCTGTACACTATGCTATCATTATTATGGATGAGTGTTAGTCTACTCCACTACTTGACAGGTAGTCCAGTGATTTAAGAGGAGTAACCTAATCCGGATGACAGGTCACATGACTGGAAATACTTCCAGATATCTCTTCTGGATAGGGGCTATCGGATGCAGATTCTAACATTTTTTTCACTGAGTATAATACAAATACATAGCCATTTTCCGTCACAGGCACCCAAAACAAGATTTATACCAACATAGTAATACCATTGAATCCAATTAGTTTATGATCTGAGCAAATAGATTTCCCTTCAATGACTCTATTTTCACCTTGACATCTTTCAAAGATCAATGTTAACGAAGGGGCAGGTGACACCTTTCAACGTCTGTGTTCTTCTATTATTCATTATTACTTTTTTTTTTTAAAAAAAAATCCTCATTTATTGTCCGTTGGGGTGTAACCCTATGTTAGACAATACATGCGGTAAATACTCTGTCTACTTATGTGCGGTTTTGTGAATGATGGGTCTTGTACAGTGGTGAATCTACCTGTGCTCGCAATGAACTTAAATAGCAGTTTCAGGCAGTCAGTTTTGTTGAGGATGTGTTTCACGTGGTGCGCTTTAGTGCCCAGTTCCATTCTGAGGATGTTGCATTGTCTGGTGTATGCTGGGCATTTAAAGAGGAAGTGGTGTACCGATTTGTTTCCTTCTTTGCATTGGAGGCACATTGGTGAGTCCAACTTTGCAATACGATGGAGATGCTTGTTGAGGGGAGCATGGCCTGATCTAAGCTGGAAGAGGAGTGAACTGTGGCAGCATGGGAAGTCATCTATGATATCTGCAAAGTGTTTTGAGGGTGCGGAGGGATTTATGGTGTGCAGGGTGGCGTATCTGGGGGACATGTATAGGATTTTTGCTGCTTCTCTTTTGATCTTCACCCTGAAATTTTGTAGTGTAGTTGACTTGCTGATGGGTAGCGTGATGGGGGTTGCTGATGTCATTTGAAGGGAGTGTGGGAGTCATCTTGTTTCTGATGCATCTCTTTTCGCAGCTCTTTTTGCGCACTCGTCTGCTTTCTCATTTCCTGGGATGTCGATGTGACCTGGTGTCCGGCATACCACCAGTTTCCTGCCATCTTTGTTGGGGAGGAGCTTTCAAAGATTGTTGTGGAAAATGACCATGAGATAGTGACCTGGTTGGGAATTGAATGACTTCATTGCGCAGATTGCCGCTTGATTGTCCACGCCTAGTGCCATTGACCCTTCTCCTCCTGCTCTTCTCAGTAGCTCGACCGCTAGGATCATCCCTATCATCTCTCCCTTGTAGACCGTATGCTCACTGTCTTTCCCTAGGTGGAATCTTAGCTCGTCTCTTACTTCTTCTCCTTTTATCAACACCACTGCTGCTCCTACTCCTCCCTCTATTGCTGACCCATCCAAGTACACTCTTAGCTCCTCATCTGCAAGCTCATCTTCTTCAGCTGCCTCCTCCTCTTTCCTGGCTATGCGTATTTCCATGTCTGCTTCCCACTTTGGGTAGTGGCGTACTGGCAGGATCTTTTCCATCTGGGTGGGGTCTAACTTGAATTCATATAGCAGCTTGTGGAGTGGGGAGGGGTGGCATTTTGGCTTGCTGAAGTTTCATGCTGCTCCATAGTCGTATGCAGCTTTGATGTCTCAAGCTAACGGGTGAGAGTCCGGGAGTGTTGTTAGCCTTAGTGTTGATTTAAAGCAGATTTTGTGCAGGGTCTGTTGGAAGGGGAGAACATTAGCATGTGCATCGAGAGTATCGGTAACTGTGGATCTCATCCCCCCTGTTATCATCAATGTTGCCATCCTTTGTACTCTTGCCATTTGCGAGGCGAATCCTCATGCTCCTCGGCCATTTAGTCTTTTTCCTTTGCCCTTTGCAACCAGTCCTGCGCACCAGACATCAGCTGCATACAACATTTTAGGAATTACTACTCCCTCGTATAATCTCTTCATTAGACGGCTCTTGATTCCCTTTGTTGGGCGGATCATTCTGTTGCAGGCCAGCGCATATTTAGTTCCCTTTGCAAGTGTGTAGGCCATGTGTTCCTTGAAACTTAGGTTCTCGTCAATGATTACTCCTAGAAACTTGTGGAAACTTGAAGATTGTATTGTATGGTTGTGGATGGTGATGGCGGGTTTCGGGACCAGAATGGACTTGTTCAGGTTCATTTTGCTCGGGATTCTAGCTCTGGATAGGCATACTAATGCTGTCTTGTCTAGCTCAAATTATGTGTGTTCTTCACTCCATTGGAGTGCGCCTCCTCTCTTCTCCATCATCTTGACTAACTTAGCGTGCACTTCTTTGTATTATTTGCCCTTTGCTATGAGTGCAATGTCATCAATGAAACCAAGACTAAGTTTGCCCTTTCGGGGTCTTGGATCTGCAACTCTTAGTAAGTCCGTGTTGTAGAGGATGAAGGCTAACAGGACAAGGGACATCCTTGGTCTACTCCTCCCTCGACATTGAATAGGTCCAATTGAAAGTTGTCAAAGTTCAGGGTTGTGGATCTTCCATCGAGCCATCGTTTGTACCATTTGATGTAGTCGTTCGGTATGCCTGCTTTTCTCAGATTGTGTAATAATTTGCTGATTACCATGCTGGGAAAGGCAGCTTTAACATCTAGGAACAACATGGACACGAAGCTTTCTTGGGATGCCCAGGAATCTGTAACAAATTTTGTTAGTAAGTGCAGGGAGTCTGTAGTGGAACGACCTGGTCTTCTGCAAAAGTGTGTTGCTGCTAAGAGATTGTGCTGTTCTGCGATGTAGATCAGGTTGTTGGCTATGCAGGAGGATAAGATTCTGGTCATTGTGTCAAGGAGCATTATGGGTCTGTATGCCTTTGGTAGGCTGTAGTCTGGTCTTCCTGGTTTGTGGAGCACTATGGTAGACAGTTTCTTCCACTGTTCAGGGTAGATTCCAAGTGTGAATGTCACTCGGAATATCGGGCCCATATATGGGATGAGTTGTTCTGCACAGTGGGTGAAGACGCAGTTGCTGATTCCATTTGGGCCTGGGGCCTTGTGTGGGGACAATTTTGATATTGCTCTTGCTATCTGTTCGTTTGTGATTAGTGAGAATTCGCATATGGGAGGAGGATAGATATAATTAGGATTAATGTGGTCATCTAACAGGGGAGGCTTGAAGAAAACATTGTAGAGTAATTCACTTTTTCTGTTGTTGTCCTGGGTCGTGTTGGGGTTGTTGGCAGCTGGGTCTTTGAGGGTGGTGATTCTTGCATATATTTGGTCGTTTGGATTACTTGCTGCATAGCTGTGGAAGTTCCATACCCCGGATGGGGTCATATTTTCTAGCCAGTCGCTCCAGTGGGATTCCTTCGCCTTTTGATGTTTTCAGAGAAAGTGTTGCATGCTCTTCAGTAGCTTTCGTGTATGGGATCATCTCTGTATGGTAGATTAGCTCTTGATTTGCGGCCTAATTTGTGTACCTCCTTTCATTCTTTGTCCAGACTCTTAGACCACCAATGCTTGGCATACAGTGAAGGTTTTGATTTGGGGACTTTGGAGTCTACTACCTTCGCGATGACATCAGTTAGGTTGCTCAGAGCCTCTTCGAACTGGGCATCTGAAGTTATCTTGGTTGGTGGGGGGATGCTTCTAAGTTGTTCGGACAATGCTTCATTGATGATGTCCCAATCAGCTTTTCTATAGTTGTGGTGTGGGGTGTCATTTATTTGGTCTGGGTACAGATCAATCAAGCTGATGATAGGGAAATGGTCCATTACTACTGGCCTTAGGTGGTATTCTATGTTGCACATGGTGAAGGCGTGTTGAAGTCGGGCTGAGCAGAAAACATTGTCGGGGTGGGTAAGGTTCTTGGTGGCAGATGCTTCTAGAGTTGTGATACCTTGAGGGAGGACCTGGACTAGATTATATAGTGCGAGTAAGTTTATGAGTACACCTGCAGCATCTAAGTTCGCTGCAGTGAATAGATGGTTGTTTGTATTTAGTTCCCATAGTGGATGGTGACGATTGAAATCGCCTAGCCATATTATATTTTCATTATGTACTTCCTCCTTGCCTTGAGCGAGTTGTTGAGGGATTCTTGGCACGCGGTATGTTCAGACTGCATGTCTTTCGAGAAAGTGCATGGTGCCGTCGTGGTCGCATGGGTTGTAGATATTGTAAATACGCACCTTTCTGAATTTGCCCATGAGTTCTAGTGCCATGACATTTGCCAATTGTATTGGGATTGTGTGCCATAGATTCTTGGATATCTTCTTGTTGATGAGCATTATTACTTGAGTGCGGTCCTGGTTGGTGTGGTGTGTGGTCAGGTAGAGTACATCCCAGTAGCATTTGAGGTTGGATGTGTTGGCAAGATTGACGGGGTTGAGGAACAGTTCTTGTATACAAGCTAGGTCGAAGTTGTCTGGGTTAAGGTTCTTCAGTAGGTGTTCCCAGGCATGGGAGGATTTTTGGAGGTTTTGTTGCCATATCCTGAAGTTTGTTCTAGGTTGATGTTGAGCGTTGAGGTCATTCTGCATTAGTCCCAACCGCTGGCTGTGTTGCTGTCCTGGTTATAGTCTAGTGTTGAGAAAAAGAGTCTCTAGATTGGTTGTCGTCATATTGCTGTTGAGGCGGGTAGGTTGCATAGTCTCTGCAGGGTCTGGTGGGTGGGTTGGTTTTGTCTTGATGGGTCCACATGTCTGTTAGGCGTGATTGACTGCCTAGTGGGATGATGTTCAGGTATGTGGACCTTGGGCGTGCTGGGAGGTTTGATCTGTAGTTGGTGAGTCTCGGTCCATCTGGTCTGGGGGGGAGCAGGCGGGGTGTTTGATTGGTGTGTGTTGTGTATGGGCTGTTACCTTCTGCTTGTGGTTCTGGTGGGTCTTCTAGTGCCTCGTTTACTTTCTCCCATGTGAGAGGGTCTTCCGTTGGATAAAACCTGTATAGTGACTTGCTGTTTCACTTTTTGTGTGCTTCCCATTTACCTATGAATGTGTGGCATTTGCGACTCCATGCTGCGTGGCCTTTGGCTTTGTAGTTGACGCAGTAGAAGTTGTTCTGGTCAGTGACGCTGCACATATTCATGCAGTGTGAGTCGCCGCATGTTCCACAGGAGTCCGTTTCATTGGGGCAGTCGGTTGACATGTGGTTGCCATCGTACAAGTGGCATTTGAGGCATCTTGATGGTTTGGGTAAGAGTTTACGACCATATACCTTCTTACTTGTGATTGATAGTCCGAATTTGATGGTGTGGTTAGCGCTTTCCCTGGATTTGAAGGTGAGTATTACATGAGCTGTTCTTTGGTTTGGGCTCCTCCTCACTATTGATTTAATGTATCGTGCTTTCAGGATGCTCTTTGGTGCAATGCCAGCTTTCTTTTCTGTGTCTGCCAGAGCTGCTGTTGATTCTGGGAAGAAAGCTACTGGCATGTTCTCTATGAGGACATGGTATGATCTGTCTTTAATTGTTATGTTAGTACTGAAGCACTCAAGGAAGTTACTTCGGTTTGAGGGTGTGTTGAACCATTCAGCCAACTCCTTGGTGTTCAGTTCATATAGAATTCCGCCATGTGGAAGTTTGTGTGCTGATACAAAAGATAGGTTGGTAGGGGTTGGGATGTTGTCCTTGTTCATCATTTTGAGGATTAACTTTGCCTTGGATACCAGCTGTTCCTCTGTGAGTTGGGTCGTCATGTCCTTTGGCATAAGAAGTGATCTTCTATCTATCAGAATTTGTCTTGATTGTCCCTCGGTGCATGAGAGAAGCTTTGTTAGTGGTCCTGGGATTAAGGATTTTGCTGCTGCTGCATAAGTTCTGGGTCCTTCAGACCCAGGTTATCTGGTACCTGCTTGCACATGGTTGTCCATTGCAGTTGTTACGTTGTAACGAACATATTGGCACTGGCCTTAAAACCCTATCTTTTGGCACACATCTCACATCTATAGAATCTCCACCAGTCCAAAGGCCATCTTACTCCTTTAGCATTGCCGGCGGCATCCCATGCTTACCACACACCATACTGACTGCCACACCACATTCCACATACCGATGTCCTCCCGTGTCCTTGCCGCGTCCACATAGCTCCATTTGGTGCATTGTTTGTTTTATGTCCGTTATCACTGATTATGGACCATGGCAAGTCTTATTACATGTTGCCTCGTGCTACATTTACATACAGCGGTTACTGCACTCAAGTGCTACTGATCTCACCTAGAGCATTCTGAGTACATATGATTTAAGATATAAGCACCGCATACCCCGCACGATACAATACCTGATTTTACCCTATTGCACATACTATAGGTTAGGATTATTGTCTAGCTCTAAATTTACCCAGTAGTGGACTTAGTCTTTAAAGTTCTTTACCACTTGTTAATCGATCACACTCTTTCACCGTTACTGCTGGACTCTTGATTCCTATTTTGACTGAACTTCTCATGCACTGCTACTTTACCGCTGAAAATACTGCAGCCTTCTTTGCTGTTTCTTTGCACCGCTCGCAACTTTAACCACTGATAATGTTGCTCATCACCGCTCACTTGATGCTACTGTTACTGACTTTGTTTCAACGACGCTAGTACTGCTACTTACTACGCTACTTCCGGCAGCATCACCGCTGACCGCGGCAACTTACCGCTGACTACAATGCTACTTTAGCTCACTGGTTTGACTTGGATTTAACTATACTAACAGGCATCCCCCTTGAGGGTCGAACGCTCTTGTTTTGCAAGTGAAGCAGACTAGACGGAGCGCAAGACCACACATACTAACTTAGGAGGTAGTTTATCTACAGCCCAGGTTAGGTTGTATTTTTACAATGTTTTTCACTGCTTTGTCTATTCCCTCAAATGAATTGGTTAAGTTGGCACGCACCTCGTTTACGGTCTCCTCTAGAGCACTCTGGAGTTTGTCTGCTGATGTTGCGAGCTCATCAGCCTTTTCTACCATGATTGTTAAAGGCCCTCCTAACAGGTTCTCGATTCTGTTTATGATGTTCGTCATATCCATTGATCATTCCGAGTCGTGTAGCATTAAGGCAAGTGCTCTGAGTATTCTGAGTGGGTTGAGCCCAGGCCTGCAGGGATGCTGAATTCGAAAATCGCTGCTGCGATTTGCTTGAGCATTGTGCCTGCTGTTGGTAGGATGAGACCATGAGTGGTCAATAACTTCTTTGCTGTGGTAGTGTTAGTTATGTCTGTTCTAATTCCTGTACCATCTATATGTTCTTCTAAGGTTTTGCTCGTGGTTAGTAATGGTTTGTTAGCCGTGGTTTTCCTAAGTTTGGCGTTGGCCGCTGTTGTGAGCACTGGGCTCGCGGATCCTGTTAATGCCATTCTCTGGATTGTGAACTGGGATTTGTTAGTCGCCTTGGGGCAGGCTTAGCGCTGTTGGGCGCGGTGTTGACTAGGGCTTTTTCGGGGTCCTGGTCGGGGTGCCAGGTAAGGGTCCAAGAAGCGATCTTTCATTATTACTTGACGCCGGATCACTCGAATTGCCATCCTCTGATTGAACGGTATGGCGAGTTTTGCGCTTGAGAGGCTTCGCACATGCTATCCTATTGGGATCATAGGAAGACGGCCCCTAGCTGCTGCCATCACTCAGATACATCGTCGTGTGAGAGTCTGACACGGACGACATAAAGGTATCAGCATCCATCATCGTGTCCAGCTGGAACCAGAGTATGCATAGCTGGTATGTTCTGATAGACACTTTCATCTGTAAATTTTGTGCTTGAGGGAATAGCGGTTTGGGTCCATACACGTGGGGATCCCCCACTGCTCAAAGTTCCGTGTCAACGATGACGGTGAGAATGTAATTTTATGAGCAAAATTAGGTCCATTCACATACATACCACTATCGTACTCGGGCTGGGACCATGCAGGTTTCCAGTGGCGCTTGAGGGGCAGAATGGAGCTGCGGAGAATAGTATTAGCTGGGTCCATTGAGGGAAACTGGAGGAGACCAGCCACCGGAGTGGTGAACTGGTTCAACGTCAGAAACGACGTCTGATCATGTTGGAAAGACTCCCTTACCAAAGATCTGGAGAATTAAAGGAGAAACGGTGAGCACTCGGTTAGAGTGGCACGTACTCCACTTGCACCTTCACATAGCCATCTTCCTCGCATGCTTAAGCCCATCTGCCAAAGGCCGTCAGTTTAAGTCGATCATTTGAATGAAGTGGAACCACATACTTAGCCCTTGCAGAGCCACATCGTCTGGATGAGCAAGATCTTGAGCGTCTTCCGAGAGCATGTCAGCGATAAGTTCGGGGTGGATTCTAGGTTGAGAATGCATGCGCTAAAAATGATAAGATGAACCACGTCATTCGAATCAAAATCGAGCACCAACCTATCCAACACAATTTGAAGACTATTGTATGAGGCACTAAATGCAGAAGGCATTGTCAGCATATGAATACACCAAGTCAACATATAGGTAGACTTACATAGACATATTGATGACTTGAACGGGTGATGTGAAGTGGCTAAGATGACAAGGTGAAGCGTCAAAGTGAAGAAGATGAGAGATAGTGAAGTGAAAGAAAACAACACCAGCTTTTTAGCCTCACAACATGTGGTGAAGCACTAGATTTTGGACTCCATCTTCTCCGCGTTGGTCGTGAGTTGGTTTTGCAACACTAATTGGAACACGCTGAAAATTTATCATTCTGAAGTTGAGTCTGATTGTGCAAGCGGAAACAATGAAACAAAATAGTGATATTACGTTACATATAATAGGGAATCCTGTGACAAAAACACAGCCTGATACACGAAAGGGAGAGCACTGGTGGCAAATACCATTCATACTTTGCCCTTGACTCCAGCGACCTGGACGTCTTGCTAATGCAGGAGTTCGAGCGTTGCCTATCGTGGCCCATTTTAAGAGTTGAAACGGAAGCCGGAGCTGTGGTTAAAAAACGCCAATCAATTACATAGATACAATAGCCACATCGATTACTATCATACAAAGTAATCGACGTGGCTATCCAAATCTTAAAATCAATACCGATTATGCAGCGTAGCCAAAAAGTTGCCCGGATTCGATACCAGAGGTCGACAAGCACCTAGCCAGGTTTGACGTCCATGGATATAGATAAATATTCGAACGACCACTTCTAACATGCATGATCTCTCACTTTCAGCTTACCATACTTCTTCATACACAGTCAAGATGTCATTGTTGAGAGCGGAATGACCGGTGAATGCTGGAGTTCGAACATAGGCTGGAAGAAACGTGCGGAGTGAGGAGGGAGTGAGAAAGCTGTCAAATACTCGTCAGAAGCGCCAACGTAGTCTTTATGTATAAGGAACATACACAACAGATAGCGCTAATTGCAAACCTGTACACTCTATCTACACAGGAATGAAGCTGTGAGCGAACAGGATGGAACGTACCTTGAAACAAACAAGTGCTCAACTTCCTCAGGCCTCAACTCTCAACCAGATACCTCTCGTGATTGCGCTCTGTGCCCGCCTGAAAGGTGCTTCCAGTGAGCAATACTCTAAGCTGTTCTGCAGGTTGAAGCTGACGACTTACTTACCAGTAATTTCGAATATTCATAAAGATCTCTCGCGCATTCTCGCAGCTGCATTCATTGTCCATCTTGTGGATGGGGATTGAATCCTGTAAGCACGTCGTCCCACGAACCATGGCTTGTGTGATTCTGACAAGCACCAAAGAAGGTAGGCGCTGAACTCACCAACAAACTGTGCCACTGCCGAATAACCTGGTCTGATTCCAAGATCCCAACGGACTTCTCGCATAGACGATCCGCCATAGTTGAACACGCATGTCTTCCTCCAGCAGTAAGATGCCAGCGATCACGCCATGCCAGACGATGCGAGGTCATACCCACCAGGTACAAGGTGTTGTGTACTTGCTTGACGGACAACACATCATCACATGTTCGGTGGACGGCTCACTCCGACTATGGAACCTAAAGAGCGGGAAACAGATGAGCGAGGACTGGCGGGACGGGGATGGCGGAGAGTGGTCCATGACATTATCTCCAAATGGAAAGATAATTGCAAGTGGAAGCGCAGATATCGGTTACAAAGTTAAGTTGTGGGACGTCAAGACGAGGAAGGTCATTGCCACTTGGACAGGACACAGCGATGTCATATGTGCATTGTGCTGGCGTGGAGATGGTGAACGAGTAGCGAGTGGATCCTGGGACGGGACAGCGAGAGTCTGGGATGTCAAGAGCAGCAAAAATATACTGACAATCAAAACCGGTCATGATTGGGTGCGAGTGATGATGTACTCGCCTGACTCATCAAAACTTGCAACAGGCGGACATGGAGACAACGCTGGGATGCAAAAAGGGGCAAGCTTCTCAAAACACTCGATCACGATAATATTGTTTACAGCTTGGCATGGACATCAGACGGACACAAGCTTATCTCCAGTTCATATCGTCTGATTAGGATATTCAGCACTGACACCTGGCAGCAAATCGCCTTCCTTGAAGGTCACACCCATCTTGTCACCGGCATCTCCTTGTCTCAGAACAACCGCTTTCTTGCAAGTGTATCATGGGATAATACAGTGTGTATATGGAATCTGGAAACCAACCTCCCAATTGGACCACCCTTCCAGCACGAACAGGATTTGCGCTCTGCAGCCCTTTCCCCTGATGGAAAGGTGTTAGTCACTAGCTGCAAAAATGGAAACGCATACACATGAGATGTTCACGACACCTGCGAAGAAGCCAGTCTTGATGACCTAGTGTCCGTTGGTATCAATACAGCAAGTGTCAAAATATCATTCACTCTCTTTTACTAACAATTTTGTATGCTGTTAGGCGTCTCAAGATGGTTCACACACACCCCGCTCTTCGCTTGATGACAAGTCATTTTTGGAAGTACGTGTCGTGTTTCCATCTTTACCAATCACTATAACAGTGACATTACAGGCTGATGCTACGCAATGTCCTCACCAGTTTGGCGGTGTCGATGAGTTGTCACCAGCGTTTTTTGCTAGCATGGAAGCCAATGTTGATGTGCGTAATCAGTACTTCAATTGCCTAGTTCCTATCTAGATCTCTGCTCTCAGTCCTCCCCATTGGATGGTGTTCATTCCTCTGTAAATCCACTCCTTGCTCGCCTTTCCTCGTTCCTTCAGCGCTCTCGATCCGCCAAAGGTGAAGCAGCAGAACTTCAGCAAACTCCCGAAAGATCTTCAGTGTTCCATCTGCACGCACTTCTTGTTCGCCTGTCATCACTCCTTCACCGCTCTCCACCTGAAAATGATTTACCAGACGAACTACAGCAGTCCTCCATACCTTCGTGGTTACATCCACGTGTACTTTTAGCTCATCTCTCCTCACTTTTCCCTCAATCTCTACTCAACACTGACGAAGAAGCCGAACCCCATTCCACAAAATCTTCGAGTTCACATTCAACTGCACTCATTAGTCGACTGTCCTCATTCCTCCGTTCTCAACCGCACACCAACGACGAAATCGAACTCGCGCAACGTCTGAGCCGTCCTCCTGTAGTCGAAGTGGCTGCAGTGCGGGACAAGCGGGTATGTTTCTCTTTCATCCATTTACAACCGTTTAATAATTTTTGTTCAGCCCTTAGTTGTTGCTCAGGGGCCTCAATTCAAGAGAGCAAAACGAGCATATGAGCAAAAAGTTCAATCACAGGGCCAAACCCAGGCGTCGTCATCGCACAGTCAGCCTGTCAGTGGGTCAACATCCGTGAGCCCTCCTGCTCCAGGTGCAGCAGCCGCACAACCACCACCCATATCATGGTGGACTCAGACTGTAATGTTTATCTGTTGTATCTCCACCACACGCCAACAGTGATTAATACAGATGGTATTGTAAAATTTGGACCTTTGCTTGTACATCAGGAAATCATGAGTTTACCTATTCCTTACTTATTTCAAACTTTTCCCACTTATTCCAAATGGATCTACTTATTTCTCTTAAATTACCACCTGGTCCCAACTGAACTATCAGGATCTGTTAGCCATCATTATAAATGTGTGCTATAAAATTATTGGACTCTTAATTTGCAAAATAGTACCTCAAGAGAATATTTGAGAAATAAAATCATCAGCATTAATGTGTCACTCGAGCTTCATACTAGTCACTAATTGTTGGTCTTATGCAATGAAACTTGTCTCTCAGGCCCAACAAACATATTGGAATACTCAATTTTGAAGCAGTTGTCAAATTTCAGAAAAAAAGTAGGTCCATTTGAAATAAGTGGGAAAAGTTTGAAATAAGTAAGGAATAAGTAAACTCATGATTTCCTGATGTAGTTATTCTGCACTTGTGTGTCTTTCGTTGCCTTTCAGCACATCATAAATCATTTCTCTCGTCGTACCACTCGTGTAATGTGTCGGATTCGATCATGCTAATTGTTGCAGCTCCTGTTGGAAATCAACCCGCCAACGTAGTACATAGTCGTTTGACTCAGACACTGATTCACTTAGCGCTGCGCCAGCGGAGTTACCTGATTAGGTAACTCTACTCACAGACACTTTTGTTTCACTAGAGTTCGTTCTATCTAGCCAGCGCCCGTTTTCTATTAGCTCCTTCGTTAGCTTTCCTTCGTCTCTTCTTCTCTTCTCTTCACATAGAGGCCTGATCAAACTCTGGTCTTTTACAATGGCCCTGGTTGTGGCAGGCGAATCAGAGAATGGCATCATGACCGTGAAACAGAATGTCTGTTATACTCATGGTCATGGCCATCCGATGTCTCGTAGGCCTGAACAGGTCTTTATATGCATTCCGATGGCAGACACTTTTTCAGCGTTTTCTGCTTCAAAAATGCCAGTCATCGCTATACATGCAGGTTGCTAAATTCTCAAGGTAGCTTCTGACGCATCTGACAATCATTGATGTGTACGACCTGATCATCCCAGGCCTCTACAAATCCGCAACTTATCTAGCACCTGCACGTCCTCAAACGCATTTTTTCTCCCTTATCCTTTGCTCTGTCCCACTACATGCTTTTCTTTCTGGGCAATGTGCACCTTCTTGGCGGGTCGCTTTGTAACTGGCCTTCCACTTACGAGTGCGGTCAGCAAGAATTTCCAAGCCCAAGTCGATCAACAGCTTGAATGATGTTGTCTCTTGACGTTCCACACTCTGAATATTCCATCGAAGGATCCGCTCACCAATCGCCCTCAGTCTGAACTCCAGCAGATGGACGACACTTCTTTTGTGTGCCCCATCAATTTATTATTTCGTGATGGCCTCGCTGCGTCGATGTCCCACAATATTGGTGCGCCATCAAATTCCTGCTTGCCACATTCTTGTCATCAGGTAACAATGCTATGTCACGTAGTTCTTCGTATTTCTAAGCCTCCTCGACCTGCACGCCGCTCTTCAAGCTCCAGACTCGAAGTGAGTCATTTCATGAACAGCTGGGGATTTGATGTCCCCCAGCAGCCATAGGACATCATTGACAGTAACGGTATGTCCACGAAGGCTTTTGTGAGACGCTATGGATGATCTTGCTTTGTGTGGCAGGAGAAGACATTATGGCTGCTCATGGACCTCACCTAACGGGTGCGGGACAACTTTCGTTCTTGCATTCAAAAGCTGGGGTACAGATGCTATCACTTACTCAACGTATGAGAAACAGGGTGGGTGTCTCGTTCGATGTAGAGTCCATATAGAAGGAGGTATAGTCCTAGGCTATAGACACGTCTTACAATTTGTATCCTCACTTTTGCCTTGCAGCTTTGGCACTGTGGAGCTGTATAGATCAAGCACCCAAGTCGAAGTCGTATTTTTTCATCTGATTGAAAACCAGCACTACCAACAGCAAGAATCTCCTCATAATTAAAATATTGAAGCTCCAAGCGGGTGATGACAATGACTTCAATTTCAGATACTGCCGAGAGGAACACCAGAATATTAACAGTGTCCGAATGCTCATTCAGCCAAACCAACGTATTACCGCATGTAATGTCTATCATAGGGCTCCGCCCCAACGGACACAAAACAAGGATTCAAAAAAAAAAAAACCAACGTATGAACCTCGAGACTGAAACCTTGACATCGATCATGCAGCTTGGCCGAGAAGTTCCCCAGATTTGATACTGGATATCAATAGGCACCCAACCAGGGTAGAGGTATGCTGTATATGGACATAGATAAGTATTCGAACAACCACCACTAACACGCATGATCACTCACCTATCAGTTTGTCATACCTTGTCATACCCCGTCGACATCGTTGACTCGACCGGAATGTCCGGTGCATGCTGGAGTTCAAATATAGAATGGAAGAAAGATGTGGAGTGGAGCAGGAGTGGGAAAGCAGTCGAATACTTATGAGAAGCACCAACACAGCCTGTATGGATAGGAAAATATACAGTACAGGTCGTCAATAGCAGACCTATGCACTTCGTCTACAAAGCTGTGCAGAAAGTACAAGGATAACGCATGAAACGCACCTTAAAAATGGTATGAAACGAATGACTAGTCAACTTCCTCGACTCCCAACCAGATATCCATTGATCTCTGGTGATTGCGCACTAGGCTCGTCTGAAAGGTGCTCCCCATAAGCGAACCTCTAAGCTCTCGTGCAGGCTGAAGTTGATAACTTGCTTACAGCAACTTGGGATACCCATAATATCGCTCGCGCATTCTCGCAGCTATATTCGTTGTCGTCTTGTAGATGAGGATTGAATCTTGTGAGCACGCTGTCCCGTGAACCATGGCTTGTGTGGTTCTAACAAGCATAAAATCAAGGAAGATAGGGTCCTGAAACTCACCAGCAAACTGTGCTTTTACCGAATAACTTGGTCTGATTCCAAGATCACAACGGACTTCTCGTATACACGATCCACCATAGTTGAACGCACATTGAGTCTGATCGGGCGAGAGGCAACAATGAAACAAAATCGTGAAATACATAGTTACAGTACATACAATAGAAAAAACTGTGATACAGACACAGCCTGATACGCGAAAGGGAGATCACCGGTGGCAAAAAATATTCAGCATACTTTGCCCTTGACTCGAGTGACCTGGATATCTTGCTGGATGCAGGAGTTCGGGCGTGGCCTATCGTGGCCCATGTTGCGAGTTAAGACGGGAGCTGGAACTGTGATTAAGAAAATCTACATACATAGGAAATAATCGATGACATTACATACCCAGTGGCTATCTAAATCTTTTCGATCATAAAATCAATATCGATTATGCAGCGTAGCAGAGAAGTTTCCCGGATTTGATACCAGAGGCTGATAAGCACCCAGCCAGGTTTGGTGTCCGTGGATATAGATAAATATTCGGACGACCACTTCTAACATGCGTGATCACTCACTGTCAGTTTGCCATACTTGTTCGTACCCAGTCAAGATGACATCGTCGAGACCGGAACGTCCGGTGTATGCTGGAGCTCGAACATAGAATGTGCGGAGTGCGGAGGGAGTGGGAAAGCTGTCCAATACTCGAGTCGTCAGAGGCGCCAACGTAGTCTTTACGTATAAGAACATACACAGCACATAGCGCCAATTGCAAACCTGCACGCTCTATCTACACAGCAATGAAGCTGTGAGCAAACACGAGGATAATGCATGGAACGCACCCTGAAAATGGCATGGAACAAACAACTGCCCAACTTCCTCAGGCCTCAACTCTCAATCAGATACCTCTCGTAATTGCGCTCTGTGCTCGCCTGAAAGGTTCTTCCAGTGAGCGATACTCTAAGCTGTTCTGCAGGTTGAAGCCGACGACTTACTTACCAGTAATTTCGAATTTCCATAAAGATCCCTCGCGCATTCTCGCAGCTGCATTCATTATCCATCTTGTGGATGAGGATTGAATCCTGTAAGCATGTCGTCCCACGAACCATGGCTTGTGTGATTCTGACAAGCACCAAAGAAGGTAGGCGCTGAACTCACCAACAAACTGTGCCACTGCAGAATAACCTGGTCTGATTCCAAGGTCTCAACGGACTTCTCGATCCGCCATAGTTGAACGTGCATGTCTTCCTCCAGCAGTAAGATGCCAGCGATCATGCCATGCCAGACGATGCGAGGACATACCAACTGGGTAAAAGGTGTTGTGCACTTGCTTGACGGAAAACACATCATCACAAGTTCGGTGGATGGCTCACTCCGACTATGGAACCTAAAGAGCGGGAAACAGATAGGCGAGGACTGGCGGGACGGGAATGGCGAAGTGTGGTCCATGGCATTATCTCCAAATGGAAAGATAATTGCAAGTGGAAGCGGAGGCAGCAATAACAAAATTAAGTTGTGGAACGTTGAGACGAGGAAGGTCATTGCCACTTGGACAGGGCACAACAATGTCGTGTGTGCATTGTGCTGGAGTGGAGATGGTGAACGAGTAGCGAGTGGATCCTGGGATGGGATAGCGAGAGTCTGGGATGTCAACAACAGCAAAAATATACTGACAATCAAGACCAAGCACAATTGGATCTATGCGGTGATATACTCGCCTGATTCAGCAAATCTTGCAACAAGCGGAAATGGAAACAACGCTGTAACAATCTGGGATGCAAAAACGGGCGAGCTTCTCACCGGCATCTCCTTGTCTCAGAACAACCGCCTCCTTGCAAGTGCATCATCATATGATCAAACAGCGCGTCTATGGAATCTGGATACCAACCTCCCAATTGGGCCACCCTTCCAGCACAAACAGGATTTGCTCTCTGCAGCCCTTTCCCCTGATGGAAAGTTGTTAGTCACTGGCTGCGAAAACAACAACGCATACACATGGGACGTTCACGCCATTCTCAAAAAAGCAGGTCTTGAGGACCTCCTCTTGCCTATTCTTGATGTAATTTTCATGGTTTTTCATTAAAAACTATGCTAATATCCCCCTCGCAGGTCCCAACTCTAAAGCCGATGATGTGTGTACGTGACGTATTCCTTAATCTTTTCAACCACCTCAAGGTTGTCACTCTAGAGTAATGCAACGCAACTTCCACCTATTCAAGCCCGTCAAATACCGCAGAGCTTTTTTGACGGTGTGCAAGTCAGTCGTCTGCACTTTGAACCACTTCATGTCCTGATTTCTATACTTTCAGTCCCCTGCATCGCGCAGCACTCGTTCTTCTTCGCAACACCTTCACAGTACCTGGGCACCCCTTTTCGAACGCTTTTCGTCGCTCTTCAACCACTCTCGTTCCGATACCGATGGAGTAATTGAACTCCAACAACGTCCAAGGCGACCCATCTTCTCTCACCGCGGTCCTCGCATTGTCGAAGTTCCCGTTCCCACAGTACAAGACAGAAGTGTATGTATTTCTTCTTATGCATTTCGTGTTGCTGTGGTTTAATAATTTCCGTTAGGCTTTGTATGTTGCTCGGCCAAGACAGAAAGCACGGCAGCATGCCCAATCTCAAGGCCATGGATCATCCACGACACCGCCTGCTCCAGGTCCTAACACTACCACACCAGGTGCAAGACCTGCGAATTCACGACTCGTACAATTGTTGGCTCATCTCGTACTCTTTCTCTGCTGCGCATCCCCTCAACATGCCGGTGGCAATGCACAGCAGTGATCGCAAGCCCAGGCGCAGACCCATTCCACATCATCGCAAACGCTACACCAGCAAGGTCAAGCGCAAGGTCAGCCCCAGGCTCATGCGTCATCATAGCAGACTCGGCTTGCTGCCCCCTCCACATCCGCAACACCTACTGCCCATACTACCGCACCAAGTGGGCAACCACATCCATTTCCATTGCGGGTCCGATTCGTTCTTTTTCTCTGCTGTGCATCTCCCCATATGCAGATGGCCACTAACACTACAGCATCTGGACACCTATCTCATCTCTCAATCCGCAGACTTGTTGGTAATGAATATTCACTTGATTGTCATCGAACCTAAAAAGGGGGAGTGAGCAAATAGATGTTATCCGACATGGTTACCTACTGCCACGCTGTTTCGAAAAAATTAATGTTTCAAATAAATTCACACCTGTATCACGCAGTTGTTATATTGAACCGACAACTTGAGAGAAGTCGATGACCGTCTCACTCACTCCAGAATGCAATTAGTTAGACTGGAATGGCAGGGGATATCGTGTGCAGCCCACCGGCGATTACATTAGACTAGAGAAACGGTAGGAGTGTGGTTTGATGGTACGATACCGTTCATGACAGAAGCCTCATATGAATTGTCCGCAGTTATTACTTACACAAGTTTGATAAGTTCACGTATATCTACAACGTCGAAAGCTCTGTATTTTGGTATATCGGACAGCCAGAGTTTCACTGAATCACGGATCCATCGCCGCGACCTCTTCTACGAATTTGGCCCAACGTTGTTCCCATGCATCCATAGCCGCGCGCTTGCTCCGTTCATCTAGCATAGAATACTACCCAGGGAATATTAGACAATAAGTACAAGAGACGAGGATGAGGACATGGCTCACAATAATGCTGTCACGGGCCATCTGGCCAAGAGTAAGGAGTCCCGTAACTTCACTTGCTACTAGTACCTGTAAGCGACTAGTGAGTCTGGTTCCAGCAAGGGACAAACAAGGAAGAGGTTACCTGAAAGAAATCAAAAGATAGCCCCATACTATTAAACATCGCAGGATCATCGGAAGACAGTACCACCGGAATGCCTTGGTTCATGATTATCGGGAGGGGGTGCATAGGCATCGATGAGGTAAGACGCTATCATTTCTCGCGTCAATGCAAGGTTCCGGGGCAGTATACAGAAAAACATACCAGCACTTCGTTTCTATTGGAATGTGAAAATCAAATGAGGGTGTCTATTTGTGTGAGCGACTCACGATATAGGGCAGACTTCAATCGCTATTTTCTTCTCTCGACAGATCTCCATCAATTTGGGATGCTTGGCAAGTGAAAAGCTATGCAATATAAGTTAGCGAGCGCTTTGTGCCATACAATGCACCTAACCCGTGTCCAATACGCTTGGTTCCAAGAAGAATCGCGTCATAAAGGTTCATATCCGCTGCAGTGCCATCACCTAGAGTTTCACCAGCATGAAAGATGAAGGGAATGTCCGGATGCTGCTGGGCGAAACGCAGAAGTGGCTCTGCGTAATCGATAAGTGGTTTACACTCCGCCCCATCTTCGTGGCCCACGAGGTCAAATCCTGGTAGATAGAACTATTAAATTTGGGTATCCTGATTTACAAAGACCGCGGACTTGCCAGCAATAAGGTCCGGGAATTCTTGCTTGAATCTACTGCATTGTTCCAGTTCCAATTCCAATTCATCGACGGAGACAATTCTCAGGGTATTGTAGATAATCTAGGAAAAATATCAGTCTGAGCTTGAGTAGGTTCAACCGAGAGCAAGCTAACCTTCAAACCAGCGAAATCGTCTTCCCGACCTTTCGCCTTCATTTCGGCCTTTATTTCGTTCGTGACTTCTTGGAATATTAAGAGTAGTTCACGTATTTCAAGTTTGGTCTTCGCGTCTTCTGCAAGAATATATCTACCAAAATGTCAGGTATCACAATCATAAATATTTTTTTGACTTACTTTTTGAAAAAACTGGTTCGTACTTCAATGTACGAGATACCATCATCTATCGACGAGCGAAGGAACAGTCGCAAGTATTCCTTTTGCATTGGCACGAAACGAACGATGGGCTAAGTTTTATCAGTACATGCGCACATCTTTCCTTTCAGCACACTACAGACTCACATCAGTCACGCCAAAGGTACTCCCAAACTTAAGCCAGATCTGCAAGTCTCACATTAAGAACATATTCAGCAGGTTACACGTTAATGTGGAGCTCACTTTCATCGGTGTATTGTACGTCTGGTACGCATCACTAGGATTGATCATAAAAGCGCCGAGCACCCACTTATCAAATCCAGCAGGGCCGCCCAGTGCAGGATCGAACAGCTCTCGCGCCTTCTTGATAGGAACCCAGCCGCCAGTGTATAAAGAATCTGTGATACCGATTACATCTGCGGCAGGATACTGTTCCACAGGAATTGGCTGGATTATAGGCAGCGTGTGTTGGAGAGAAGCTGCGTCCAACGGACCTGGGACACGGATATGTATTGCGGGATGACCCAGTGCCAGATCAAGAAGTGTTCTTGCCTCCAAAGAGGCGTTCTGGTGCACATGCAATAGCGCACCCTTTGGCATCTACAGTGAAATTAGATGGGGATGAAGGTGACGAGAAGCACAGTAATTTGCTATGCTTACTTTAGAGACTATTTTACTGTAGAGATCCGTCTTTAAAATGATGTCTTTGGCTGTATGCAAATGTGAGAGGAAGTGTTAAGCGGGAGCCGAGCATCGTACCATTCAAGAACTCCATCCCTGGGTATGGGTGAGGAACATCTTCATGATCGATCCCCCAAACGGTGACAGCTTCTCTAGCACGGATGGAGCGCACAACTTGATCTGCCTTCAGTTCAGCTGGAGTGTAATTTGTACGAACATAATCTATTCGCAACGCGCGGTCCTCTATGATAAGCTTCTCACGTCTTTGTAAGTAGTCAGCAAGTATTGGGGAGGACATTGGCAAAGAAGGGGATGATGATGGTATTTTCCGTAAATTAATTAGATGACTTTAAAAACGATTTCCCTTGTGGCCCGCTGGCATTGTCAAACGTGAGGTTTCTGACCAAAAAAAATTAACAATGGCATGCTACAGTGGAAGGACCCACAGGAAGAGCAGTGTGATAGACCAATCGAAATTATGGCTGAATTGTCCATTGGCCATTTTATCTTAGTACCGTTCCAGTTGTTGGTATACAACCTATAGCCAATACAAATGAAATTGACTGACATCGTCAAGATGGCAAGTGTTATACAGGTTGGGATGGTCCCAGGCCAAATAAACAGTGTTGATTTGCAGTAGCTAGTGTACTAGTGGCCTTTTCGCAAGGTCAAATTGACCCACGTGGGCTTTCAGAACGTGGGCCATCTGATGCCGTGGTCATTGTAAAACGAGTAATATGATTATTCTCTAGTAGTGATACTATACAGTACATGCCACGGTTGTGACGTGCCTGTGATGCAGCGTAACGCACCACTAGCACTTGCGGAAATGAGATTTTAGTTAGAGGACTCAGGAAGGCGACATGTGTAACGACATACGTATATCTGATGAGCTCTCGGTCGTTCGGTTTAAATAACGTCAGTCGAATGGTAACACACTTTCAAAACATTGGGAGCCGGAATGGTAACTTGAACAGATAACGCATCACTCGAGCATATGACACATGACGAACTTTGAGAAGGACGCCGATCGTCAAAGCTACGTCATCAATGGGCAGTCACAATGTGGACAACCACTCTCAGTAGCGCGACCTGGGCAATGACATTCTGGCAAGGTGCTGAGTTGATGATGCGAGCTAGGATCTCTATGGAAATGAACCTGAGGTAAGTCAATGAACCTTTGCACCATTGGTAAACAAACCTGAGCGAATTGTAAATTCCTGCCACCTGCCAGCTTCAAAAGCAAAAAGTCGAATCCTTGCACTCGCGATGACTCGGATCGCAACTACCTCATCATTGCTTTTTCGAGGGGAAACGTCTCATACGTGGCACAGTCATCGCGTTCACTGGCACATGACTTGAAGCATATAATGGGCTACTGAGTATTGATATCACTTTCCACCAAGCCATGTTCCTCGCTGTATCTTTATTGATACTTTTCCTCACTTTGGCAATCACAAGGATCGCCCGTTGAAGTTTGCGATTCCCTTATCACCCTTCCCCTTACCAGGAGGCTAGACCTCTCCAATGGTACTATCAACTTCTTGCAGCACGATAAAGCTCGTCCGGCGGTCTTTAGGGGCCACAACACACATGATCGACGTGCCGATAGTATTCCTGTGAAAAGCACTTTTTTGGATTACAGCGTAGCAGTTGGCATTGGCAACCCCCCATAACCTGTCAGTTCAACACTGAGAAAACATGCGCCTGCTAATGTATTATTGAAGATAACTTGGTTCTCGACACTGGCAGCTCAGTTACATGGGTTGGCGCCGACAAATAATACGTGAAAACCAGTACCAGCTTCATATCTGGACGGCAAGTAGAGGTATTATATGGTCCTGAGTCTACTGGCACCGGTGCTTCTTCTCTGGTATGACATCTAACAATATCATAAGTTGAAAACTTGAATACCTACGATTATTTGTAGGAGATATCTTCCTTGATACCATCACTCTCGGTGGTGGGATCCCGTCACCTGGTTCCAGCTTGGTATTGCTCTGATTGGTCGAGCTTCCGTCCAGGTGAAGATGGTATCCTTGGCATCGGGCCTGAAAACTTGACACGCGGAACTGCCCCAAATGACCCGGGTGACACAATCCCAAGTTTCACTGATCTGCAGAAACAGATTAGTCAGCATGTTGTTGGTATCTTTGTCCAGCCCATCACTACGGAACTCTACGGAACCAGACAGCGAATTCGGAGGGATCACCTTTGGTGGAACTGACAATACAATACCAAGTACATTGGTAACATCGTATACACGTAAGCTACCTCAGCTCCTAGATCAATCTAGACTAATAGTAATTGTTTTGTTTCAGTCCTATCACCACCATGCCACCTTCATCGCGCTATTGGGATATCAATCAGAGGATCACCTACGGCTCCAGGACGATCTTTGGCCTCACTTCTGGGACTGTCGATACTGACACTACCTTTCTCATGTTTGCCTCTGGTGTGTATCTAGAGTGCAGTGAGTAATAATGGCCTAATCATCGTTCGATAGATTGCTTTGAGATGTACAAGGCTGCGACTGGCGGTACTTATGATCAAGCCACTGTTCTTTTCCGTATTACTACTAACCAGTATAATGCCCTACAGGACTTAGACTTTCATATCGAGGGCGTACGTCAATTTTATCAGCCCTCTCACCTTGTATTTCGCTATTTTGCACAGCAAGTCTTCAGTCTCACCCCTAATGCCCAAATCTGGCCTTGTTTTCTCAACACCGAGATTACTAATGGTGTTGCCGGTAACATATATCTCATCGTTCACTGCAGTGGGACCCATTGGGGCCAAGGGGACGACTTTACTATTGGCTACACGTTTATCCAGCGCTTCTACACCGTGTTGAATGGCTCCAGATCCAGCGTCGGTTTTGCCGCAACCCCGTTCACTCGTGCCACTACCAACTAATATGAAATTAATATACAAAGGATCGTTTTCAGATGCCAAACAGCATACGGGTTTGTGTGGACTCTTCTCAAATAGGCTATGTTGACATCTATTGACAGAACGATTGATCCCGCGTGAGCAATTCGTGTCAACCCCCATGTACGTGTTCCAACTTGAATTGCACTCCACACGCCATCGCTCTTTTTTTCCTAAACTGAAACTCCTGTTCTTGAGCTCGAGCCACTATTGTTTCGGCATGTTCTTTTCAAGGTGCTGTCGGTATCCAGAAAGCTGCTCATTATACATCGGAGCCGAAAAACAGGTTTTGGAAGATGGATGAGTTTGTGGCTGCCGGTCTCCGTTGATCCAGAAGACAGCATTGGAGCTCCTCATTCACCTTCGCTGGTCGAAATATTTTGAGTCCTCCTTCAAGCTAGACTATCAATCGAACTTCTAGTTCTTACGCCCTGCCTACGTGACGAGAAAGCCATGCTTGACTTGCGCACGACTTCGTTCGCACATGGGCAGCTTTACACGAGGCCATGTAAGTATCATGCCATATATGCAATGTAACAGTAGAAAATTAATGTGCGATGACAATGGTGACATGTGGCATAAAACCAGCAGCTTCAGAACTATTATTAAGATGACCCAGGAAGTTGGAGGAGATGGTCCTATGTAGATAGGGTAAGTTGTGAAGTCAAGAGAATCGTTGGAAACACACCTCTGCAAGTTTACGGCCTGCGGACAAAATAGTGAGACAGGACTGCAGATCCTTCAAACACCACTGCCTTTCGAGCCAAGAGATGAGAGAATGATTCCAGAAAGCCTTGAATGTGTGGGTAAGGCTCTCAGGCCATGGGACTGGGGTGTGCGAGAGATGAACGGCCCAGTTTTGACATGCGTATTTAAGAGCTTCGGAAGTTGAACGACTTCGTTTCCATGCTTCGTAGGCAAAACTCAAAAAAGCCATCATCGCATGGATGATCTCCATATCCAGGGGGACACGATCCTGTATTATTGCAGAGGTGGAATGATCCGGGTTCCTTAACGCCAGGAACACCGGAAACATCAAGAAATCCGGCAAATTTTTGAACTGGTGGACTAATTGCAAAGCTGATTGCGAAGGCGATGCTGCAATGACGCCATACTCTCTGGTTGCTTTCAATGTGCTCGAGAATTCTTCCATTGTCACCCAGACAGTCGTCAACCGCCATGCCTTACCATGGAATGTTTGCAGCCAGTCTTGCCCCTCCCGGGTCCGCAGCCAGTCTCGCCCCTCCTGGTTCCGCAGCCAGTTTCGCCCGCCCTGGGTCTGCAACCAGACTTGTCCGCCTGAGTCCTGAAGCCAGTTTCGACCACCCATGGACTGTAGCCAACCCGTGGACTGCAGCAATTCATCCCCCCTCTGATACTGCAGCCACTCCCGCCCACCAAGGGTCTGTAGCCAGTGCCATCCGTCCTGATTCTGCCACAGCCAATCCATCCTCCACCCCCCTCCCGGTCCATCTTGCCTGCCCGAGGCCGGTGGCCAGTCCACCTCCATTTGGGGCCGTATGAAGCCCGACTTCTGCAGCCGCAGCTTGTCCGGCCACTTATCTTCATATGGATCCTCATCCTCGATTTGCGGCGAGGCTCTTCCGCCCTGGGTCCACAGCCAGTTTCTTCCGCCCCAGGTCCCCCCCAGCCAGCCTCTTCCGCCCTGGGTCTGCAGCCAATCTCCTCCGTCCTGGGTCTGCAGCCAGTCTCTTCCGGCCTGGGTCTGCAGCCAGTCTCTTCCGGCCTGGGTCTGCAGCCAGTCTCTTCCGGCCTGGGTCTGCAGCCAGTCTCTTCCGGCCTGGGTCTGCAGCCAGTCTTCTCCGCCCTGGGTCTGCAGCCAGTCTCTTCCGGCCTGGGTCTGCAGCCAGTCTCTTCCGGCCTGGGTCTGCAGCCAGTCTCTTCCGGCCTGGGTCTGCAGCCAGTCTCTTCCGGCCTGGGTCTGCAGCCAGTCTTCTCCGCCCTGGGTCTGCAGCCAGTCTCTTCCGGCCTGGGTCTGCAGCCAGTCTCTTCCGGCCTGGGTCCACACCCATCCTCTTCCGCCCTGAGTCCGTAGCCAGTCTCTTCCGCCCTGGGTCTGCAACCAGTTATTTCCATGCTGTGTTAGCAACCAGTCTTTCGCTCCGTCTGTCTGCAGCCAAGCACGCCCATCTTGGGTCTCCAGCCAGAAATTTAATTCCGAATCACGATGGCCCCGAAGCCACAAGAGGGTGATAAGCACCTGCAGTGGTTCAGGTGGCTGGACGGTGAAAGCTAATGCATGTTTCAGATCTTGGGGGTCATAGGATTTCATAGCTTGACTGTGCTTGTTCAATTCTGAGAGTGCGTCGAAGAGGGCTGTGCTTCCTGGAATCTCGCGCCGTATCAAGCGGAGAGAGGAAAGTGCAAGTAGGGAGTGCGGTGATATGATATGTTTTACTTGAGGGAGGCTGCAGTTGGAGGGGTGGGAAACATAGTCACGGACGGATGAGTGATAGATATTCACAGGGAGACTGTGGTCGGTGGGAACATCTATGACAGACCGCAGTTGCACCAGCACTCTTTCAACGTCCCTGCCCTCACCAGGACCCAGAAGTTCCGAAATTTGTGACATAGGTAGAGGATCTGAAAGGGCAGCAACAACGGACAAGTGCAGGTATGCCTGCGTCGGGTCAGCACACGTAGAGAGAATTCGGTCGTATAACTTGTACACCTCTGTTCCTGGAAGCAAGTCACTTGCTAGTCCGAGCATGAGCTCAAGCCGTTCGTAGGGATCACTGTGTCGATCATCGATAAACTTCATCATCGTAGACGCCACAATGAAACGTCTCCCTGCTCGGTTCGCTAGCCGCTCGAGTTGAACCTTCGTTGGCTGCGGGAAAGTGGGAAAGCGACTTCGCAGTTTTCTAAAGGAATGTTGCAAGAAAACATAGATGTCTTCATCGACGTCCGCGCCGTCTAGTGAGATGGTGGTAGCAACGCCATGTCCAGAAATCTTCACTGGTATCTCACACACGAGCGGGTGCACATCTTCGTGCTGCATGGCTTCATGAATATGAGCTTCCGAGCGGCTTGTGACTAAAATGTGAGTCACGGGCAGATCAGGATCTCGAAGTGCTTGGGCAAGTAAGGAAATGAGTTCAGCAAGTTCGATTTCGGATTTGTTTTCATCAAAGGGTTCGATTGTGGATTGATCAAGGGATTCTGGTGCGGATTGATCGAAGGATTCTGTGCATTCATCAAGGGCATCGATAACGAACGCCAAAGGCGGACAGCCACACAGTCTGGATTTGAGCTGCCGCAGAGGTCTGGAAAACAACGCCTCCATCTGTTTGCGAAGAGATCCATCGGGGTGCAGAAGGGCAGGGTTCTCGAGGATCGCTTTATTCACGTGTGTCCTGACGCTGGGGAAATTACTGGCCAACTGGTAGGCAAGCGTCGCAAAGAGAAGACCAGTTGTACGCCGATTTGTGTGCTTGCGGGAGAAAAAGAATGTTCCTGCGAGCCGCATCTCCACACTCGTCTCCTCTGTCACTTTCAGACCTCTCATCCTTTCGGCCACAGTAAACGCAACAGCAGACTTTCCGACGCCCGCTGTGCCATGGAGCCAAATGAGTCGACTCTTCGATCTGTCATCTAGTACTCCGTAGATGAACTTGAGGAGGTCCACTCGGGTCCCTTCCAAGCATTTTGGATGGGGCAAACGTTCACGAGAGTCATGTTCAGCGCCCTTGACAGTGACCTGGGCCAACTTCTCCCAAGTGCCTTCGGACATATCCGAAAACTGGTAACGATGTTAGAGGTGAGGAGGAAATAGATATGGATGTACTCGCGTTGACTCCTCAACAAGGGGACGATGATGATCGTAACGCAGATCTGTGAGATCAAAGTCTTATTGGTCGAGTAAAGACAGTGGGGTCAGAAACCATAAGAAGCGGAGCAGCAATCACCTTGCGACTTACCAGGATGTTTATCCAAGGACCAAGGATAGAAGGCTAAGCTGTCACTTGGCTCTTTGGAGGCGGGTCGTCAAACGATGTTTTGCGTAGTGAGTCTATCTTGGGCTTAAACAGCGGCGATCATGAGGCAGTGAGTAAGGGATCGATCAAACTGTCACTCACAGAGTGATGGAAAATAAAATGAGTAAGATCACCTGAGATCGACTGGAATGGTGTGGATGGTGGTGGAATACAGCTAAAGGACGACAGGCGCTTATCCGATAGGTTTGCAGGCTCAGGTTGGGCTCTAGTAAATAATGTAGAATATATTTGTATGCGCTTGATGATTCCCAGTAAAGATCCAACATGACGGGGTCGGGGGAAATATGATATTTCTATAATTACATAATAGTAAAAATGATAAGATCTGAGATTTCCAAGGAAGATGCGTTGCACGTGTGGTTTTCGTCGTGCATCACATCGTTTTTGTCGTGCACCTGGACGGTATCGTTATCACTCCTGTCGTCGTCGTCGTCTATCGTATCGTTCTGTGTCGTTCTCGTTGCGCATCATATCGTTTTCGTTGGCATTGTCCCAATGCAAGGGTAAGCTCATACATTTTACAAGTTACTTGATTAACTGTAGTGTTCTTCACAGTGACGGAGTAAACCAACTGCCGGCAAGTAGACGTCGGCTTCAAGCCCACCGCGCTCTCATAAAAAGCGGGTCTGGTAAAGTAGAAAGTTCGCGGGTCGGACGGAGAAAGGGTGCTCGTCCACCAGTCGAGGTATATAAGCTCAATTTTTGTGATCGTTGTATTTTACTGACTTTGTATATAGTCTGCACCGTATCCTGGACCAGATGCAGCTCAGGACCAGCTTGATGGGCAAGTCGAGTTTCCAGATGATCCTCTCGAGGATGTTGATCATCATGACTATGAGCTTGGGGACTTGGACCACCACGAGACCCAATCCACTGGACATACACCCCTACCCGATGAACCCAATACACCCCCGCCCAATGAACCCAATACACCTCCACCTGATGAACCTAATACACCCCCACCCGACGAACCCAATACACCTCCACCTGATGAACCTAATACACCCCCGCCCGATGAACCCAATACACCTCCACCTGACGAACCCAATACACCCCCACCTGATGAACCCCAGCATCTCCCTCGGCCCCTCCACCACATTTTTAATATCAATCAGCTTGAGGAGGAGGCTGCCTTGCCGAAGCAGACAGATGCTGTAGCTTTCATCAAGTTACTGCGGGTAGCATCTCTGGATGATCCTGTGGCAAAATTGGATGATGCCGCGCTGAACCGGTTGCGTAATCCGTACCAGACCAGTCTCGAAATTGACAGTAGTGCTGTCCGACACGCGATTGCAACATACTTTGCATTAGAACACTCGGCAATCAACGCATATGAGTCTATTCGACAATCCGCTATGCGCTGCCTTGAAGGCGAGGCTACTCAGATCCCTAGTTACTATAATGTCGAGCGACTTATTGCGGAGTACACTGGTGTTGAATCAATCGAACATGATATGTGTCCAGATACCTGTGTCGCATTCATGGGTCCCTTTGCCAATCTCACACATTGTCCTATCTGCAATACAGAACGCTATGACCCTATCAAACTTCGTACCAGTGGTGGCCGAATGCATGTAGCACGCCAGAAGTTTGTCACTATTCCCCTCGGTGCTCAACTCCAAGCACTATGGCGTGACCGAGACCAAGCCCAAGCAATGGCCTATCTGCGGGAAGGAACTCAATCCTTGTTCGAAACACTTCGAGCCAATGGTGGTGTCATTGATGTTTTCGACGACTTTTTCAAGGGCCGTGAATTTTTACAGGCTGTTCAACGGGGTGATATTAAGCCTGATGATATTGTTCTGACGACCCCCCTCGATGGCGCGCAGCTGTATGAGAGCAAATTATCAGATTGTTGGATCTACATCTGGGTCATTATGAACCATGCTCCCGACCGGCGATACAAGAAAAAATATGTCCTTCCTGGAGGTTTCATTCCAGGACCCAACAAGCCAAAGAATGTCGACTCTTTCCTATTTCCCGGTATGCACCACCTAGCTGCCTTGCAAAACGAAGGTCTTCGCATCTGGAATGCATGGCGTGACATTGTGTTCATTTCCAACCCGTTTCTGATCTTCGTTACTGCGGACGGACCTGGGCTGGTGTATTTCGATGGTATGGTGGGACACAGCGGAAAGAGTGGCTGTCGATTGTACTGTGGGTTACTCGGTCGTCGGAAAGGAACACATTACTACCCTGCGTTGCTAATCCCCCATCATTATGCTATCGCTGGCAGCAACCACCCTGATGTCAGTGTCTATGAGTTGCATGATCCTGACCTCACCGAATATTTCGACAACCTATTGAAACTTGTTGCTGCACCAAACACCCGCCAGTATCGCAAGCTGCGAACTGACACAGGAATCACAAAACCTTTGCTTTTACTCGGCTTACACCCATCATGCACCCTTGGAATTCCGAACTGTCTTACTCCCGATATCATGCATCTCGCACAACTACTCTCCGACCTCTTGTTGTCGTTATGGCATGGTACAATGGACCACACCTTTCCAGATCATGTCTCAATGTGGCCCTGGGCAATCTTTCGTGATGCTGAGACCTGGGAAACCCACGGAGAGGCTGTTTCTACTGCAGCGCAGCACCTCCCAGGTTCATTCGACCGCAAACCAAGAAATCCTGCCGAAAAAATTAGCTCAGGTTACAAAACCTGGGAGTATCAAGTCTACATATTCGGTCTCGGCCCTGCGCTACTATACAACATCCTTCCCCGACCATATTGGTTAAACTACTGCAAGCTTGTTCGTGGATTTCAATTAATTAACCAGCACTCTATCAGCCGCGAAAATGCTCGTATTGCTCAAGTGTTATTCACTCAGTGGGAACTTGACTTTGAGACGCTCTACTATCAGCGCCGTGCTGAGCGTCTACATTTCATTTGACCCTGCGTACACCAAGTCAGCCACCTCGTACGTGAGACTGTCAAGAAAGGGCCACCCATCTGCTATTCTCAATGGACCATGGAACGTACTATTGGAAATCTTGGGCAAGAAATTCGCCAACCTTCCAATCCATATGCCAACTTGTCACGTGAGGGCGTCCGACGGTGCCAAGTTAATGCTCTAAAAGCCATGATGCCTGATCTCTCCCCTGACAAGCCCCCCTTTCCAACAACAGCTGTTGATCTTGGAGACGGATATATTCTCTTGCATAAGCGAGATCCACGGTCAATGGTTCCTCGAGAACCAGGTGTCCAAGCAATTTTCCAGTATCTTGGTCCCCAGCGTCATGGCATCAAAATTCGCCGGTGGGCCCGTCTACGTCTTCCAAATGGACAGATAGCACGCACTGCATGGAGGGAGACTATGCGCCCACCTGAAAAAGTGCGTCCTGCATGACATGTCAAGGTAGTTATTGATACTGTTGTTGTCCATATCTCACTAACATCTTTGAAGATTGTTATCGAAGGCGAAACTCGAGTTGCTGAAGTCCTATACTTCACACGATTACCTGTTAAAGCTGGTATTGATGACGACGACAACCAAATTTGGGTCTGGAAGGATGTTGCCGTCGTCTCGATGTTCTCGCTCCCTGATAAAGACCTCCTTGATTTATCTTGCCATACTGTCAGCTCGTGTCAACTTGAAGAGGATGACATTCGCGTCATTGATCTCAAGTCTATTCTTAGTGTGGTTGGTATGATCCCACATAAACCAACTCTTCCATCTGGTGTTACTGAGGATCGTTATTTCATGGTAGAAAAGCCAGGCCTTGATATTGCAACGTTTGGTGTGCCGTATGAAGGACATGCAGCTCAAGATGATCAGCTTGATGAACAAGAAGCAGAGGCTGGCGATGATGATGGAGGTGCTTAGTGGAGAGACTTGTTATTGTTAATTTTACAGAGTCCAGTTTCACGTCCCTCAATAAAGTATTTCTCATTCATTATCAAACAATGCCTGCAGCTCTCGCTTCCGCTGACGCACAACTGAAAAGCTATCATCAACACCCGCACGGTCATACCACTTTGAGTCTTCTTCACGTGTGACGTATTTCCAGTAAATTGAATCTGGAGGAGGGGGACTTGGAGTAGCAAAGAACGAGCGTGGATCGAGCCGTTCGAGACGTGGTGGTATAGTGGTGCTTCCTGGAGTTGATGTGGCTGCTGGACTGTTTTCATCAGATTCCGGTTCAGTTGTTGAGCCTGAATCCGCGCACGGCCCTGAGGTAACTTGAAGAGGCACAATCTCTGTGTCAGATTCGGGCTCCGTAATCGAGCCAGTGCTGTCCGCGATTGGGGTCTTCGCTGGTGTGGTAGCCTGCACAGTGACATCTTCAGATTCGGGCTCCGTAATCGAGCCAGCGCTGTCCGCGATTGGGGTCTTCGCTGGTGTGGTAGCCTGCACAATGATATCTTCAGATTCAGGCTCTGTGACCGAGCCAGCGCTGTCTGCGATTGGGGTCTTCACTGGTGTGGTAGCCTGCACATCTTCGACAAAACTTTGATGTAAGATTAGACAGTGTTACAAAGTTATTGAACGGAATAGAGAAAAAAAGCCTACAGGTCTGCAACCCAATTGTGGTTCTGTGTGCCCGGGTCAGACTCTAAAATGGGCAGTAGAGTAGAAATCTGTTGTATCAAATAACGAAATCGAGGAGGATGTTGAATCCAGTATGCGGGATCGAGAAGCATGTTATCAGATGCTGTCAAATAGGGACTGCTACTGCTCTCCGTTACGCTTGGATCACTGAGGACAACATTGTCAAAGTCAATATCACAATTCATCTGCAAAAAGCGCAATAAAGGTAGGCTCATGGTGGTACTGGAGTAGACACTGATGTTGTACTTTGCATATTTTTCATTGAAGTCCAGATATGTTTTGCTCACGTGAACAATTCCGAGTCGTCAAACACACTCACTGCATCCCCAACAAATGTCTCTCTGCTACCACCATGTCCACCAGCAACATGGATTTTTCTTGTGGATCCACTGCTCGATACTCACATGATTTCACGATCCCTTCTCTTCGTGCAAATGAACAATCTTCGAGTAGATTCAGACCACAGGCTCCCATGCCCCTATCTTCATCACTAGCTCAAGCTTCACCGGATTCATTCGATGATCTGCACACATTTGCAGGCTCTACTCCTTCTGGATTCTCTGGTGTGAGTTGCTTAATTTTTTGATACTGTCAGCTCCCAGATTATGTTCTAGGGCGCATATATGCAGCAGGCCACACCAAATTTCATTACAGCACGGCAGGTGCATGCCCTTCAAGAACAGCTCTCTATATACCAAGCACAGCTCACAGAGACTCAACTCGAGTTAAGCAAGACTATTACCGAACGCGACACTATCAAGTCAGTCTTGTTCACCTATCATGATGATACTTAGATCACAGCCGTGTCTTATTTGTTCTAGGGCATCTTTTACTGAACTTATCAGTGTACTGCGACTTCCGGATTCCACTGACCCACTGAGTTTCAGTCTCGCAGACGACACATTAACAGGACACAACAAAGCCCATCCTTCGAAAGACTCTCACCCAAAAATCTGTTTCTGGAGTCGAGCAGATTATGACAAATACATCGAGAATGCTGAGTCTGGGACTGGGACTCGGGGTAAAGCCCCTTGGCTAGAGCTCGAGGATGGTAGACCTGTCACAATCGAGCAACTCAAAGCAATTCGTAAGGTTCTGCGCGCAGCCTGGGCTGAATTGGTTGTTCAGAAATTGGCTCCACCCACCTGGTCAAGGATCTGTGCTACTGGCAAGAAGCTCGTATTCGATATCATGGTGAAACAGTTCCCGCTATTCCTATTTGACCACTGCGGCTGGAAACTCGAGCTGCTTTGCATCACTGATTACTCATCCTGGCGGAAGAACAATCTTGGGACTGACAGAAACTGGAAGGACGTACCAGGGAAGCTCTCAGCCAAGGAAGAGCATATCGACGACTTGGATGAACTTGAGGTGTTGGAATTGAAACGCACTGAAGCCCGGGCTAAAGGAAATGGCAAGCGGCGCCTGTCTGACGACAGCAAAACCCTGGTCCAACAAGACCGTTTGAAGAAACCTAAATGTATGCATTTTTTTTCTCATAATTCCGATGCTCACATTACCACTAGTTGACTCAGCACTGTCTCCCCTGCTTCCCATTGAACCAAAAGGCATGTATTGTTCTTTCTTTCATTATCTTGCTAATATCAATACTGCTAGTCGACCCTGGTACTATATCACGACCTTTACTCTCAACTGATGCTATGCCCCTGCATCCAGATCAAGATTCTGAGCCTGGCACTAGCGCCAACATCTGTGTTCCTTCGCCCATTGATGATTGTCTTGCCCTCGAAAATACTCGCATCACGCCAACCTACCCACGCGATGCATCTGCCCCACCATTTGGAGTCCACTTACCGCAGCCCACTCCACAAGGCTTATATCTTCCCAGATCGCCTTTACGTCCGACCGTGTCTACTTCTGAAAATAAGACCTTGCCGACTTGTCACACACCAGGAACATCTCAGAACATACAACTTGAATGTGCCGACAAAGAGAATGAGATTATATTGCAGGATCCACTGTAAGTACCTCATACTGCATGCTCGTCCTTGCTACTAACTCCAATGCTATGAAAGGGCTGATATTTTCGGACCTAACGGAATCGCCAAGACAGTCCCTGCCCCAGCACTTAGCCCAATCAAGAAGACAAACGACGATGGACCAAGTGCATCTAACAACAAGTTAGCTGCAAAAGCGGATGGAAAGAAGAAGATGCGACCAGGTGCCGCGAAGAACGCTCGGTAAGTATTAGTATGCCTGTCTCTTAATGTTTTGCACTAACCTTTGTCATGCAGAAACTTATGCGCATGGCGTTGGCTGAAGCAGGTGAACGAGACGAGTGGAACAACCGAAGAATTCCGCATGTATTGGGCGGCACTCACGCCCGCACAGCAAGATGAGTACAAGGCCGACGCAGAGCGGTTGCAGAGCGCAGGGACGTGGACAAAGGGTTCTGATTGTGCCGTCTGCAACGGCGCACTATACTAGTATGTTTTCCCCTGCATTGTATGTCTTTTTCATTGCCTATTGCTGTCCTGCCTGCATGTTTTCACCCTGCTTTTGTGCCCCCGCCCTGCGGTTTGCTATTTGCGACTGCACTGTAACATCCCATGTCATCCAATCCTGTCTGATGTCGTCACAATACATTGCATTTGCTTGACTCTCATAAATATGCTTGAATCGGGTGAAATATGTAAACTACGGTGAAAATCAGATCCTGTCCGCTGTTGTCACAGTACATCCCATGTGCTTGACTATAGTAAATATGATTGAATCGGGTGAGATATGTAAATTACGATGAAAATCCGATATCATCACGGAAAACCCTGCCCCATCATGTAATATATGGGACGCACTTGAGTGGATTCTGTTTAGCTCGGGAAATTGCCTAGTCAAGAAAAATTTTTCAGATGTCGTCCGCTGGCGCCCGTTCCCATCATGTTGGGTTTTGACTGGGGATGATTCTTTGTGATGATACGGGGTTACAAACTCGACGCTTGACTATCCTACTGTAGGTGGGTCTGCATATAAGCTAAGTACCTCGTGGACAACACGAGTCTAACACGAGTACCGTTTGATCGAATATTCCAACAAATAATAATTTGCATACTATACACCGGTTTCGGGAAACACCGGTCCAACGAGCATTTGAATTGAGGACCTTCACTAATCCATTTAATATTTATTTTATGCTCTTCGAGACTTTGCCAGTGGGTCTGACATGGTGCTATGGTGTGTGAGCCGCAACTGACTTGATTTTTATTGTAGTCAACGTACGAATCTTTTTGGACCCATCGATCCATTTCACTCACTTTCGAAGAACAGAACAGCAGTCATTAACCATTGCCTATCCAGGATTCCAGGTGGTATCCCTGAACGAACTCCACCTCCTTACTATACATCCTGGCTACAGCCACAGTGACCAGTAACGACCCGTCAACCATCATTGGATAATGCTACCGCATCCACCACATTCGTGTGGCCTTTGGTTGTCTGTATCGATGCCAGGTGGCCTTTCGAAGTGAGATTTGTACCCTTTGCTGTATCAGGCTTCCCTAGCGTCGTTGTGTTGACGATCAACAGGGTTTGGCGCTGGCAATGACCGTACATTTTGGATATCGTTGCGTTGCGGATATTGTGAGTAGTGCTAACTCCCCACTCATGCCCAGCTGTTCCAACTCATGTGGCGCTTGTGTTAACAGCTATCGGATCGACGCTTCTTCGATGACTACGGCTCTGCGAGTAGCTATATATATTAGCTGGGAGTTGATCTCCGTGAGCATTGATCTCCTCGCCCAGAACAAGCTCAGCGTTAAAACTTTATCTGCAGAGTAATACCGTCCGCTGACTTGCCGGAGAGCTTTGCATCTGCTGCTGTATTTAGGGTAGCATGCTTTGCTGTGACATAAATAAAGCTGGCAGTTTTCAATAAAGACATTTGCCATTATATTCTCAAGGTCACAAAGTGTTTTTCAAACCAATATACGTGCTTTCAGCCTGTTTAGATGTAGCGGGAAAAAGTAGACAATCTATTGTACCTTTCGAAAACGGGAACGGCAATCATTGCCTATCCGGACAATATCATCGAAAGTCATCGAGTTGCTCCAGGGCCCCAAAGAGAGAGGGTCTCAGACATCAGGAATCAGTAATTTTGGATATCTGTCTCGTCGCCCACGCCGCTACATTTTTACCGGTTGGTTGGCCCTTCCCTCGTGGTTGTATCGAAATGCCAAGCTCACCAAGAAGTACTGGTTGGCGCGGGTCAACCCCTCCTTAGAGTTACCTCCGTGGTTCTGCTCTTCTGTCCCATTTTTCCGTAGCATTATTAATCTTCCGTTCTCTCAGTCTGATGGCCGTTCTGGATTATTAAGGTATTGTATACCCCAACTTGGTGAGGGCGTGGCTCCACGACTGGATAAAAAAACAACCTCTAGGCACACATTCAATTTGATGCTGCTTCTCAACTTCTTTCCGCCATGTGCTTGAATGTAATGGTGATTCTTTCGAGACCTATGAAAAGTTTCGAGGCGAAGTTGTCAGTCATTATGCTGAAAATTCCAGCGTTGATCAGAATCTCAAGGTGTGATTTCAAGTCAGGAGTTCAATCTCGTTCTATGAGTTGTTTGCAAAATGGTTTCCATCTATGTATGCTACATGTGTTGACTACTCTATATCAGGCGCGAGTTATTCAACCGATGATCCAATAATGCGATGCCACTTTCTAAACAGCTACAGTAAAACTGCAAGAAACACCGGTGACAAAGAAAACGGACTAGGTCATGCATAAAAGCGATTAGGGAACTATCAGGCGTATCCGAAAGATTCGACATATAAGGTCACGCTCGGTCCTCCATTGAGAATATTCGAAGGTCCAGAGACAGGGAAACGAAGAGCATGACGGACCGCGCGTGCAATACCCTGCGATCCGCAAACTAATGTAATACCCATAAGTTGCATATTCTTGAGGTCGGCGGAATCAGTGCTTACCGCTCACCGACATACTCCCTGAGGTCCTGCTGACCTCTTCTTTAAGCAATGCGTCCAGGTCCGGTCGTCCACTTTCCATCCTGACCCCGCGTGATGACAATAACATCGATGACTTCCTTGTCTCAGCTTGTTCGACACTACCCTTCTCTGTTGAATTTGAAAGGCTGGAATCCTCTTCCAAGGACTGTTTCGCTGACGGAAAACCAGTGTCAAAGATACGGATGGATAGTGCTAAAGAAGGCGGAGAAAGCTGAATGGCCTTGATAAGTGCTTCTTCAATCCATTGAATATACTCTATAAAATATGATATCAGGATGATTCATAGAAGAAACTGTGGATGGGTCATGAATCTGCGCACCAGCGTCTCGTATGGACCAAATGAACACCACCCGTTTGCAGGAGCTTCGTCCCTTGCGTACGCTCCTATGGAAACAATGAGATATCATTGACGACAATCAAATTAATCCACGTACTCGATAACGCTCAGGAAGACCGGGAGGGTATACGATACACCAGATCCTCCTGGATCCAATAAGTACTGTGTGAATATAAGACGACGCACAACTCACCTGCCACAAATACAGACGTGTCGTAAGAATCGAGGTCAGGAGACGGACCATAAGGACCGTCTACAAAAACCTTAACTTCGCCCTTCGCGGCAGCCACCTCCTTTAGCCTTTTTGTGAACCCTCCATGCACGTTGACTAAAAACACTAGCTCTTTCCAGAACGGAGTATTTGCATTTGATCCTAGAACCTGGGTTTCGTAGTTTTCAACGCTTCCCGACTTATCCTCTGTTTTTGCGGCTGACAAAAGACCACTAGAATCAAAACTTGCAATAGTAAAAGGGTGCGCTTCAAATGGCAGTGTCGAAACTGAAGGCATGATTAGATATGCGGTTTGTCCTGGAGACCAGTGAAAATGCGGGGGTCGACGTAGGCGCAATCGAACGACATCTTTGGAAAGCAATTCTGTCGTCGCGTCCATTGTGCCAGATCCTGATTTAAAGCCAAAGTAGGAGTGATTGAATACAACAAGTCGAATCACCCGGATGAAGCGATCGAAAGCCCAGAACACAAACGAGGGCCATATCCAGTACGACCCGCTGATCGCCATCAGTCAGAAATAGAGCCGCATCTGTAATGATTTGCACTTACTGAGCACCTTTGGTGTGGAAATATCCTCCTACAAGAAATATACTGGGTTCTGTTGGTCAAAAAATAATAAGCGCGTAGGAATCCTACACCCACCCGACGCCAAGGAAGTGAATAAAGAAGAAGACCTCGTAGGCTCCAGTGCGAACGGGACGCAGTGATACTATGATCAGAATGGAGAAAGCAACCATGGCAGTGATACCGCCGCGGAGCCAGTCTTCACTCAAAGTCTTCTGGAAGCTTTTGATAAACTCCATTAGAAGATAGCAAGTACGAAATGGAAGATACGTACTTGGGAAAGGATACTATTTCTCCCGCCGCATGCACCCAAAGTAGCATGAAGCATGTCCGAGCCATCATTCGATGGATATAATTGAGCTTCATATCCACGAGTAAGCACCAGGTAGAGAGTAATTAAGGGTCATACCCTATCGTAGCTGATGCCTGTAACCACTGATGCGAAAAATCAGCTATATGTCGAATTAGTAGCTTTTCCACGTACAAGACACGATATTGTTCTTTGTGCCAAGAGCCGTGATAATAGGAAACTGACTAGCCGCCAGCATGGCTATGCGATTGCACCAGTAGATCATATCAAGCTTCTGACCCTCAACTGAGGTTGCTGCGTGATTTAATGGTTAATGCGATGTAAGTAGGACCGTGCACAATCCTGTGAGCTTACTGTTAATGAAGGCATGGATCAACAGAAGGGCAATGTATGCCACAGTCACAAAAACCTCTGCTATGTTAAGGGTATATGATTGTCCTATTTCTATGGTCCACCGGAAGGCAACAACGCGATAGAAATTTATGATCGCGAGTGGGATGCGACGGAGAGAAAACTTGTATCGGATATCATTGGCGATGGCCGTTTCTTCGTCAGATTTGTGGTATCTGCGCCTGGCGAATTTCGAGTGAACGAGTGACCCCCACTGGAAGCAGCCGACTATGAAGAGAAACGTGGCGATGCATACCACACTTGTTTAGGGTAGGTATTATTTTCGTGCACGAGTGCGGATATGTCAGCTCCAGATAAAGGAGAACGCATCCTAAGTCGCAAGGAAGGGTTGATAGTTCAGGTAGAAGGGAAGGGAAGAGCAGACTAAATATGAGAACTGCAGGGGTGTGACTTTGCATCCCCAAATAATCCTCCTGAATAATCTTGCTAAAGCATTGCGAATTGGATTCATCACTCGGACATTCGTTTCTTTGAGAGCATGATAGCTATTGAACCTCGGAGAAGATTACCAAATGAGATATTATTAACGTTGATCTCACTTCAATCTATCCGAAAAAACGGTCTACGGAACCGAAGCCATGGGTGTTGGGTGAGATAACCATTCAAAATATTATCTGGGTACTGCAATAAGAAAGTTCGTCGCAGTTCCACTTGGCGTCCAACGCGAGGCCGTGCTGTCACAGATATCAGTAAGTTATATGATTGTGCAACGGTTACCACGCATATTATGCTTGCCTGGGACCACCGACTCAATAAAGTATGTGAATTGAACGGTGAACCGCTTCGCATGAAGTAGTCGCCAGCTTAAGCGTTTTTGAATTGAGTAACATTTAACACAACAGGGATGATGTGTTGGAGTGACCGGTGTCCAATGGATTCTGCTCGGTGCCAATGATTTCGTTGCGATCCATAACTTGAAGTGAATGTTGTTGGATCATTATCAGGAAGTTCGTGAATCGTAACATGGTACATGATTGATCAGTAGATGCGTTGACGCTCAACTCAACATCATTGCAGATAGTCCGAATATGGTAACCGAGTCCGAGTCTGAGGTTGAATTTCAAACGACATCCAAAGTATACGTACCGCCGCAAGGTCGATATCATATAACCTTCTCACCAGTCAATTATCTGATGGTTCCAGTAACCTGTAACATCGTGACAACGCATCGAAGCTAATTGCAATTTCTCTTGCGCACGTTCATACCGGGATGGAAGGCGACGAGAACACGTACACTTCTGCCTGTCGAACACCGCCTACAGACTCTATGGTTTAAAGAATTTGAGGGTCAATCTACCTGATAGAAGAAAACTAGTATTGCAGGACCCGGGAACTCCTGAACTGTTCAGAGTCCTTGTGTGTTCCAAGCACCGTTTGCGAGGGCACTAGATTTAGACCAAGGCGAAACGTCCAACAGCTAAACGATCGTAGTAAGGGCTGGGGGCTGAATTACAGTGATACCATACAAATATGGAGTGGACCGCCTTAACTGATCGTCGCAGCTCACTGTTGTTGTTCTGGTTGATACATCGGTGACTAGACCCACTGGTGAAACTGCAATACCCTGCGTCATGGTGACTGCCTTATGGTTCCTCCCAGTGATAGCCCCGACTCTCTTGACACGGCACGCAGTCATGTCTTCCATGGGGCATAAACGTTCTCAGAGTAAGTGATCTCACGTTGGCTCTTACCCAGGGTTCTTGTTATCATGCTCGCATCTCTTCTATCATCGCCACAGGATGTTACGCCCGGGATACGTATCTCGTACGACGACCTGTGCATTCTCAAACAGAAGTGTGCTGATCTACCTTGTCCGCACGATAACGATTCAAGTTACCAAGCTGCACTGGACCCCGATCCCGTCACGGTGTTGGCAGTTTCCGGCGCCCCTGCTCGTCTCGGTCAGACTTGTTCGACTCTCGGAACCGTTAGCAACGAATGTACTGAACTGATATATACAATGATCTAATTCAAAAGCTGTCATCGCTTTCAGCGATGGTTCTGGATTCTTCATTTCATGTGGGTGCGCAACTGCGGTTTGGCGCATGTTGTAAGGCAGTATACGATCCCACACAAATGTCTGCAAAACTAGTTCCACGCAGATGCCACCGCAAGAAAACACGTGAGATCCCTGTAATTTTCGAAATTGCAATCTCCCGCGTCCGATCATAAGTTAAGGCCTGATGACGTTGGCAAGTTCATTAAACAATCAAAATTAAGTCTTCACCTTAACATCGAAAAAGTGGACAATAGATAGGGATTATCTCGGTATTGACTACGAGTCCATGTAAATGCGAAATGGTACCAAAAAAGCCTAAAGATCCATGCAAAATGCACAAGAGCGTTGTCATAAGATGTGGACAGGTCAGAACGAAAGAAAAGGTGAGTACAACAGTTCCACAACGTCTCTCCTATGATACATCGATAGGAACCAAAAAGACCTCAAAGAACCCGCGGTCCGTTCCACGCCAGTGAACTGTCTGCCTGATCTTGATCGGATTGTTCTGGTCGATACCGACCTTCGCCAGCATCATAATTATGGAGTCCCTCTGGTTGAAGCTGAACAAGGGGTTGTTGGCCGGAATGAGGATGTGGGGGTGTCTGCAGACGCGAAGGGGATGGGGACCAATCACGCGAGGGGCGTGAGTAAGCTGATTTAGGAACAGGAGGCTCGCTTAGGGAATGTGGTCTTGATGGCGTGACAAATGGTGTATGGTTGCTTATTTCTCCTGATGGATACTGATATAGCGAGTGTGGTATGGGTGAGGTGTCGGATACCGAGTAGTAGGATGGATTGGGTGAGACAACATCCCCCGTGTCGTGGGGATTTGGTAACGTGGCCTGGGGGACCAACTCAATAGCATCTGCACCATTATCGTCAGGACTCTTCCTATCGGAAGCGAGGGATCTTGGAATCGTCGGTTCGTAACCATGTTGCAGAGTCAATTCCGACACTGAACGAGCATGAGGTTCGCGGAACATGGGTGCAGTCTCAAGGTCAATATGTTTGTTCTTCGATTCCTTGCGATGGCGAATTCCCAGACGATCTTTGAGGTCTCCTCCAACCCACATCTCGCGAACAATGTCTTTATCTAAGGGCATATACGTCGACTTGAAGAACTTAGTGACGAACCGAGGTGCTAATCAATCGCCGGTTAAAATGAGTCTCCAGAAACACCAATATATCCACTCACCCAGTGCCACCAAAACAGAGAAGACAATTGTCGCCCAAAACGTCACATTGGGGAAAAGAATCTCTACCTCGTCTATGAATCCATCTGTGTTAGAGAAAAAGGTGTTGACTGGGAAGAACGAGTAGATAACGATCCAAAGGATCATGACAAGGGATGATCCTATGCTGACGACCCAAGTTATAGAAGTCCAGCTAAATTAGGCAACATTTAGCGTTATCAAATCAGCACGACAAAGCGTACTCACTAGTGAGTGTTCAGCCCGACATATGTGTTCGCTGCAAAGATGGCAGCAACCGCAACAGTTGTCCCGAAATCCGCTAAAGAGTCAACTCCTTTGCCATTGGACGCCACAGCCAGTCCAAGCTGCCAGACCAAGTAGGGAATGAAGAAGACGACCGCAGACTGGTAAAGACCATCGAGCATATAAAACCAGAACTTTGTCCGCGTGTACTCCAAACCTCGGATGCCACGAACATAGAGCTGAGGGAAAGCAAGGGCAGCTTTTGCATTGATATCTTGATCGAATGCTAAGACAACCAGTTAAGTTAAGCGAGGCCCAGTAACTGATGAACAAAGGCTCACATCCGAGGACGATGACAGGCAGCGAGGTAAAGAGGAGATTGTAAAACAAAATAAAGCTGTAGTCGTATAGATAGGTTGCGTCAAAGCTTTCAGAAATATTGTTAGCTTGTGCATATAAACCAAAGAATCAAACTCACTAGCAGAATGGCATAAACCAAAACATGGCCAGCGTCCAGATGACATTCTGAAGCAACGAATCAACGGCAGGCACAACTAGACAAAATCACACAACACACCTTGTAGAAGAAGTTACTGTGCATATCAGCAATACGCTGGTACGACCACCTCCCATGGACGAGCAGCAATTTTGTCAGAAACCTGAATTGACCAAAGGCATAATCGGCAGACATAGCAGCTTGTGAACCTTCATGTCCAAGTAGACCACAACCAACGTTGGCCTCTTGAATCATTGCGACATCATTAGCACCATCTCCTATGGCTAACGTCATTGCCTTCCGACCCTCCTTGACCTTGACACCCAAATCAACGTCAGTTGAATGCCTCAGAAAGTGACGGTATACTCACCAGCTTCACGGTCAATGCTTTCTGAGCAGGAGAAACGCGACAGCATACAACTGTTTCGCACTGGGTACCAAGGTTCAGGAACAAAGGCTTGATATCCGGCGTTAATGCATGACGCAGGGTGTCACCATCGATAACGACCGCAAAGGAAACTTGAGCCCCAGACACAAACCCGCGTTCTATTGTTTTCGAGGTAGGCGGGCCCAATATCGACGCAATCTTGTTGAGACCCGCCTCTATTTGAGCAAGAGTGCCTTCGGGGCTGTCGGAGGACAGGATCATGATTTCCATATCTTGTTTCAGAAGGTTGCAGCTGAAACCTAGAAACGATAAGACCCAGTTGTGGTGACATGAAAAACCCCACTCACCAATCTCGATCGCGGTCTGCAGCTTATCGCCTGTGAGAATCCAAAGCTTAATTCCAGCGCGATGGAGCATTTCGATAGCTTCCGGTACTCCTTCTTGTAGTTTGTCCTCAAGAGCCGTAGCGCCCAGTATCTGTAACGAGTGTTCCACCTCGGCTGCTGCACTCTCGATGGCCTCGTCGCGATTGTCGACAGTCGACTGAGCAGCTTCGTACGTCCGCAGCCACCCGAAGAACTCATCCTCCGCGAGCACTCTATAACCAATGCAGAGCGTGCGCAAACCACCATTAGCAAAAAAGTCCATATCCTTGGTCGTCTTTTCCTTCAAGGCAGGGTCCACATCCGCAGCAAGCCGTTCATATATGACACTATCCGCCCCTTTGCAGTACAAGATGATGCGTCCATCTGATGCACGGACGATGACGCTCATGCGCTTACGCGCGCTAGTGAACTCGAGCGTCTTGATATGCGTGAACCGCTCAGGTTGGCCAAGTACTTCAATATCAATCGTGTCCTTATGCTTGCCGACAAAAGGAAAGCCTACATCCCGCGCAGCACCAACTAATGCTGCCTCATCAGGAGACTCGGCCTTGTACTCCAAGTGGTAAGGCTGCTCCTGCGGCTCGGGCTTATCCGCCAATACCGAGTGGCATACAGCCAAAGCACGGAAAAACGCGACAATGTGGGAATATTGTTCCGTCGAGCGGTCTGCGAGGTCCTCTGCGAGCTTGGGCGATACAAGCGTGAGTTTGTCGACTTGCATATAGCGGTTCTTGAATAGCTTGGTCAGCTTGGCGACCATCGTATCCTTGAGCAGTGCGAGCTTCTCTGTCAGCTCTTCTGGTGCTACTGTATCAGCCCGGCCTTCCCTCGTTGCAGCCCCGCGTTGCGCCTCTGTAACGCCCTCTCCATATATGACCCCGCGCACCGAGCATTTTTGGAACTCCATCACGTTTTGTGTCAGCGTTCCGGTCTTGTCGGAGAATACATACTCGATTTGTCCGAGATCATCAGAAATACCCCAGTTCTTTGGGACACAGGTGCTGTCGAAGGGCTTGTAGTACATGTCCAAATCTTGAGCGATGAAGTAGGCTTGGATGGTCTTGACGATCTCGATAGAGATGAACAGGGAGACTGGGACGATGTTCTGGAAGGCAATGAGACACGACCTGAAAGAATATTAGCGAGCGTTCAGGTGACGTTACAAGGACATACACAAAAGTAACGAGTGCATTGAGTACATTGGAACTGGTGGGTAGGACGCCTTGCTCGTATACATAGGTGCTCGTGGTTGTTAGCCCATCCATGACGCCGTTGATGGTCGCTGATATCGAACAGATAATAACCAAGAATAGGAAATTCACTATGACATTGAAGTTTGTCTCCTTCGCGATCTTCGATTGCTTGGACGGGGTCTGTCCACCGTTCAAGTATATCTTGGTGTCCTGGCCAGTGAAGACGACTAGTCCGATAATCCATGCAGTGTTCCGCACAGTGCAGCCACGAAGGAGCAGCTCATTGATAGTGACACCCTCTCTACGAGGTTCGCGCGTGGTAGCGTCTGTATATCGTAGGACCCCATTGTATACATACAAGTTCTGGTGCGGAGGTTCTGAATCAAGAACAAACGAGGATTTTTCGATGTCTTCTTCTGAGGTGAGGGATGCCGTAGCTTGTATTGCCTTCCGTACCTTGAGATTTGTTTCGCCGTCAAGATTCTTGGTTTCGAGATAGCACAGTCCGTCTGCATCAGATGTCGACAATACGACGATATCAGCAGGAACCTGCTCATTATCCCGTAGAAGGACAATGTCGCCGACGTCCAGCTTCTTCCATAGTGTCCTCTCCCAACGGGCTGTCCCGTTTATGCGCCTGCTCCAATCTACCACGCCCAGAGATGACCGTGAAGGAGATGATTGCGCATAGTTTGATAGGGACATACTTGGCTGACCCCACCCTTCAAGCTCGTTTTCTGGGAGCCCCGGAGGGTAGGTATGCAATTCCACGCTGCCTATACTGCTTTCAATGTCGTCCAGTTGCCGACCACCTGCCCCTGTAGGAGGGTGAGATCCGCCAAAGGCCGTAATGCTATCGTTCATGTCTGTGGTGCTCATGCTGACTCTATCCTCACCACCCTTCCTCAAGATGATCTGTTTTCCTTCGCCAGCCTCCTTCTCCCGTAGTTTCTGCACTCCACGAGTTATTTTCCCAGGAGCATTTATGTGGAGCAGCCGTTGGTACCATGGTCGTGGATCAAGGGCCTGATTCACGTTGCGCCACTGCCCGAGTCGTGTTACTGCGGACGTGTTCACTTCTTCATCCAGTTTTGCTCGTCTATAATCCTCGACACCATCCTTGACTGCTGTCACCACTAAGATGAACAAAAGCGGAAGAGCCGCAGTCTCTGGCGATGCAGCGCCGAAGACGGAGAAAACTGCGCAAGTCTCATTAGCAATTGTTACTCCACAAGGCACCACTCCCGCATGAACTGTACTCACATTGAAAAATGACGAGCGCCAAAAAGTAGATGTTGGCAATTCTAGGGGCAATCAATGAAGTTACTGTTTCATAGACAGTTACACGTACCGATGAAATTGTTCAAACAAGTTCTTTGGAAGAAATGTGAAGAGCGTGTACCCTATGAGCAATATTAAACTCGATGGAGCACTGACATCGAAATATGAAACATACTGCTTGTGCGAACTTTGTTCCGTGCATACCGGGCGAGCGGTTCGCCATGCTGGTCTACTTCCATGGCAGAGAGCGGTTGATTGACGTATATGTTCCTCCGTGCACCTGAAATGCGCGATTGCGGGGTTGAGGGGGCCTCCTCTGATTGGGCCGTTGATGCGCCTGGTTCTGAAGTCTTTGGTTTCTTTGCATTCTTGCGAGAAAACAAGGATCTCTTCTGGGTAGCCCTCCGCCTCTTGTGTGCTTTAATTTCTGAGCGTATGGATTCTGAAATAGTGGAAGCTGCCGTGCGCACTGTGCGGAGACGAAGTTGTGGGTCTATGGTATCGTTCTCGTCGATGTCGGACGGTGGCGGATGACGCTTGAAGAAAGACATTGAAAGGTGAATTAGTGACCAGGGGTATCATAAAATGATCCTGGGACCGAGAACCAGCACGGCAGGAGGGAAATTGGGGAAAGAACGAAAAGTGGAAAGACGGCTGATTAGTAGCGTGTAGTGTTCGCAGCAAGCAGAGCTATGCAGTGCCGCTAACCGCACCAATTTTAGCCTGTATGTAACTTGAGTTAGGACCCCAATCACCTCTCTAAAAGCGGTGATAGATTCGAATTAAACTCTTCAAGTTGACTTTCAAGTCGTCGAGAACAGCGATGAAGCGGAGAGTTCAAGTCGTTGACGACTTTCGCCAACGTGGCCTACGAGCCGCTCAATTCGGTTACGGTCCTTCACGCGGTCATGACGTGTTCATCAACATTCACAAGGGTTTCCAAAATGACTTTCCAGCCGCAGCGGTTATTTTCAGCACACACGTCAATACAGGCAGGCAACCTGAGCAGTGGCAGTGACGTATATATCCCCCATACTGCGGCCCGGGGACGTAATATTGTTTACCATTCATACTCAACCGACATGCTAATGTGGATGTAGAATAGGTGATACAAGCGTGGCCACTGGCTAGTGACTTGGGCGGCCGAGTCTAGTCAAAGAATGGCGTCGGGTGTTTTTAATCAACAACTCGCTGTCTACTAGTACTTACTAATGTTCCTTTCTACCAGTCTACTGTGCAATTTTTACGCTATATGGTCTGCGGAAGGTCATTACAATGGAACCCTCGCAACACTGATTCATTTGCCATAGTGCGGCGCTGAGCAGTAGGCTTTTTCGTGGGCGCGTAGCGACAACTACACCCACAGTTATTGATATCCGATTGAAAATTCGCAGTCTCCCCACGAAGTGACCTTGTTCTTTGAACTGCTGACCATTCGCAACTTTAATAGGTTTCTATCTCGTCAGGGTCGTCTCCAGGTCTTCCTTGTCACTGGTTCCTTGGAAACACACTGCCCTGAAGTGAGTGTTCAATTTTCCATGCGTCCCACTATTGTCTGACCCTCTTTACGCCAAGGATAACGAATGTACATAGTCGTTGGACGGCAGATATCTCACCATTTCTCTTGTGCAACGGGTATTCATGGAAACTCAAGCTATCGTGGAGAAGGAAGTTCATTTGGCTACACCCATTCTCACAGCCCACAACGTTATCATTAATATCTGAATAGGAGGAATTGGCTTTGCGCGAAGGAACAAGTTAATCTCCCTTAGTCAGACCATAATAGAAAGAAGACGGTCATCACTCTTATATGGGGCAAGCGGGGTAATTATCCAGCTTTATACATACAAGATCAATGGCTATGCTAGAGGTTTTGACATTCGTGTTACAATTCCTCATAGAGGCTTATGGGTAATGGCGGTCGAGTTGCAACCCCTTCTTTGGATATAGATGACAAGATCTACTCGCTATCGAACATAACATTAAATTGGTATATCATGTAGCAATAGAAAAACATTAAGGTGCGTATTCCCTCCATCAAGTTTGAGGTGAACTCCCATGGGAGTTTTGGCCGGATGCAATTGTGGATTGGTACACAGTACTGGTAGAGGACATTAGAGATGGCTGTATGCATAGAATCTGTCCAGATCAGCAATAGGCCTGTGTTCCTCGACGCTGTGTTCAAGGATCAAATGTATAGCTCAAGGTCAAACTTCCATTCGTCCCCTTAACTTGATGCCTATATCCCGTGTTTTGATTTACAGATACAAACATCAATTCGTATTGCCACGTCGACGTACTCGAACACCAATATCCATTGATGATACATGGAATAATCACTGCATTGAGATAGTAATGCTGCCGATCGGTATCACTATTGCACTTCGCAGGTCACTGGACGCGAGGATGAGCGAACATTGGAAGTTTGATTTTGCTGTGTCAGGCGATGCCTGTCATCCGGCCAGTCGGACCTGACCCATCCAAGAATCTTCTCTGGCGGCCGTCAATTTCTTCAGCGAAATCGGTCAGTTGACTCGCATTGGAATGGTCCTCGTTATATGTTTTGGATAATTACAAAATTTTATAATTGAAACACGTGACAGGGTGTCGGAATATATAAGGCTGGCTAAGCAGGTACGCGTGATCTGAATCTGTTCTGCGCAACATCAGATATATCGGACTGCACAGCAGTCACGATCGCACTATGTCGTAAGGCGTAATTTCCATTTCTGCCCTGTGCTGATCTAAAGGCGCTGTTGATGATCACAAGCCCCCAAAAGTTTCACTGGGTGGGAAGTTCAAATCATACGTGTGTACTTAAGTGGCATTTGCGACGACGTTGGTTCTTCCATGACTTGCAGGCAGGTCCAAACCTTTTATTTTTGTTTCTAAGATGTCTTCTATTTCATTTTCGGAGGTTGCCGATCTCCAGATATCCAAGGCATGTGGAGATTGCAACTTGATAAACTTGGCACTACTAACTTGATCTTTTATTTAGTTTACCAATAGTAAGTGTCCTTGGTTCGTCTATGAAGGAGACAGCGATTGACTACATTGTATCTTTAGTTGGTGCATTTGCAATTCTCGTGAGCATCGAGCCCATTCATTGTGATATCAGCTCAATGATTCTTTCGGCATCCCAGATATTCGATTTTTGTATCACATTCCATGATGAGGTCAAAATCAAAATAGTCTGTCCATGACCGTTGTTTTCATTCCTGTCTACAGGTAATGTGGACTTGGTCTAGGCCATGGGATATGACCCGTGTCATCTTTGTCATATCTCGATATCTACCTTTCATAGGTTCTGGATTGACTGCATATGGTGAGTCGCTCATCCTTATCGTTTCGGTATTGTTGACGACTATCGTAGCTGCACTGCGTGTCAGCGGGCCGGTAAGGGTACAAAAGAAATGGCTTCTAACAGTGAGCTGATTACATGACACAAAGCCGGCCCCCAGTCTGGCAGAAAATAGTAAGTCCTCAAGCTCGGTAGTTAATTGTCACTCAACCTAACGATGCGGCGGCAATCTTCAGTTGTTCACATTATAAGTATCGTTGCTGCGGAAGGTGCGAGTCGCTCATATCACCCATACCAAGACAAGGGTAGATCATACTTTTTGATAGGCTTATTGGTTATTCGGACATGGGCATTTTGGCAAAAGAGCAAAAAGATGCTGATTGGATTGGTAACCTATAGTGTGGTGCGTGTCCCACAGGGCTGGAGTAAGGGCGTAGATCTTTAACTTTGCAAAAGGTGACAATAATCGCCGCCGTTTCCATGAACGTTTTTCCAAATCACCAGTTGATTTCAACAGGTGGGTTCGTTCGTTCGTATTACCAACACGTGTCGTTTTAATATAGCTATCAGATGTATCTACTATACCCGGGCAAGGCTTCGAGTCGTCAAGAAATGCTGCATTGGTATATGCTATTTTGGCTCTTTTTGAATGTGGTCAGTTACTATTCAGCGTACCGTCTGCCTTCCCCACAAGTAAAATCTGGCAGTAATGCTGGCCCTCACTGCATACAAGAGGTTCAGCGACTACCGACAAATTGAGAGCTCGATCATCACCACCGTTTATGGCGGTAGCATGTTTTACATGTCGTGCATCATCGGTACGTGGAAACAATGTTCTGCAAGGTTATTATTACCTAATTCGTTTCGCAAAGCCATCACAGTCACCAATGTGATCGTTGACGCAGTATTTCCGGTGCGTGTGCACGTCCCTTAAACACCGATCATTCAATAACTTGCTTTGCTGCAGCTTGGCTATACAAACATGTTTGATACGTATGTCGCCAGTTGAACTGCAACTGCTGACTACGAACTCAAAGCATTCAGGCTACAACTTGTCATTCACAGCGTTCTAGGCTCACGGATTATGTTCCACCTTCGCAGTAGTCACGATCGTATCTACGACACGCACACGTCATTAACGTCAATTATTCCAGAAGATATACAATATAAACAACCTTCACAGATACAGACAAACGAGAGCTCATGGAGAAGGAGTAATGCGAGTAGTAGTGAGGTTTGACAGCATGCGAGCGGGCTTAGTTTGTTGTCAAGATTGGGATTGGACACTCTTTTGTTAGCCTCCACTTTGGATTAAAATGTTGATTGTATGTATGAACGTATTTGAACAAGTTCAGAGGACCTTATCAACTTGAAGCCCAAATGATTAATTGAATCCCAGAGCCCTGAAGTATGGTTTCAGCATTTATGGGTTCTTGGCTTCACATTTTCGTCTCTTCACGCAGCTTCCTACTGATATCCCAGATCTCTTTGACCCCAGGCTGTGGCATCTTGGAGATCGATCGATCATACTCTCCAACAGCAAATTCCCCCACAATATCCTAAATAGATGTTTTCTTGCAAGTCTCAAGTGACAAAGAACATATATTCATTTCAACCTCTGTAGGTTTCCAATGATGTCCCCAAACTCAACTGTGCCTGCAGCGCAGGACGGCCGCTACCACACATCTTGAATACACGTATAAGCTGCATCCCAGACGCATGATGAGGAATACATTCCCCTGATTACCGGGGGAGCATGCAACATCTCGAACGGAAACAAGAAGAGATCCGAGAGCCATAGCGCCCACATCTTGACATCAACTCAGGCTTCAAAACAGACACCGAGAAGCAGCAACAATGCTTACCTTGACATATACCCGGCCACATGTGTCTGTGTCTGTCCACGCACAGGTTTTATCATCGTCTTAAACCACCCCGAGGGGCTATTCCCCTTGCTCATCTCCTCGAGACGACTTTTTAATATTAGGTGGTTAATTCTAGGGTCTTGGATCTGAATGCAAAGACGAAGTGCCTTGTAAGTTGTCCTACAGTGAGAGTTACCATGATGTGTACGGCTGCCTTGGTAACAATGCAGGCTTGCCCGTCGCCTGATCAGGGCAGACATCTCTCGAAAGGTGTAAAGTAAGGGCCAAGGACACGTAAATTGTCGACACAGGACAAGCTAGCGACGTGAAGCTATCACCGTTGACAACTTGGTTGAACTCGCGAACTTATTCTTGTTTGATTGCCGCAAAGTTCTTCCAGCTATGGCCAGATCCTCAATGATGATCGTGTTCTTTTCGTCCTTTAGTAGCAGTAAGCTAGGCCGGTCCTTGGTCAAGGTGCCGTCCGACGGGTTAGCCTTCAGACAGCAAGTCCGCGAGGATACGACAACAAATTTCTGTAGAGGACCAGTATATTTGGCTCCGTTGACGGTACTGTGACTGAGTCGTTCAAGGGCCAGTATTCCGTTGTTTATGCGATAAAACCAGCACTCACGCGTACATTGCATGCTCGAATCCAATAATTCATATACCTAACCTTGCTGGCAAAACGTTTACCCACCACTGCGGCTCTCTGCCCACGAACCTAGTGAGTTCATCAACCTGTTTCTGAGCAGGGCCCCGATGATAACTGTCTGGCTGGTCGCTGAAGATGCAGCACAAGAACGGCACCGTCGACTATGCATTCCGCTGGAACCATCTGTTGGGGAGGCAGGATTCCACAAGCCGTCCACAGTGAATGAATGCGGAAGTTCTTTCTGAAGCTGTAAGAGGGGTTTATTGTGGCATTGGATTCGGAAAGCTCGGGATGTAGCTTGGCGAGGAAGGAACAAGCAGTTTCATAAAGCCACTTCTGAGATATGTAGTAACCGTACATGACGTTACGGGGTGGACGGATTATATCGATACGGTCAGGATGTCGCTTGGACGGTTGGTACGTCCAGGATTGCGCTGTTCGTCTTGCTTGGCTTCACCAGGCTCCGCAAGAGTAATTGAGAAGGGGTATCAACAAACAATACCTAGACATGCCTGCATGCTAGACGTCGCTCCCATCGAAGCTTTGAAATTGTCGAGATATGTTCAAGAAGATCTTGAGTTCATTACATAACGTTGGAACGTCGAGCCACTCCGAATTTAGACTGCGACGGTCCAGTATTTTCATGCCTGATACTCTGTCAGCTCTGAACGTTCAGAACCTCACTATATATTTCTAAACCTTTCTGTACCTACAGACGTTCCAACATTATATAATGAACTCGAGATCCTCTTGAACATGTCTCAACAATTACAAAGCCTCGATGGAGCGACGTCTAGCAGTATTGTTTGTTGATACCCCTTCTTGATTGTTCTTGCGCAGCTTGGTGAAGCCAAGCAAGACGAACAGCGCAATTCTGCTGCATTGGTATATGCTATTTTAGAATGTGGTCAGTTACTATTCAGGGTACCGTCTGCCTTCTGACCCACAAGCAAAAAATGGCAGTGATGCTGACCCTCACAGGTTCAGCGACCACCTGCACATTGACAGCTCGATCATGATCACAGTTCATAGTGGTAGCATGTTTTACATGTCGTGCATCATCGGTACGTGAAATACTGTTCTGCAAATTTATTGTTGCATGACTCGTTTTGCAAAGCCATCACAGTCACCAATGTGATCATTGATCCCGCATTTCCGGTGCGTGTGCACGTCTATTAAACACCGATCATTCAACAACTTGCTTGTTTTCTGTTGCTTGGCTGTAGCATGGCTATACAAATATATTTGATACGTATGTCGCCAGTTGAACTGCAATTGCTGACTACAAACTCACAGCATTCAGGCTACAACTTATCATTCACAGCGTTCTAGGCTCACGAATTATGTTCCACCTTCGCATCTACGAGACGCACACGTCATTAACGTCAATTATTCCAGAAGATATACAATATAAACAACCTTTACAGATACAGACAAACGAGAGCTCATGGAGAAGGAGTAATGTGAGTGATAGTGAGGTTTGACAGCATGCGAGCGGGCTAAGTTTGTTGTCAAGATTGGACACACTTTTGTTAGCGTCCACTTTGAAATAAACCGTTAATTGTAGGTATGAATGTATTTGAATAAAGTCAAAAGACCCGGGGCACCATAAGCTCATAGGCACCATCTGACTTGCGGTTATAAGTATAATCCGGCCGGAAGCAATTCGCTTTCCGCCCGAAACAATTGCTGTTGCATGTCGTTACGGCACGCTCTCATGACACCCTCTTCTCTTTTGTCTTGCATGACAGCCGAGACAAAGGGAGTTGAAACACTGGTGTCATCATCGAGTTCTACCGCAGAATCGCGACCTTTGCTTTAAGTAGCCCGAAGTACGATGTGAACGGCCAACTTGACCGTGATCCTCTTTTGCCCTCAATCCATGATGAACTACCAGATTCACCGTCATTCGTGTCATATCAATGCCCTCCCAGTTGAGATACTATCATACATATTCACGCTGGCTACCCATGACGCCGCATCCACTAACACTGACTACAAACGAAGATATGAAGTCCCTTTTAGTCCTGAAAGTGTCACGATGCCAACTGTACTCGCATCTGTACACCGACACTGGAGAAATATTGCACTATCCACCTCAACGCTATGGTCAAGCCTCGTAATGAGTCTTGGGCAGGTTGTTCGTGTCAAAGTTGAAGATGACGAACGCGCATATAAAACATTCCTTGATGTGGAGCGCTTGGCTGCTCATATCGCACGGTCACGAAACTCTCCTGTGGACATTCTCATCGATACTCGAGATCCAGAATGGGACTTTGAAGATGATGAGTAAGTCATGCTTTGTTTGAAGCTCGTATTGGTCCCAATATCTTTGCTCGCTTAGGGAAGAATGTTCAACTCACAATGCGACGTGCTTCCCATATGCCACCTTCATCCCCCAAATCCTCGACCTTCTGTTCCCGCAGATGTATAGGTGGCGTTCGCTAACAATCCTCAGCGATACGTGGGCACCTCTTCGTGTAGCCCTTGAACGGCTCAGTTTGCCCACTCTGACAAAGGGCTTGGGTGCTCCGCACCTTGAAACTTTAATGCTTATGCGATGCAACGAGTTCCTGGGTCACTTAGACGCCTTCTCTCCACGCAGCCAACATATGTTTGACGGGATACCATTCGCCGCTTTAACGGGAGCGCCCCACCATGATCTCTCTGCACAATCTCATCCCCTCCCGAAGCTGCGAAACCTAACTCTTGTCGGTGTTCACCTGAATTGGACGCATTTCTCTCGTTATATTCTTGGTGCAGCCCTCGATAAACCACCTTCGCGTATTTCCGGCTGCATTCAATCGTTGGAGCTTTCGCAGCACTGCCGTGAAGTTAGGCCGACGTTTGATGAGTTTACAAGAATTCTTAAGGCTTGTCCTCTCCTGCGAAAACTAGTGATCAGGGTCTCCGGGCCGAGGTTTGATGCAGGAGTTCAAAGCAGCGATCATCCAGTGTCGCTTCCCCTGCTTGAAGAGATTCATTTGGGGTATACCAATGTCGAGGATGCTGCTATGCTTCTCAGTCATATCAATGCCCCCAACCTCACCATGCTTTCCATTGAAGATGCCAACTATATCGCCAGTCCTGATGACGAGGACTCTAGCCCTCTCCTGATTTATCTTGCAACCGGCTTCCTTGATTTGTGTGACGTCTCTACGGAACGTGGCTCGAGTCATGAACTGTACAGCTACTACTCAGCCACGTCCAAGGATTCTGCTGTCAGGACGCCGTTTCCACGCCTGGAGCGATTATCGCTCAACAACGTAACTGCATGCACGACTCCGTTTAGTCTCCTGGTGACTGCCATTCCGAAACTGCGTCACCTGTCGCTATGTCGCACCCCAAATGCGCTCCCAGCTCTGTTGCCCGTCCAGACGGATACCTGTACGCGCACCATACCTAGCCGTTCCCTCGAGTCCATCGAAATATTCTGCGTTGAAGAAGAGACAAAACACACTCTTGACTTTGTGTTGAGGGAACGCGAGAAGAGCGGTGCGCCACGCGTGTGTAACATCGATATACACCTTGAGGTATGCTCCGCGGACGCCGGTGAAGAGATCGGAGTGTATCGAGTTGTTGAAAACGACGTGGTTGGGAACCAGATTACATATGGGGAGAGTGTGTCAGACGAGGAAGATCCATTTGCACCTGGTGGTATATTCAATGATCCCCGTTTTGACGAAGCATATCGTGTCTTATCGTAGGCAATGCTTCTGTGTACACTGTACAGCCTTTTAAGCAGAACTATATTTAATCTACTTGCGACGCGTGCAGCGTGTCGAAGACAGCGCATAAAGTTATTAACCTAGATGTGAGCGTTGACACACTATTTTATTCGCTGGGTCCGGATTTGACGATATCCGGCGGCAACGCGTGCTTAATGCGTCTGTCAGACATATGGACTCCAAGGGTTCTCGCATCACACAGATCGCCAACATTGCAGCAAGTTCTCAACTTGAAGTTGCTGCCAGAGTTTTGAATCACTTGAAGTTTTTTTTAAGAAAAAATCAGATTTAGGGACGTAGACCCTTTGTTGGACATAGCCCAGGCTGTTCGCGGAGGGCTTACTCCCGCTTATCTTTCGTATTACTTGAAGTTTGAAGCTGGGGGAGAGGGGGGGGAGAAAGAGTCTGGTCCTGCATACTTGCGAGATTTGCAATAAGAAAAATAGGGGAGCCTGAGACTCGGAAGTTACCTGAATGAAAGTATCCGTAACCCTTGCTAGTCAGAAAGACACACACGGGCTGATGATGTCGGGTATCTTTACCGATATCGAATCATCGAGAAGATCATGTGCAGGGTCTCCGGCGTACTAGACCGTAGTACTATAACACAGCCTGAGCGCAGAGTGTAAATAGGATACTGGTATGAGCAGTGTTACTGAACCTGGGGAAATTAAGTGCAGATTTGGATTCTTCGTCAGAGTCATGTGCCAATTAGTGGTCATAGTTTACGTTAAGCTGTCCAACACGTTCTATGATATTATTCATATGGATTAGTGCGCGATTATAGCGCGTGTTTTACCCATGAGAAACTATTCACTTCCATTCAAAACTTCGAACGTGTACATGATAGATTTCATTCAGGGTGCTTGCCGTCATTCATTCAGGCTGGCACCAGCGCGTTACGGTATACTACGAAGACACGTATTTTTGAAGTGCCGGACTTACGAGGACTTTGACCACAAGGATAGATCCGTGTAATAGTCGGAACGTTCCGGAACGTGGAAAACGAATTTTGTCCAATGGATTGCGTGATACGTAAGACACTCGTCAACGGACAAAATTTGCGTGGATTATCGTCTATTATCGTCCGATGGCAAGCATCTCCGAACGATGTGATTCTCAATAAGCACTTATATATGATTGTTCTCCTACTTACAAGTCCGCGGTTTGCCGTGTTCTGGGCCTAAACAAATGTCGCGCAAAGCTAAATAGGAGATAATTCATTCTATTATTAAAGGTCTGACTACAGTCACTATTGGAGACATGTAACCGTCTAATAGGCTATTTGGCAACATGCCATGTTCATGCACTAGGCCGACTAAATCCAGGTGGCCAAAGCACAAAAGTTGTCACAAGTGCATGTCTTCAAGAATGGACGGCTGATCGAAAGCGCAGGAAGTACTGGTATCTTCCCAGCGTATACGAAGTTTCAACTGATGGGTGGTAAGTATTTATGACGGCGTAGATGGTACTGACTTTCACAGCGTATTGTTTTGAACCTTTTGGGTCACAAGGGCTATCCTTGGTCGAGGGAAATCGGACCATCCATCAGCTTGACGTGTCCATCACTTCAATAACCCATTTGCTGGGTCGCCTCGTGCGCTGCTTTTAACGGTATTGAGGGCTCGTGGCGTCTATCATGTGACGTTGCAATGCCTTACCTCTGGATGCTCTAAACACACATCGACTCAAAAGTCGCAGGATGCGTGTAATTCGGTCCATCATCCGGGTATGTTTCGGTCTTCACATTTTCCTCTTGACTTGGCTCTCTTTGGTGTTGCACAAGCTCATCATGGATCGGTTTGTTATTGGGACACCGCTTTGTGCATGACATATTTATCTTTAACCTGATCTCGTTAGCATTGTAACCATCCCCAGATTTACGTTAGACGACATGTCGAAGGCTGTCGAGAGATGTGTTAATGGTTCAGGTTCGTATGACATTCGTTGAGCGCCTTTGGCGTGGCGGGTCAAGGATTATGCTGTATCAGCCAATCAACGCTAACAGTGATGGCTCACCAACGTAACATCATGGCAGAACCTTATGATGATGTGTTAGTTGCTGGGAGATGGCAGACCTGACTCGAGTTCTGCTGCGTGCTAGAAGCTAAGCACCCTGACACAAGGTTCAAATTAGGCAACATTATACCGTCCCTTACCTCGATTGTCACCTCTCGAACGTGATTTCAGGCAATCGCGTCAGGGTAGAACAGAAAGGTGGCATATTAATCTCATAACACCTTGACAGCACCTGTTGGAACTTGAGGTAGAATGTCCGCGGAGTCATACAGTAACGCTGAGTTGCCTGAGTGCTGAGGGCTGAGGGCTGGGCTACCTCAGACTTGTCAGATATTTCTCGCAGCAATTTTGCATGCGGTGTAATATTGACAGTGGTGCATGTGGCTTTTTCAATATGCCCCGTTTAGCTGTGTTAAATTTTAATGGCGGTCACTTGTCAGGAGGAAGATTGAACCTTGCACCTGTACATAGGATGAATGATGTCGATCTTCACTTCATGATGCAATCTGTAGAAGCACCCAGACCCTGACCTACTCGGTCCGGGTGAACACCAAATGTACAAAAGTGATTGGGCAGTCACTTATGTACCCAGGAACAGACCGGGGGCCATGATTTCCCGATATGGGTTACTATTAGCTACCGATGCGGGCCGGCGGCCTGGGAAGGATCATGGGGCAACAAAGTCCGTAGAACTTGCTCTGATACTTATTACAGACAATCCAGTCATTGAATTCACTTTTTCAATCTCATCTTAAAAATCATGTCCCCAGCTCAGGAAGAGCAAGAAAAGGCTTCGACGTCCATCCTGAAGGAGAGACGATTCAAGCTGAGTAGGTCAGTCGTGTTCTCCGTCTTTCAGTGTGCGGATTTACTCACTTCGGACTATCTCAGAGCTTGTGATCGCTGTCGGTTAGTGCTTACCGTATCTCTTATCTGTGATTAGCCATCGCTGACAGTATTTCAGTCGAAGAAGAATAAAATGTGATGAGGGTCATCCGTGTCAAGCTTGTCTCACCGCCAATTCGCCATGTACATTCGAAGAACCGGGAAAGCGAACACATCCTCATAAGTCAAAGTTCGTGGCGTATGCATCTTGTCCACGATATAGATACTTACTATCGACTTGCAGAAGGACTGCAACACTGGAAGATAGGATGCATCACCTCGAGACTCTCATTCAGGCGATTCCTCCTGCAGTTTTCGCTGCCGGAGGTGCAGGTGCATCTGCACTCACCGCTTCCCAATTGCTGTCTTCAGACAACATCACAAGCCCTTTGGCATCCTTCGCCTCAGCAAACCACAGCTTTCCCTCGGGCGTCCCACCCCCATCTTTGCACGTTTTCCCACTCACTAATCCATCTACGCACTTCAGGGCTTCTCCACCCGTGAATTCTCCGCGACCTCAAAGTCCAAACACTGCATTTTCTTCGATGCTCGGGCAGTCATCTCATACCCCAAATGCGTCAAACTCCGAACAACCGGAAGAGACACCACGCACGTCTATATCTGCTTCCTATCTGTACTTCGATGATGAAGGCTACACCCGTTGGCAAGGAGAAACTTCTGGCCTTCCTCTCTTAGATCTTTTGGTCGAAAATCACACCCAAGTCAAGTCTGAAACGGAGAAGGGCTCGCCAGATCCGCCATGGGCCAATCCATCTTCTCAGACCGCCAACCCAACTTGGTTTCCGAACAGGACGCTGAGACGCACCAACGTCAATCCTGAAACATTATGGCGTCTTATCACTTCGTATATAGTCCCGGAACTTATGGACAGGTAGTTTTTCTATCTTTTCATTTAATTTCGCTTGTGTTAACATTGCATCATTAGCCTAGTTCAATGCTATTTGTGTACTTCTTATTACTTGCTGCCATTCTTACACGTTCCGACATTTTTGGCGGTGAGTGACATTCACATGGTATGCTTCCTGTGCTCACACGATTCATAATTTCAGGACTATGGCAATCCCAGAAAGTGGGGCGAGCCCGGTTTTGCGGCGTTCATTGTGGCTATATGCTGCCTTGCGTCTCGTCACATCGATGATCCGAGAGTGCGATCGGATCCAAGCGATGGCATCTCTGCCGGCACCCAATGGTTCGAGTTGTTTGGACGGTTACGTACACTTCCAATCGCAGACCATCCTACATTATACACTATCCAGGCCGATCTAATCGCCGCGGTTTATGCTGTTGGGCTGGGAAAGCTCTCAAAAGCAGCGGCACTCTTATCGGAGGCTATCACTGTGTCGATAGATACTGGGCTGCATCGATCAGCTGACACCTATGACCTCTTTAATCCCATCGAGGACGAAGTCCGCAAGCGCACATTTTGGTGTGTATACCTATGGGACAAACAACTATCTGCCCACTTTGGCCGGCCCCCAATGATTCGCCTTCGGGATACAGATATCGGAGAACCTGCTGTTGTAGATGACGAGTTCATCACTCATGAAGGAGTGCTCTCGCAGCCCGCAGGAACGGAGACCCGTATGAGTGCGTTTATTGCCTGCGTGAGGATCATGGTGGTAATGGAGTCGGTGCTGGATATACCGCCTCCGCGCGACCGGACAGGCGAATCTTCTCCATTTTTGTTGCGCGCTGCAGGCGTACTGTCTGGTCATGTACGTCCGAAGGACCTGCGCGAGGAGGAGGCATTGCTGGACGAAATCCGACGATCAATACATCCGTATTGGGCGCATACGTCGGCGACATTAGCGAGTGATGATGTGATCAGGGTCACCCAGGCCGTGCGTTTGCACTGCGCTGAGCAGTATGTCAGGATGTTGATCCATCGACATCGCTTCTCAACTTTTGTGGCGGAGAGGGCATATAATGTATCGATGGAGGAGGATCCAGCCGATATAGAGAAGGAGGAGATGAGTGCCGCGCAGTCGTGTGCGCTGCAGATTATCTCGTCGCACATGCACGTAGCTGGGAAGGGGTTGATGACGTATTGTAAGTGTTCTCATTATGGATCTTATCTTGAATTGATTAATGATTCGTGTCAGATGGTGTGCATGTGATTCACCAGCTCACGCAAGCTGGGAGAACGCTTATCACCATATTGATTAACTGCAAGAGCGAGAAACTTCAACGCTTGATCCAGCCAGCGCTTGAAGCGCTTCGATCATGCGTTGGATTATTAAGGCGATTCAGCGGGAGATACGTGTGTGGACAGAGGTCAGGAGATCTCATGGAAGAATTTTGTCGCTGTGAGTTCCTTGTTCCTGATGTCAGATCCCCCTGGCTAATACATGTGACCAAGTGACACAAATTCCTCTGGAGCCCTCTCGACCAGAAGGTCAGGAACGGCCCAGTTCGCGTCCCCCCTGGATAAGGCCCATCCGCAAGAAAACACCCAGCGTCGCTGCTAAGGGCACAGGCAGTGACGGTGGGTCGCAACATAGTAGTCCCGAGGCTTTCTCACCTTCCGAGTTCTTCGTCGACCCTACTCTTGGAGCCACGAGCCCGCAAATGATACCACAGAGCGCCTTCTCGCCTGCACCTGTGCCCTCATCATCACAATATCCACGGCGGCTGTCGCTTTCGGTGCCGAGTTTCATGGAGCCAGGCGGCATGGACATGGATGCGTCCGCAGGAATGTATTTGTCGTCACCGGCAGATATGATCAATATGTTTGGAGACGGGTCGATGGACGTTGCGACACTTTTCTCGGGCGCGTCTGATTTCAATATGGGTCAACATCTTGCTGAACCACATGAACCGTTGTACGCGCACATGAATGGGGGGAATAGTTTAATCGCGTCCCCTTGAAGCGGTCGCGTTGTAATACGTACTAGTGGAGCCGTATGATTTATTGCAGGCCTTTCTATTACTGTATTCTCATTAATTCCTCTTCGCCGTATGACTCTAGGCTTTCGCATGATATCGATACTATAGGGCTGCTTGCTTGATGTCTTGGGAAAGTTAAAAACGTAGTACTGAAGTCTTTGAGAGACGCGATCACGTGCTGTTGTAATAGAACCGCATCTGGAATATTACACTCACCCTCAACTTATTCCTTCAATTTGAGTTCTGGCCGAAATCCGCTGTGGAAAAACTCTTCTGGCGACTTGGCAATCCGCGACCCGCCGGGAATGCACACACCTTTACGGTCCATTCTTGCAGCGTTCAGCCTCTTGTGCTCCACTGCCGCCGAACTTGTTTCGAGGAGTTCAGGTTATTCTCCGCATGGTATGCAGGGCGGTTTGCATTTGCCCTTGATCAGGAGGCTTATTCCTAAGCGGATCACGCCCAGTGCGGACACCGGCGCAGCGGGACTTGGAGATTTTTTCGATGTGTGAGTCTATGCAGGCGAGACTCTTGTTCTGAACTGACGCTCCATTAGAACGTATAGCGTCCTCATAGACATTGGCGGCACATCCTTGCCTGTCGTCCTAGGTGAGCCCTTAAATTTACAGCAGGAGCGCTGCATCTGAGGCTGAGGAGCGCACGAGACACGGGTTCTTCGGATTTATGGGTACTGTCCAACATATGCCAGGGAAGCTGCTCCTCAGCCAATACGGCTCTCTATCCACCCAACACGTTCCATGATATGGGCTTGGATGTTACCATAGTGTACGGCGATTCGAATACTGGCACGTATGCGAGAGGGGTTATTGGATATGACTCGGTGTCGCTGGCGGGTCTTACTTTGCAAAATCAGTATTTCGCGGCGATCAATGATACCAATACGTCTGTGGTTCAGACGAGGTGCTCTGGGATATTTGGACTTGGTTTTCCTCTCAACAGGTAAGCGGCTGCCTTGAGACAAGATGCGCGCCGTACTGATAGTCTGTGGAGTGTGATCTGGACCGATACGTTCCTGAATCAACATCAGGTTTCGAGACGAAGTCTTCATCGTGATGCAGTTTCGCGTATCACTTCCATGTGGAGAAATTATACAAACCGCTGGTTTGACAAGTCCGTCCTTGGAATTTCCTCGTCTCAACATACCGACCCTCCCTCTTACCAGAAACGTCAGACAATGACCTCGTCCGAGATCGTTTCTTCTTTCGGAGTATCCGGCCCATTTATCCATCGCCTTGTTTCGCTTGGAGGGCTTGCCTCGCCCATGTTCGTGATTGCGCTGCAGCGAGACACAATCGAGATAGGAGGGAACGAAGGCATGCTCTCCATAGGTGGACTGCCATCTGGGGTCCAAAACGAGAGCCTGACGTGGGTTCCCGTGCGTAGATATACGCTTCAACAAGATGCTTCTCTCGAGGTACGTTATACCTCAGAGTGTTGCACATCAAGTAGTTGATTTGCACGCCCAAGGCATATCCCATCGCTTGGGAGATCCCAGTAGACGATGTCTTTCTTGACGGAGTGAAACTTCCGCGGTCACAATTATCTTCTAGTAATATCTCACTGTCAGCGCTAATCGACACAGTTCGTCCACTAAGTCGTACCTTGATTCATGTTTATAACACCTCCTTGCAGGGCAATTCTTTGATTCGCGGTCCACCTGATGTTATTTCATATGTCCAGAACATGCTGGGGGGACCTCACTTCTCCTGTTCATCTCCTCACACACTGGCGTTCCAGATTGGTGGTCACATGTTCCCCGTTGACCCAGGAGACTTCATCAACCAGGTGCGCTCGGGAAACGCACAGGTGTGCGGGGCGAATCTTGCACAGACTGATGTGCCTGTTCTCGGTGGGGGTGGATACTTGTACAGCTGGAGTCTGGGGGATCCGTTTCTGAAAGGGTGAGTGGCAGTCATATATGTATTTGGTGCAGCTGTGGGGATAGAGCGAACGGATCCACGCGGAGCTCCTCGCGTATTCCAAGCGAGTTGTGTCTGGAGCTCCGGCTCACCGTGATGACCCGCCAAAAATATAGATCAAGGAATTTTTTTGTTTCTTGCTCCTTTAGTTGTCGTTGTCCCAGACTACTCACTTCTTGCTAGCGTGCTCGCAGCGTTCTATTACGGCTCTATTACAGACCTTACGCAAGACCCTCCGCGCATTGGGTTCCTATCTACCGTTCCTGCCGATGCCAGCCAACGCTTAGAGGATGCTGTCTCGGCAGCATCTGCAGAACACTATGATCTTCCTGGTTAGTTCTCGATACATGTCATCTTGGTAGACGGTCCTATTATTCTCCTGCAGGAACGAAGATGTTACCCCCATCTTCCCTTTCTTCTCCGCTGAGTACCGGAATCGGAGGAGTCCCTCTGGCAACTCCTCCACTGAACGCTGGAACCGAAGAGATCCCTTCATCATCTTCTCTTCCCGGATATGTTCCTGATGCAGGGGGGAGAAACCAAGCTGGGCAGGCAAATGGTGCACGAAAGGGCAGAGCCCACCTGGGCTCTGCTGCTACTTTGTGGTGTTCATTTTTCACTTTAGCGACATGGACATTTTCAAGAATCCTCGCATGAGCGCCATCTTTGATCTGTATGAACAACTCGCATTTCCAAGTCATTAGCATTTGTATCATGTACCTCGCATTCGATATATTGTAGCCTATCTACCCACATATGATTCTCATTTCTTTTTGGATCAACTGTCGCAAAATATGGACTGTCAATTATGAATCAGTGTTTCAGCGCATAGTAAATCTGTTTCATTTCATTTTCTGCAACTTTAACGGGCGCTTTCGTCGGTTCTGAACTTATTTTTACACGGTGCGGTTTGACATAAAATGGAAGTGTGTACGTAGCTTAGTCAGCAGCAGAGAAGCTCTACTACCAGTTTGATGTTATTCTAATTTTCGTCGTGGTGCTTATTTGAGTTATTTGGCATTAGGTCACAACGCACAACGTCGCAAGGTTCAGCAGTCGTTTTTTTTTTCATTCTTCAGTCCGATGTGACTCAGATATCTATAACTGGTTGAACACTGCTCCAATAGGCCAATGGAAAGATTCCACGGCTGTCTCCTGCCATTGGTCTACCTAGATCCGGGACTAGGCTGGTGGCTCCAGCAATCCCTTATCTACTATCACGCCTGCCTGCGGCCAGCTGGATTCATATCCCTGAATCGATACTTGAGCTTCTCGAACTTCGAACTGCTGCATCACCGCCAAGACTATTCCCCACAACAAGTTCTGACCACGTACGTACATACCATTAGAGTATATTACATACACTCCTGGGAGATCATGGTGTCACGCCAGCCTCTCACACAGATCCCGAGGGACCGATCGACATCAACGTTCGTTTGTCATGCGGTTTCGAAGTTGTAGGGTCGTAGCGGCGGCCCACTAAAGCATACGCTTTTTCGATTTAATCAGTGGTGGTCGAAGGAGAAGACTAAAGTGAGTACCTCGATGCAGGGTCATATTACGCTGGACACCAGTTCACAGGAGATCGACGTTGGCGTGGGCAAGACTCGGTCATGAAAATCGGCCTGGCCTACGTATCGTCGAATAGACGACTCCTGAATGGAGAATGAGACTTTGACCATGAAAATAAGGCAGCGACATGGGTCCGCGGATCAAAATTGAAGGTTTGGACACGTAGATAATAACCTGAAGAAGCACAAGAAAGCTTGTCATGGCTTAACGAATGCAAGAGTGACTACAATATTAATGTGAGTGGTCGAGACCCGACTCATACTGTTTTGCTAATGTTTCTCCTGGTTGAGTGTTGTAGTTCGTTTTCAGCCTCCTCCAAGTCCCCTCTGACATGAGTAATTCCTCTAATCAATAGAGGCCTCAGGCCTTTACCTAACGTTATAACGCAACTAATCAGCGAATTCTTATCGTCACGTTAGTAGGTAGGTAATAACGACAGTAAAACCCTATCCCAGATAACACTCGCGCCATTTTCTAACAACCCAAGATAAATTCCACAAAGGCGCGTTAAGCGACTAAAGTAAAATACAAAATCACAGCACAACGAAAAAAGCCATGCAAAGATATAATCTAGCGAGTGCAGAAAAATAATAGATCAACAACTAACAGTATTTCCATTCCATGATATCTCCAGGATAGATCTATGCGTGGTATCACACACATGGTCCCTCCAAGCAACAAGTCCAAACCCACATTCAGAAGCAATAGACCGACTGCAATCAGTTTTACAACGATCCGCGCTTCCAGTCAACAATATTTTTCAGTTGCTCGAGGGTTAGGAAAATGAGGATTGTAGTAGGTTGGAGACGCGACCATGCGGGGAGCCAACCTTTGAACATGAACATCGGGCCTTCGGTCGCTAGGGAGGAGCGGATCACTCCAAGCGTTGACTGGAAGTGTCCGTGTTATACGTGGCCGATTAATCGAAAAACAGACTCACGCTCGATCCTGGCCCAGAAGCGTTCATGATACGGCTCTTTAGCACGTCTGCGGGTGAGCAAATAGTCGTTGCAACTGTTCCCTGAAAGAGAATTTGAAGTGAGATTGTAGGAAATGAGAAGAAGTAGAACGTACTGCTGCAAAACTGGCCGTGAAATGACAAGCGATGTTATCATCGAAGTACTTTGTCTTCAGGAGCTCGGCCTTGAAGAAGTCATAACTGAATACAATTAAACATGTGACATGCCAGTGGATAAGACGGTGAGAATGGCAACTTACGAAGCAAGTTGACTGGAGTTCATCAAGATGCTCCGGAAGACATTTGGGCCCATACCTCGCACAAGCGATGATGGGCCCTCCTCGCGGACCATCTGCAATCATGACGTCAGCACCTCGGACTCGGAATAAATATCAGGGATAATCCAAAAAAGTTGCGAAATGACTGAAAGTGGACATGGAAAGGTAAGCAGAGGAAGGTGCATAGCACTACATGGTCCTCTACAGTGATATTAATAAGTTGCACAGTTGGCTACCAATGATAGCGCGCTATCTACCGTAGCGCAGGGTTGTCACGTGATAAGACTGCACAAGGAATGACGAAAATAGCGGAGTAGGCGAGGTAGGAGATAGAGCGGCGCATGGGAGTATAAGAGTAAGGATGAATACACTTTTTTCGTATTTCCATCCTCCCATCGTTGCTACGCGGTCAGTTCAAATATGTATGGCCTTCTGCATCTGGACTCCGCGCAGAGATGCTCCACGATAATACTGTCCTTGGGACAAAGTTGACACTAGTACGAACACTGATGGCCAAGATGAAGAAAAAAGAAACACGGAACTGCGCAAGGTACGTATAAATCACTTTGGCGTAACACTCACTCTGAATAATGCGTCGAAGCAGTGCTTATAATTAAACCGCTTTTCGGGTGGTTTTGCGAAGTCTCCTTGCAGACGAACCTGATAAATATGATACGATTTGAATAAGACGGGGGCGAAGACGTTCCGGGCAGGAGCAGGAATCATGGTTCGATGTCGGAATAATCACGTAATGGAGAGCAAATGTGAGCACGAGGCAAGGTAGTGGAGTATGACACACACCATAACGACCTCTGATCAGGCAGACAAAATCGCTGCTCAGCGTACGAGGTCACAATATATGTCATCGAGACTTACCGCCAGGATTACCGACGACGCCCGCGATGGAGCCAGCTAACTCGGGTCTTAATATTATCATCGTACGACATCAGATTTCGTACTCACCCATAACGCCTGCTGTGGCGAGAACCCATGCAGGGCTTTGGGGTGTTGCTCCCAAGAGTCTCTTACTCTCATCATATGCCCAAAAGCGACACAGGCTGTAGCTCATCTGGCGCATCCACGTTCCACTGATACCATCGAAGAGTCCCCGGACGCCGGCAGTGCGGACTGTCTTCTTTATAGACTGTATCATACCCTTGTCACCCGACGCCTGAAGGCGGACCTTGGTAAGGTCAAGAGGATGGGTGATGGAAGCGGCGATTGTTGCTGCAAGACCACCGAGGTAGAAAGGGTAGGGTTGCTTCTTGGGCTTAGAGGCCACGACAGATGACGAAAGGGGCACTGCAGTTTGTGCGGACATTGTGGTCTGTGAGAGAGGGTGTTGAATTCGACTGAAGTGAACCGGGCGTAACCGATTTGAAGGTTCGACTTATCAATAGGGGAATATTGGATGTACACTCACGCTGACAAAGCTCATGTGATCGTCGTTGCTTCTTCTCTTCTAGACGAGTTCGAACGATTTGCATACAATGAACTTCATCATTAGTTTGTTCATCGTAGATGCTTGAGTGTGCTACTGTTATTACAAAACCCCGCAAGGCCCTACAGCTTATCAACATTTAACTGCGATAGACAGGCGTTACCACATTGCAAGCATTCTTCCCGCTTCTATACCCACCCGTCATCGCCCGTCGATTGACTATTATTGTGGACCTGGCCCTACACTTTTTCCTTCTTCGTCTTTCGGCCACCATCGATAGGATAATTGAATCATGGGTTTGAGAACAGCGCGCAACGAGGCACCAAAGCTCACGCATACTCTTACACGTATGGTGTACTATTGCGGCCGACGGTGCGTGTGATCCCTGGTGCACATAGCAAGCGCCAGTGAGGGAGGGCTATATTGTCATTCGGTATGTTTTTCAGGTGATCATATCGATCGATTTCACCTTACCATCGATCTTGGACATTTCAGTATGGAATCTACCCACGTTCTCAACATCGGCCTCGGACTCTCACGTCGTGAGTTCTATTGCAGTTATTCTGGACTCTTGACTTCAATCAGACATCATGTGCTTGCCCTTGGTGTCGGCATTTCATCCCGCTTTTTCTTGAAGGTATTCCCTAACTCACGTATAGCGGATGACCATTCCCCTTATTCTGAGCAAACCGGTGCTGCGCAAGGGGTGGTCGGAATGAAATCAATGGTACATCATCTGGTATTTGTCTTTGACTTGACCATATGATTTAGACTAAGTGTTGTATTAATCTGCTATTACGAGCAGAACACATCTTTGAATATCTCGTATCATGCAACCACCGTCCAATGGTCCCGGTCAATCCTGAGAACAAAATATATACCAGTATCAAGTACTTTTCGTTGCTTGACGCAACCCACCTCGTCCTTCTGTCAGCGCACAACCATCACGGTCATACATGCAGGCTTACGACTGCGAAATGACTCCCACGCTAGACCATTGATCGGCATTGATTTATCAACGACAGATGTTATTTGCTCTGACTCTCCACTGTTTCTCCACCGCGATGACACACGGTCGGGCGCCATCTTCAGTGACGGGATACGTCCGGAGCTTGCTTCCGCAAACGATCATACAAGTGCACACTTGAATGCTAACGAGGTAATACCCACAGTAAGGAACTCCCACAACAGAGTTTGTCGTTTCTTTTGGGCGCACCTTGTCCTGCCTGATGTCGGCTGTTGTTCAAGATGGAGAGCCCACGAGAGTGAGAACATGCCCGGAAACAGCATCGACATTAAGGTGACGGCCAGGCCACCTTGATATCGATGCTGTTTCCGGGCATGTCCTGAGCGCGGGTCATGCTATAATCGGAAGGCGTCATGCGCGGTATGTTTCCCTGAGAAGTAATCAGAGTTCGCCATTTTCGACACATGCTTTCCTCTTTGTTATCGTAGAAGAAGACCAGAACTGAGCGCCGATGTCATTGTTGGGAGCCGCATTGAACGCTGGCAAGTTGAATGGCCTTGCCACGTATTACGATACTCAGCGTTGCAGAACCCATCAATTGTGGCGTCTTCTGTACCTGGATGTATCAATGAGTGCAATTTCGGTACCCAGGCCGCATGACTAAGTTGACCAGAATCAATTGAAAGGTCGACTCCGTTATTTTTGCTTCCAGACCAAGAAGCATATTGTGATAGGTTAAGGCGTTACTGAGTCGAGGATCTGGTAATCAGTGCGCCACGATGACAATCGCAAGGCAAACCAGGCTCCTGTTTTGCGTCGCACGATCGATGTTTTGGAACTTGGAAGCGGTATGAGAATAAATTGATAATATGAGCTTGCTTATACGTGGCAAATTGTTCTTCAGTATGGAACGTTCAGGGCTACATGCTCGCTAGCAAAAGAAGAAAGTACTGTCTTGCACAGAGTACATCTCAGAGATGGACACAAAAAAGCTCACTAGCGCTGCTACCAATTCATTCATGAGGTGGATGATAAACCCGGACAGTCTGCCAGCACTGCACTAAGTTGGTAAACCCTTTAATGGAGTAACGTTAAACGATATCCAGGCTCCAGCTCACGAACGACTTCGAATGGGCAATTCAATTATATCCGTGGCGCCAACAGATTCGACGTGGATTCGGAGTGGCGAGGGTCTGAGGGGGACGTCACTGCCGCAAACTGCAGTCGAATCACGCATCGACAGCAACCTGACAAATTCTGCATGAAGGTGGATTTATTTGTAGAGCAGTTCCAAAAGTAATGTCCGAATCGCAATGCATTTTTAGCGGAAAGTGGGAGGATCTGGCTACAGAACGAAATTAATGGAAAGTCGAATCATTCCTCGTTCGACCAGATCTACTAACTTGCCAGAATCAAAAAGTATTCTTCGTCAATGCTCTATACTTTTTCAGTTCTTTTCAACTGTTCAAGAGTCGCAAATCCAGCGGCAACGTCGTCGAGTGAGATAATTTCTGAACTCCACGCCAAGGTTATCTGCATTACGAAGCTCGGTTGAGAGTGAAGGCGCCCACGCAAAGTATGCTTCAAGATCTTGTGCAACCTTCACTGTCGAGTAGACGACGAGATAACACGTCACGAGATCACGACGGACGGATTACTACATCAATGAACATGAACTCGTGGAAAACTGGACGATCGTCACCAACACGGAAAGAAATAGTATGAATGTCAAGTCTAATTTCATGATTAAGTTTGACTCCCAAAGTTCAGGAAGACACGACACACCGGAGCAACTTTGCATTTGCTAGGTTACATATCTTGTTCATTACCCAAGGGGTAATCAATACATTCATCTAGGTTTGAAGCTTCGCCTCTCTTGATGGGAACAGCGGCGGTAAACGCTTGATACACCGGGCGAGTGGTTGCATTTGTACAAAAGATAGTTTGGCAGTAGGTTGTTGTCACGGCCATAAATTCGAGGGCCTGATGAATCAATGACTTATCAGTGTCGTCACATTAATGTATGTACAACTTAGGCTATTCACAACTCGTTTCAGACGCTTGAAATTGTCGTTGATCTATCAGTGACACGAGGGGACGTCTTCCATGGCCAGCGTGCACCATCTTGCTTTAGGGAGCCGACAATCGGTTTTTGTCATCGAATCTAAATTACGATTTGAGTCTTGGATACGGAACCGTTCTGCCGCAGCCCCTGCACTTGAGTTCTTCCAATAACACTAGCGCGGGAGGCCCATCCGGGACCGGAGTTCGAATTATCCGGCTCGGCGACTAAGAAGGCCGGTTCCCGTGCATAATTGTTTTGTCAAAGGCTGGTACGATTCACATACTTGCAAGTCAAATCAATCTGAGAATATCTGGCTTTACTGAAATCCGATTTCCGTTGAGCAGAAGAAAACTCAACTGGATGGATAAAACAACAACTTCTCTGAGCGGACTGGACAAAGAAGAATACCCACCATTCCACCGTAAGTCTCACTCGTCCAACAGAATTTTACAACCACCGGGTAATAGCAAAGCATATAAGCTACCGATTATCGCACCCTATAATGGCCGGTTAGGAGACACAGGGCAAGGGTTTTCTTTATCTATTTGCACACAATAAAAGAAAGTGCAAAGAACGAACGGATTAGGGATGTGAGTCAATTATCAGAATCGGGTTACCGCGTCGGTGGCGCAGTACTAGCTGTTCGCCGTGACTGGGCCGAGAGCTCGCGGACTGAGACAGCGAGTTCAAACCTAGCCTGAATAAGCTATGGAAGGAGGCCTAGCCCGTAGAACTGCACTGGTATACGAACGTGAAGATCTCGAAATCAGGTTAGTGCGCCACCTTTTTCGCTGCCAGTGAGGTGTAGAACGTAAATATCTTCTCGAAATCGGGCGACTGTGTCGATGGCGCAATGTTATCGTAACGTGTGCGTGTTGCACGTATCTTCTATCGGGCACTCTGCTTCCAAACTCCGAGGAGTGAGGTCCATAACGGTTTCGACTGGGAGACTGACGGAGGACATAGTGAGACCAAGTTGGAGTCATGCACTTCGGGATAGAATATCATCAGTGAGGGTGCAGCAAATCATGGACTACTACGGGCTCTGCTGCTAGATCCTGTCACCTGACGGTTATTTCTAGAGATATTAGAACCGAATGACTTTGGACGTGATTTCGCGCGGTAGACGTCTCAGCCGGAATTTAAAGTCTAGCGGATGCTCCCAAGCTTCCCGGTCTGTCATTATCAAACTGCCCGTGCATCACAACGAGTTCACATCGGCCTTGCCAAAAGTAAATATGATGATCCGGGGCGGATAAGGCGATAAGCGAACCTGATGCAAGTAGACGTCTCATAAAGAATTCCGGCATTGATTGATGACATGCAACTCAGCCCTGAATGCGATATCGTGACTTCACGTAATTAACGTACCGGAAAGAGAGTTAGGCACCCTTGTGAAGCTTCTGGTGCAATGCAAAAAAGCGTTAGATGCTTATGCACGCATGGTTAGGCTGCCATTTATATTTTTGACAAATCGAGACGTCGGCACTGGCAGAGTACAAAAGGTCCTGCGCCGCATGAGAGAATAGCAAGAAAGCAGCATTTCGCTATACAAGAATGTCGTCCACACGATCCAACTCCAAGGGTGTCGCAGTCGTTACTGGATCTGCGCAAGGAATCGGACGCAGCATCGCAATACGCCTTGCAGGAGACGGCTATGACGTCGTGATCAACGATCTGGAGAGCAACAAAGAGAATTTAGAAGAAGTCAAGAAGGAAATCGCTGCCGATTTCCCGGAACGCAGAGTGCTAATTGTGTTCGGGAATGTCAGCGTCGAGGAGGACGTCAAAGGTCTGGTTGACAGTGCAGTTAAAGGGTTTGGCAGCCTGAATGTTGTGAGTTGTTTACAACTGGTCCAAATACTAACGCCCTGCTAAACTTTATCTTAGTTTGTTGCAAACGCAGGCATTTGCAAATCGAAACCACTCCTAGAAAGTAAGTTACAGCCGACGTACCGCCTTGACTTGCTGAAATCCTGTACAGCGACATCCGATGACTTTGAGTCTGTACTTTCGGTCAACGTCAAAGGCACTTTCTACAGTTATAAATATGCAGCGCAACAGATGATAGCTCAAGGAAAGGGTGGGCGAATTATCGGTGCAAGCTCCCTTGCGGGAAAGAAAGGCAGGTTCAGATATGCGGATGTTCCTTTGTGTATGGTGACGTATCTTGTTAGGGCATGCTTCACTCAGCGCATACTGCGCATCCAAGTTTGCTATCCGAGGGCTGACGCAATCCGCAGGTATAGTACTTGTACGATGCCTCATGGGCACCTGACCTTAGTAACGTTCTTTATAAGCTGTCGAACTTGGTCGTAACGGAATCACAGTGAACGCATATGCGCCAGGAACAATTGCAACATCAATGCGTAAGTTTCGAGCTTTGTGCTTTGATATATGTTGGTAACTTTTATTTTGTGTAGTTACTGTGTTGGCTGGATCCGCCGAATACAATGACGTATACGATGAGGTAATCCTCTCCGCTAATGTGCATGAGATGCTAATTTTAACATTCTTTCCATAAGTTTAAACGGTTGTCATCAGTAGGCGACCTCGGAACTCCCCAGGACATCTCGAGCCTGGTTTCATTTCTGGTGACCCCGGAAGCACGTTTCATCACAGGTGTGTATATTGTACAGGCTTGGGTTTCATAAGCTCATAACTGATGGGTGTAACGCGTGGCTCTGCAGGCCAAACAGTAAGCATCTTTTCACCCCTACCGAGGGATGCGATCTCATATGATTCTAGATAACGATCGATGGCGGTATCTTTTTCGATTGATGGTGGATTTAGGTATAAGTTTCTAAATAGCAAAGATCTTCTCACCTACGAGGGATGCGGCGGTTTTTGATCGAAGGACTTTGGATCATATGGACATCACTTGTGTTTGAACGCCTTTTGTCACTTTATTTGCAATAGTGTGTAAAGCAAAATCCTCTCTAAGGATATTTATTACGTAATACTACGTTCTTCGTCAATGTACATTGATGGTCACTTCAACCAAACTAACAGCGACCACCGTGGAGACAATGGTCGGGCTGTGCCTTCATGATGGTCTTAGTTTGCAGTGAGTTATTGTCCTTGTTGACTACGTTATGAGAAAGCTCAAGCGCTTATCTCCGACTCGAAAAGTCTTAGTCCAAAGAACAATCAAAAAAGAAAAAACAAGTCCCTTGATCTAGGAACTTTCTGACCAACCCTAACTTTCATGTCCGCCCATGATTGGTAATCTACAACCCGCAGCTCAACCGCAGCTCGGGCACCTTGCGAGCCCGCGAGTTGAGGACGAAATACCTTGAGGCTGTAGAACGGTATCGGCGTTGCCTGTACAAATTAAGCGATATTATGAGACGCGAGAGGCTGCGGCTGAGAGCGCTCGAGATCGAATCTCACTTCACCTCCCCGTTCATACATCCAATGAAGCGCACACGAAACCATGTGTAACGTTCACTATTATGTGTTCGATCAATCCAGCAGCATGATTCAGGTGTTACAGGGTGTTACCATACCAGGTGAGTCAACCAATCATGTCATTTATCGCAATGTTTCCATTCGAGCACTCGTATCTCGCAATTGCGTCTTTGCTAGATAAAATTTTGATGGTTACCCACGTAATCTGCTCAGTGCCTCCGCAGCCCGTTGACCCGGTTTTCAGATTAGTCAAAGCAACCTGAAGTGATCAATCCGCTCCCGGCGATCCTTCAAAGCTTCACCCTTAACCGGACGTGGTGTTATATGACATATCGATTTTGGAGTGCTGAGACATAATTCCCCCATGAACTCACGCTAATTAGAATTTGCAAAGCCGCACACAGCTACTATGTTCCTCCTATTTAGTCTGCTCTTTTCTGGACCTTCATGTCATCAGAATCCACTTTTCCGGAATGTCTTTTTCTTCTAGTTTCTCTCTGGCTGACATAGACTTGCTCGCAAAACAAAATATCGAGTACCCTGAACAAGTGTGGTATACTATCGCCGCCTTTCTCTTCGTAATTGGCTGCTTCCAGTGGGGGTTATTCCTTCACTCCAAGTTCGCAAGGCGGGGACAGTATGGGTCTGACGAAGAAACGGCTAGCTCCAATGGTGTTCTCAAGAAGTTTTCTCTTCGTCGGATTCCGCTTGCGGTCATAAATTTCTATCGCGTTATTGCCTTTAGATGGACTCTAGAAATAGGACAGTCCTATACCCTCAACATGGCAGAAGTTGTTGTGACTGTGGCATACATCGTCCTTCTGTTGACCTACGCCTTCATAAACGGTAAGCCCACAGGATTGTGTGCGTTTCCACTTACACCGCATTAACTACTAAATCACGCAGCCACCTCAGTCGAGGGTCAGAAGCTTGATATCACGTTCTGGAGGAACCGTATAGGTATGGTGGCGGCTAGTCAGTTTCCAATTATCACAGTTCTTGGGACAAAGAACAATCTCGTATCTCGTAAGTTGAAAGTTATGAATCCGACATGTCACTGAACTTTTCGCATCAGTGGTTACATGCATCAGCTACGATAGGGTATGCCACTTATTTATACACCACGAGGCGCTTACTCATGCATGTAAAGCTCAATTATATCCATCGAATGATGGCTAGGACATGCTTCATGCTACTTTGGATACATGCCGCGGCCCAAATAGCATCCTATCCCGAGTACGTATCTTCAATTTCGTCTTTGCAATTTTCTAATGGAGTTTATCGAAAGCTTCCAAGAACTTTTGAGCGAGGGATGGGTTCGTGCTGGCATCACTGCCCTGGTTGCTTTCTCTATTCTTATCATAGTATCACTGCGTCCCGTTCGCACTGGAGCCTACGAGGTCTTCTTCTACGTTCACTTTCTTGGCATCGGGTGGGTGTAGGATTTCTACGCGCTTATTAATTTTTGACTAACAAAACCCAGTATATTTCTCGTAGGAGGATATTTCCACACCAAAGGTGCTCAGTAAGTGCAAATCATTACAGACAGTTCCATTTCTGACTGGTGGTGATTAGCGGGTCGTACTGGATATGGCCCTCGTTTGTGTTCTGGGCTTTCGATCGCTTGGTCCGGGCCGTTCGACTTGTTGTATTCAATCACTCCTACTTTGGCTTTAAATCAGGATCTGGCACAATGGACGCGACGACAGAATTGCTTTCTGAAGATGTCGTTCGATTGCGCCTACGCCGACCCCCGCATTTCCATTGGTCCCCAGGGCAATCGGCGTATTTAACTATGCCCTCAGTATCAACGCTGCCATTCGAAGCGCACCCTTTTACTATTGCGAGTTTCGATTCAAGTCTGCTGTCGACCCCATCAGCGGAGGACCAATCCAGCGGTGAGGTTCTCGGATCTAGTGTTCCATTCTGGAAGGAGCTAGTATTCTTTATCAACGTGCAAGAAGGGTTCACGAAAAAGCTAAAGGAGGTGGCTGCCAAGAAGGAAACTGTCAAGGTTTTTGTAGATGGTCCTTATGGCCCGTCTCCCGACCTCGGTTCTTACGACACCTCTGTATTGGTGGCAGGCGAGTTGTGCATCTTCTCGTAATCACACAGTACTGATCGAATTCAGGCGGATCTGGTGTCTCGCATACCTTCCCGGTGTTCCTCAACATTATCGAGTATGTGTGTTTATTCGATTTCTGTCATTGATGTTTGATTCTTGTTGATAGACGCGTACGCAAAGGGAAAAGCTCTTGCACACGCGTGGTATTCATTTGGTCAATTCGCAGGGCTGGTGCGTGCATTTATAGCAATCCGCAGTTTTTTTTTTTTTTTTACGAAGTAACGTCATGTTGCAGAGTGTATCCAATGGATTGAAGAAGCGCTTATCAAGGCTGTTCAGCTTGCTCCACCATCTTTGACAGTCTCTATCCGCATTTTTATCACGGATTCTTCATCCACGACGCAATCCGACCCGTCCAGGGAAGACAATTCCAGCATTTCGAGTTCAACTGAGAAGAAAGGCGGGCCCCAACACGTGATAATTAAGAGGAATTCCTTATCATCGTTATTTTTATCGTTGCGCGGCGTTAAGATGGAAACTGGCAGACCGAATCTAGATGCACTGCTGAAAGAAGAAGTTAATGTAACCTCGGGGAGGATCTCGGTGAGCGGTAAGTACTAATTACGCCGGCCTCCGAGAACGTGCCACTGATGGGCGTGACAGTTTGCGGATCGCAGGGTATAGCGCGCGCAGTCCGTCATGCACTTCGTTTCCCGGTCTCTGGGCCTTTCAGTATCCTCAGTGGTGGACCGAGCGTGACACTGCACGTCGAGTCGTTCGGATATGCCTGATAGTCCTGTCTTCTTAAAATTCTTTCACTTTATGCGTGACCTAGGTTCACGGGCATCTCGCAGTTTGTTACTGTAGCTTGTAAAGACTTTCAGTAAACTATATCCATCCTCTGCGACAAAAGGTTAGACGATATAAACTTCTGATCAGCTTGAATCACGCCACTCATCAGCACTTTTGACCATAATGATAGTGACGGATCAAGGTACCTGATCTATGGAATCGTTTGTCAAGAAGTTACAAAGACCATAGTAGTTACGCTCGGAGACGGGCGAAAAGATCGGAAGCGCCACTAAATGGCTGTAATATAATCACTGCTCCTAATATTTATACAGTATTTCAGAATAACCAGCACTTGATTACGTGGTAGCACTGTTCTGCTATTTGCAGCAAATTCGGTTGTGCTTGAGCCTCCTCGCGCTTCCTCGTCTCTTCCTGCTGCTTCTTCAGCTCGGCCAAGGCTTCCTCTCGGGCGGCCTCTTGCTGGCGAAACAACGTCTGCTGTGCTTGAGCCTCCTCGCGCCTCCACTTCTCTCTCTGCTGCTGCTTCTTCAATAAGGCCGAGGCTTCCTCTTGAGCAGCCTTTCGCTCGCGCATGAGCTGCTCGTTGGCAGCATCATCATTCGCTTTCTTTTGTGCGAGTTTCCGTGCAGCAGCTTTTGCAGCAGCCAGTTCAAGTTGGTCATTCGAGATGAAGTGGAAACCACAAGCACATCGATAACCTTGTGACTGCTTGATCCAGCGAAAGCCTGCAGCACACGCACCCATTTCCCGCAACGTCTGCTGTGCTTGAGCGTCGTCGCACCTCCTCGTCTCTTCCTCCTTCTCCTGTTTCTTCAGCTTGGCTAAGGCTTCCTCTCGAGCGGCCTCTCGCTGGCGCATGAGCTGCTCGTTGGCAGCATTATCACTCGCCTTTTTCTGTGCGAGTTTCCGTGCAGCAGCTTCTGCAGCACCCAGTTCAAGTTCGTCGTTCGAGATGAAGTGGAGACGACAAGCACATGGATAACCTTGTGACTGCTGACGCATTTCCTGATGCAACCGCTCCTGGTGGGCAGCCGACGGGGGTGCTGCATTCATCGGCGATGTCGAGAGAGGTCTAGGTTGCTTAGAACTCGAAGAAGTCTGGGTAGTCAAAGATTTCATTCTCGGCTGCGGTGTCGGCGGTGGCGATGGAGTAGGGTTTGGCGGAGGCACGTTTGATCGCGGATTGGACGACGGTGTTGGAGGTGTGGGGTTTGTCGTCTTGGATGATGAAGCAGCACGGACAGCGTCGGCATGCGCCTGTGCATTGGCTCTGGCTGCTTTGATATCATCGATTTTCTGTTTCACGACATTTGCTCGCTGCTGCGCAACCTGGGCATCAGCTATCGCATCCAATTCCGCCTTCAACTTAGCATCCAGCTCCGCCATGCGTAAATCATGCACCAACTGCTCCTGTTCGCGCTGTATCTGACGTTGCAGTTCCTCTTCTTCTAGTTTCTGTTTAAGCTCGAGTTCGCGTTTTCGCTTCTCCTCTGCACGTTCGGCTTCTTTGACACAGACAGGACAAGGGTCTGGCTTCGACTGATGGCATTTCCACTTCAGTTTGTGATTGGCAGGACACGTGGCCGAGTACGGGTGTTGACACGGCATTTGTGAATGATCCGAGATCTGATGACATTTCAGTGGGCAACGATGAATACCGCAGTTCAACGCGATGTCGCTAGAGATAGTGTGAGTAAGAAAAACGTTACTAATTCCTAAATTCTTACCATATCTCTGCGCATCCACCATCGGGACAATGAGTATCAAACTCTGACGCGGATTTGATCAGGACTGTTCGATCTGGGTGTCGTTCACATTTGATCGGGAAACCTTCATACATGTAGTCGCCTTGTTTGACGAGCTCGAAGAATTTCCCCCAGAGCTCCTTACCCTTCCGAGCATTTATAAACGTCTGCGAGTTCCCGATTAGGATGAGTCCATCTCGAGCCCGGGAGATGAGCACGTTCAAGCGTTCAGGAGAGTTCATGAAACCGATGTCGTTGGATTCATTGGATCTTGTCAAACTGGCAATGACAATATCACTCTCTTCTCCCTGATAATTATCTATCCAGATAATGTTAGATGTGCGCTATAAGTCGAGTAGCAAAATACATACCTATTGTGGCAAGCCTAATGCGTTTCTTGGACGTCTTGTCAGTTGAGGACATAAGTCCGGCACGGATGAGATCATGTGAATCGAGGTCGTTGAGCACGGGGTCATTGTCTCTCTTCAGAATGTCTCGAAGCTTTGATAGCTGCCCAAGGTACGGTGTGAGAACAACTAGCTTCTCTGTCCCATAACCTTGCTGGGCGAGGTAGCGCACGATCTTCCAAACCATCTCTACCTCATAGGTATTCTGTTTCGACCCGGACGAAGCCTCATCGTCTTTGTCTGAAATACAAGAGTCATTATCCTCGGGATGAGTGTGGTTAATGAAGATGATGTTGTTCTGAATACCACGGATGTCGTCACGGCCCTGGGTTTTGGGAGCATCCGTGAGGTCGGGATAGGTAAGCTTCCTAATGAACGCTGAGATCTCTGGACGCATACGATGTTGGGCTGTCAGAGTTTCATGAGGGAAGCCCTTCAGAACCAGGCGCTCGAAGAGTGATCTGTTAAGTTCAAAGCCGTCACCCTTTTCAACAGTCAGCTTGTAGTTGTTGACTTTGGGACGCAGTTGCCTGTGAGGAGTCAACGTCAGCGAGATATCCTGAAATTCGGTATTGACTCGCGTACTTATGGTCACCGATGAGAATCATCTGGCTCGTGTTCTGACCCATCGCAGTGAGGACGTGGCTTTCTAATATTTCGCCAGCCTCCTCGACAAGTAGGACATCAGGATTCGCCGCATGAATTTCCTGTGCGAACATAGCTGCTCCAGTTGTTGTGCATGCAATTATTCTCTTTCCCGCGAGAATTGCCACCCTGGCTTCCCCGAATTTGCGCATCAATTGATCTTGACATTCATTGTAATTTGTGCCAAGCGTGCAAATCTCCTCGAGGATTGACTTGCGTATCTCAGACTTCCATGTCTCCATCACATCCCGGCGTGCATCTGAGGGCATTTCCCAGATATCTCGCGCCTGACGCACATTGAGCTCGGCTTTGAACTGCCCAGCGTCAAATCCTCTGGACCACCGAAAGATGAGCTCCTCAGCATCAACAGGTTTACCGTCCCTGCCGACACGAGTCATTCCTGAATCGTCGTATTCTGGTACGTGGAATGCGTCGAAGTAGGTCGGTTCTTGGAATTTAATGTACGCGAGGATATCCCTGAAGCCAGTCTTCGAATCTATGAACTTGCCCATGGCGGTTTCTAGAGCTTGGCAGTGAGATGTCGACGAACGCTTCAAGTTGTCGATGATAGTCCAGTCCGCTCTGGATCGCGTGAAACGCTCTTTCTTCTGGCTTGCAATACTAAGATGGGCAACCTGCGCATTTGCTCTACTACCGAGGCGGACCATGTTAATGTCCGGAATCCCGATCTTCATCAGATCTTCCAAGAATTGATCCAGGGCATGGTTCGTGTAGCAGACTACAAGGATTTTCTGCTGTGTGTGATCGTGGATGGCCTTTGCAAGCAGCGCGCCAATGAATGATTTCCCAGTCCCTTTAGGATATCAGCAAAATAGCCATGAATGGGTCATTGATAAACGTTACCTGGGGGGCCTTGGATAAGGGAAAGCCTCTGCGTAAGTCCTGCTAATAGCGATGCCGCCTGCGACTTATCAAGGACGATACTAGACGAAAGTCCTAGGAGCGGCTTTAAATTCACAGAAGGATTTATGGCAAGTGGACGTGTAACTTGGGCCGCGGTTACCGCAGCGCTACCGATGGTGTTCCCGTCCTTCCAGAACAGGAGCTCCTCCGACAATGGGATGACCTGCATCTCCTGCAGGGCCTTTAAGACCGGCTCAAATGAAAAGAGGGCGCTGTCAATTTGAACGAGTCGAATGGCGTTGGATGATTGCAACTGAAGGAGAGTCTTTGAGATGCTAGCCTCCCCTTCCAGTTGGAGTACGACAATAGGTGGTTTCTGCGCAAGTAGTTCCTCAACGCGGTGAACGCTTGCAAGACTGATTACTTGAGTTCCCGAAAGTATGCATACGAGAGACTGATGTTTGAGAATTCTAACGCCCGCAGGATCTTTTTCGAGATAAGTCTTGCGCTGCTCAACGGGGATACTCTTCATGGACTTGAAATCATCTCGGCATTTGAGCTTGATGCCCCATCGAGTTTTTCTGTCATCTGTACCGCTGTAAACGCCGTCGAGTGTGACTCCGTCCATGGTGAGCCCACGGTGACGCCCTTTCTTCTTCCCTATGACGGTCTGGAGTACTTCTCTCATCTGATATAACATATCTTCACGCAGCAAGCGGAAGGTATTATCCAGGTAGTCAGCCGTACGAGTTTCCTCGCCATCAGGATCCTCCAATACGCTGCTCGGGCGAATGAAAGGAGGCTGCTGGCAGAGGATCTCGTCTGCAGTTGGAAGAATGGAGATCTCCCTGAAATTGTCAAAATCATTATCATGGCGACCACCAGGACCACCGACTGCAGCGACGGGTATACCGGACTCAGTGAATGTGGAAAGAATATGTCGGATACGGTAACCAGCGTCTTTGACAATCGATTGCGATGAATCGAGAAGCCTCGTAAGGATACTAGACTTCTTTGCGAGGTCATGATAAGATGAGGTATTCCCAGTAGTGAGGCACATGAGGCGAAGGAGGAGTGCTGCAAATGCTTCTTGAGCTTGTTCATTGAGCTCGCCTTGATCGAATGCTTGGCTGAAGGCAGTCCAAAAAATGGGAGGATCAACTATGGCGGTGAGTAAATGATCCAAAACGTCAGCAAGGTCTGTTGCTCGGAAGAGATATAACAGAAGCTTGGTTGCAGCTCCATTGAGAAACTGGGAACTAGTATTGTGACGCATGGCAGCCTGAACTGCGCTTGGTCCATGGGAGCTCTCAACGATTTTATTGATGCAGGCCGCAGGGTCTTGTTGTGCACAAATCGCTTCCAAAAAGAGAGCGTAGCTCCGTGCATCCGCGACAACTCTGCCATTGAGAATATCGTTAAAACGTTTCTCAAGCTGAGCTGCTCGATTCATAGGAGGCAAGCTAGTAGTGATACGATTCGTTGTGAGTGGTTGAGTGTTGAGAGAAAAACTACGCTCGTGGGGCCACTTTGGCAGTGCTGACACAAACCTAGTAATACTAATAGTAAGTAAAGTCTTACGTACATGAGCACAGGAATTTCAAGTTGCGCACCAAACATTCGTGCCCTGCATTTGTTTGGCAAGAGTCTGGGTGTTGTTCGCAAATGACTCGGATGCATGTAAAACGCATGTCGTACTAGGACAGAAAATGCGGTTGAGTTGACTACGGACTCAGTGCTCAGCCGGGCTCACCCGGTAACATTGCACGATGAGAACGCTAATATTATCATAATATGATATGTTGCCTATAATGCAGAGGAACAGTGGGTGATATTCCTGAATTCCCTCAGCAGATAAAGAGCATGGAGGATTGAACTTCTTCACCGCTAATAAGCGCAGAAGTTGCCGAGCCACCGGTCTAGTGAGTCGTATAGTTAGTAGTAGTTGTTATGGGTGTTGACGCAGATGCATGACGGATGAGAAACCATCTTTTGAAATACAGACAGATCGACTTGTAATAATAACTCCGCAACTTGAAGGTCATCATGATAATGGATAATCCCATTTCTCGGTCGGTCCGAGCTCACTAGAGTAAAAATTTCTGACTTATGTACTTTAACCCTTCCACTTGACGAGACTTCCTAAGTTAAGAACTTATGGGAGCCCTAATTGACATGGCCCGCAAAAGGTGACATAGACGATAAAGTCCGAGTCTGAACATTGAGACAATAAAATTGCCCCGACGAGCGACGAAGACTGAGATAATTCTAATTCACCATCATCAACAAGTTCAATATGATGAACATCACCACTAAGTATACATGAATTTTCTAGATACACAGAAGGAAATCAGCAGATATTAAACAACGAGGACAATGAGATACTGTCACCACCTTGAAGGGAGCCAGACATAGACGGGAGTCTTGTCTTCCCACAAAATGGTGGCCACGCAACAATCCAGTTCATCCCAAACACAACATCGAGATCACACACGACCTCGAACTCGGCATCGGTAGTGAGGGCATGGCACGGACGTCGGAGTCACTAAGACCATGGAAATTTCACCGAAACGTGCCAGTGAACTTGGGTCCAAATGGCCGGGCGAACGAGCAATCAAAGACGAGACGAGAGAAGAATACAATTCAAGGTCGAAAGCAACAGACGCAGGAAGACGACCTATTTGAATGAGTCCCAGCGGTAAAACACGATATAACCCACTCCTTTATGGTAGCGGGAATAATTCTACATCATGTGCACGGTCGCGTTCGGAAGCCAATAGAAGCACTTACCTTACTAGGAAGGTTCTGAGAAGTGGAAACCTTGGAAGTAGAGTATAGTGGTCTGGCTTTCCATAGTTTCGCTCATATATTCCCATCTGCAATTTACATATAGTACATCGAACCAGCAATAAATCCGTATTCAGCGAGGCCATCATCGACTTGATGATACTTTGGATCTTCGATTCCTTCTGCTTGGGAGACTGATGCGGCAGGCCGTCCAAGTGGATTGGCCAGGCAACCTAGATACCCAGCTGGTCATTCGAGATGAAATGGCTACCACCAGCACATCGATAACCTTGCGACTGCTTGATCCAGCGAAAGCCTGAAATACAAACACCCATTTCTTGCAACTTCTGCTGTACTCGAGCCTCCTCGCGCCTTCTCCTTTCTTCCTCCTGCTGCTTCTTCTTCAGCGCGGTCAAGGCTTTCTCTCGAGCGGCTTTAGCTTCTAGCTCGCGAATGCGAGCGGCCTCTCGCTGGCGCATGAGTTGCTCGTTGGCAGTATTATCATTCGCTTTTTTCTGTGCGAGTTTCTGTGCTGCAGCTTCTGCAGCTCGTAGCTGATTCAGGGCATTCTGCTGCGCAATATTATACTTCCGCAACTCTTCAGCGGCATCCTTTTCAGCTGCTTCTGCAGCTGCTTTATCCGCCTGCAGCCTTTTCCAGGTGACATCATCTACACCAGGATCCCGTTGGACCTCGTCATCTGTCTGGGCAAGCGATGAACATCGTTTGAGTAATCTCTTAGCTGTCTTGTGTAGTATATGACACTAACCTGAGATGAAGCCGTGGTATTTGGCAGAGATGTCTCACTGACGGGAGGTTTGGATTGTTTCTGTGTTTTTTTACGAGATGACTTGGAAGCGGGGGGCTTTGGAGGAGCTGTAGTAGACACACTCTGAGAGATTGAAGGAGGAGGAGGAGCAATGTTGATCGACGTAGCCATCAGTGGGACATCGGGGACTGATGACACCTTCTTGTTTGGCAAGTTCAGGCGTTCTCGCTGCTCCAAGAGTTGACCTCTCATGATACTCAGTATGTCTTCTGATGAAACGACCAGTGAACTCCCTGGAGCTTTCCCAGCCGATATGAACGCAGGCCGAGCTAACCGTTTCGCTATAGATTTAACGTCGCGTGCATTACCCCAGTTTTCGAGGCCTGCCATATCGGTGATGATACTTAGCATCTCCTTGTATAGCGAGGACGATGGGTCAGACAGCCCTTGAACGACAACCTTTGACCTGCAGAGTTCCTTGTCAAGCAGCTCGAGGCATCGTGTTGACGATATATTAGGCAGAATGAAGTCCTCGGAAAACCTACTGGAAAGCCCAGGGTTCGTGCCCAAAAGTTGATTCATCTCCTTCTCATATCCTGCCAGGATGATGACCATCTTACCCATGAACTTCTCATTGGTCATCAGCCCTACGACTTCATCAATGGCTTCCTGCGCAAAATGGCCTTGGCTGAGTCGATAGGCTTCATCCACAAAGAGGACTTTGCCGATCGCCTTCTCGAAAAGTTTCTTCGTCTTGGGACCTGTTTGGCCGACGTACTCGCCAACGAGATCTGATGCAGAACATTCTACCAGTTCTGTGGATGCGAGGAAGCCCATGTCATAATAGACTTGACCAACTTTCCTTGCTATCGTCGTCTTTCCAGTTCCTGAAAAAAGGTATCAATGCATGAACAACTTCGGACACGATTCGATTACCAGGTGGTCCCTTGAAAATGAAGCTGGTAGGTATTTGCTTGCGCATGTCCAGCCCCGATGCTTTCATCCCTTGCGCCATGTTCTGATAATCTCCCAGCTTTTGAATAACGGCTTCGCATCCAACCATATCTTCGAACAGCTCAGCTAAGTTTGCCGCAGCATGCTGATCACGGTCCCAGTTGGAATCGAAGTCTTCTGGTTCGAAGACGATGTCCTGAGACAGATGGGAAGGTTGCGATGCCTGCCGCTTCAGATATCGATCTTTTGCAAAGGTCAGCATGTTTTCCACTTCCCCTCCATTCCCAAAGTTCGGACGGTTCTTTCTTCGGCTCAAAAGACCAAGCGCTATTTGCTTGGCTTTCTTTGTCGCGCTGAGGTCCTGATCACTTAGCTTCCGTTCAAAAATCTCCTGTAATTGAGGCTCAGTGAAGTCTTCAAACATAAATGCGTCCTCAATCGCAAAACGCCGAGCAAAGCCAGGATTAACATCCTGATTCACGCATCAGAGTTAGATTCCGATCATGAAGTCGTGCACCTGCCTTGAACATGTCTTCCATTTGCTCCTTGTATCCCAATAGCAAGACACAGCGATCATCCCCTGGTACGTTCTGTATCTCCGCAACCATGGTGTCAATGACGCCAGTCTTATAAGGGTCCTGAGCACCGCCATTCTTACTGTGCAGCATGTATGCCTAGAGTGATGATAAGAACCACAAGGTAAGGGTGGACACATATACGCACCTCGTCAATTACTAGGACCTTCCCTACAGTACTCTCCAAGATGGCCTTAGTGTTCTGTTCAGATTGCCCGAGATGCTGCCCAACAAAATCTGAAGGGTTCTTCACCACAACTAAAGACAGCAATTAGGTAATGATCTTCCAATATCCTGCAGCAAAACAGCGCACCTTCCCCGTTACTGAGAAGCCCTAGGTCCGCCAGTGCTTGACCATAAAGTTTGGCGACAGTGGTCTTGCCAGTGCCTGGAGAGCCTAGGAAGACCCGGTTAAGGGTCATATTAAGAGGGTGTTTTTCCCCCAACTCGCGATGATAGTTCGCCCTAATGAGGTTGAAGAGATTTTCGACAGATTGCTTCACGGATTGAAGACCAGTGAGCTTTTGTAACTTTATCCACGAAGGGCAGTGTGGAAGAACGCAGTCCGGATTGGGGCCAATAAGGTCTTCCTTGACGAGTAAGAAGTCATCTGGTGATGATCCATTCTTGCGCTCCTTTCCTATCCTTGCAGCTTGTCGCTGACGTATCTGGGCAAACATATTTTGCAGTGCGCGGGCATTTCCAAACCCTTCGCGGCCACGGCCGCGACCCAGGCGTCGAACAGCAATTCGACTATAAAGACCCTGGATACCCTCTTCAACCTTCATCTGGCCTCCAAACTGTTTTTCGACCAGATTGGCGAACATATCAAGAAGCTCTTCGTCAGTGTAGTCCTCAAAGGTGAATCTATGCGGGACACGACTCGGGAGACCTTGATTATGGTTGAAGAATTTTTCCATCTGACGGCTGTACCCAGCAAGGATGAAAACTAGGCTTCCAACGCGATTCTCCATCTCCGCTAGCAGGAAGTCGAGAACATCGGTGCCGGACCCACCCTGTGCGCTAACGAGCTGATAGGCCTCATCAATGAATATGGCACCACCGCCAACTTTCATAACGTCCTCGATAAGCTTCTTTGCACCACCGACGCCATCATGTGCCAGGCTCGCTCCTGTGGTTTCCTTAAATGCGCTTCCCGGAAGTACTTGTATCGATTCAAGAAACTGGGCATACAGCCTTGCAACCGTTGTCTTCCCTGCAGAGATGTTTAGATTGACGTGAAAAGATTACCCAAAGAACGGCTCCGGCTCCTACCTGTCCCTGGATTTCCCAAAAGCGCAAGATTCAAACGCTCCTTGTTCACAGGTGTTCCCTGGCGTTTCATCAAGTCTAACTTCTCCTTTGTTTGTAGAACTTGCGACTTCACTCCTTCCAGTCCAGTCATCGCCATAACGCTATCAATCACATCGTTTTTCTCGCCTAAGAGCTTCTTCTGCGACTCCCAGTCATCGCGAGCGGCAGAGTTTTGTCGACTACTGGAGGTTGCAAAGGAGCAGATGAAGGATGGGAGGACTGCTGCGAGGGAGAAGTCGTTGGTTTGGATAGGTCTGTATCGCCGTCTTTCGAGGAACCTGTCATTTTCTGCGCGCGAACTTTTGCCTCTTGGATCTCTCGTTCCTTCTGCTTAACCATAGCCACTCTTTGCTTTACGGTATTGGCATCTGCAACAACTTCGACCTCGACTTTGAGTCTCGCATCCATTTCAGCCATTCGGGCATCATGAATAGCTTGCTCGACATCACGTTTTTGCTGAAGTTCTGCGTCACGCAGTAACTGCTTCTCGATGCGCTTTGCATCCTTCTCGCATGGAGTGCACTTCATGTGAGGCCCTTGATGGCATTTCCATGAAACTTGGTGGACGCCTGCCATACATTTCCCAAATAACGCCTGTTGGCAAAGTACTTTGGAGTGATCGGAAAGTTGATGGCACTTTGAAGGGCAAGGGTGTACGTTGCAACTAAGCATGGTACCACTTAAGGAGCAAGGTAAGGGAAATGTACCGAACGCTGCTGAAAGGACACTCACCAAGGCTCCGCACAACCACCATCTGGACATCGATCATCGAAGTCATTAGCATCTCGTAGGATGGCCTTCCGCGTAGGATGGCGTTCGCACTTAACAGGGAACCCTTCATAGATGTGTGCTGCTTGTCTGAGAAGATTGAATAGATGACACCAAAGGGAAGATTTGTTCTCGAACGTGATCATATTGCCGATGAGAATAAAACCATCACGGGCTCGAGACAAGAGGACGTTCAAACGTTCAGGGGACTTCATGAAGCCGATAGCACCGTCGGGATTTGATCGTGTCAAGCTAGCAACCACAATATCGCTTTCCTCTCCCTGGTAATTGTCTACTCCAGTCAGTTAAACCTCAGGCATTCGTCGTAGTAGTGGTAGAGTTCATACCTATGGTAGCAAGTCTTATCTTCCTTTTGGATGCCTTGGCAGCGTCGGGAGAGAGCAACCCCGCGCGAACCAAGTCATAAGAGTCGAGGTCGTTCAACACCGGATCATTGTCTGCCTTGAGGTATTCCCGAAGTTTGTAGAGCTGCCCAAGATAAGGCGTTAGGATAACAATATTATCCGTCCCATAACCTTGTTGACCAAGGTACCGGACAATTTTCAGAACCATGCCGGCTTCGTAAGAGTTTTGTTTTGAGGTTACAGAACCAGGATCACCACGATCATTCACTCTGCCCTCGTTGTCCTCGGGGTGAGCATGGTTGACAAAAATGATATTATCTTGAACTCCACGAATATCAGCTCTGCCATGAGTGCTGGCAGCGTCCGTAAGTTCGGGGTATGTGAGTTCGCGAACAAGTGCGGAGATTTCAGGTCGCATACGATGTTGCTCGGTGAGAGTAGCGTGAGGGAATCCTTTTAGAACAAGGCGCTCGAAAAGCGACCTGTTCAAGTCGTATCCTTGGTCACTCTCGACCTGGAGGTCATAGCTATTGACTTTCGGTCTCAGTTGCCTAAATTCATAACTCAGAATAAGGGACAAAACATAGTAATTGAAAGCATACTTGTGGTCTCCGACAAGGATAAGCTGATTTGTGTTTGCGCCGAGGGCAGTCAGAATATGGCTCTCCAGAATCTCTCCTGCCTCTTCCACAAGGACAACGTCGGGAGCAGCTGTTCGGAGATCTTCCGTAAATTTCGCAGCACCTGTCGTTGTACATGCAATGATCCTTTTCGCCTTGAGCGTTGCGACCAATGACTCGCCGAACTTCCGGGTGAGATCTACTTGACAATTATTATAGTCTCGGCCAACGGCGCCAATATCATCTACCATCTGCTTCTGTAGGTCGTGCGTCCATTTTGCCAACATGCTCTTACGGACAGGCAAGGGAGTAGTCCAAATGCGTTTCGATTCTTCCGTCCGCAGATGAGGTGCATGTTTGAAGATACCCGCATCACGGCCTCTTTCCCATAGCGCGATGAGATACGTAGGGTCAATCTCCCGACCTCCGCGGCCCACGATGGCCATGTCGTCATTTGACTTGGGAACGCGAAAAGCTTCAAAATAAGACTCATCCTCAAACTCGATATGCGTTAAGATATCCTCGTAACGAATCCTATTTCGCATGAACTCCGCAACAGAGTTGTCAAGGCGATTGCATAGAAATCGGAGTCTATTCTTGAATTCATCAATCATGGTCCAATCTGCTTTAGTCCGTGGGGGTTGGGATGTTCTCTGGTTAGGACTGAAGAGGTTGAGATGCGCCAGCTGTGGTTTAGCTCTACCTCCAAGTCGGACCATGTGGTCATCAGGAATGCCAATTTTGAGAAGATCGTCTAAGAATTGGTCCAGGGCATGGTTGGTATAACAGACCACAAGAATCGTCTGACTGGTGAAGTTGTGTAGAGCTTTTGCTAAGAGGGCGCCCATAAAAGACTTTCCGGTCCCTGACACACTATATAAGCCTTACTTACCATTCAGAGTGTCAAAAAACATACCTGGAGGGCCCTGTATCAAAGACACCCTCTGAGTCAGGCCAGAAAGAATCGACAAGGCTTGTGAGCGATCTAGATATATGGGGTTGGGAGTCTGAAGCAAGTGTTGCAAGTTTCCAAAATGGTTAGCTTTGATGGCTGTAATAACGTCATCAGCCATCTGCGGGGGGTTCTGCAGAGTAACACCACGTTTCCAGAACAGCAGCTCATCCGATACTGGGATATGCTGCGTCTTCTGCAATGCCTTGAGCACTGGCTCAAAGGCAAAGAGAGCAGTGTCAATCTGAAGGACCTTCGCATCTTTGGCATTGCGGAGCCGGAGGATGGTCCTGCTTGTGCTCGCCTGCCCGTCCAGCTGAATAACAATAATAGGGGGGCTGCGGATCAAGAGATCTTCCACTCGGTTCACAGTGCCAAAGCCAACGACTTCGCCATCAACCACCACGCAGACGAGTGATTGATGACGAAGGATCTTGGAGCCAGTGTGATCATCTGTGAGGCATGCTTTCCTGTCCTTCGGGGGGATGCGCTTCAGCGATGGCAGGTCGTCAATACACTCCAATGTTATTCCCCACAACATCTTCCGATCATCGGTGCCGTGGTAAACACCTTTGAGAATAACACCGTCTATAAGGCTAGCACGGTGGCGCTTGACGTTCTTTCCTTCCAGCGCCTGAAGTTCTTCTCTCATCTCTGCTATCATGTCTTCGCGAAGAAGGCGAAATGTGTTATCAAGATAATCTGCGATACGAGTACTTTCTCCAGATTCGTCTTCTAGCTCTGAGCTACGGCGCATGAATGGTCGCTGTTTGGATCCAATTTCATCGGCTGTGGGAAGGATAGCGATATCACGAAAATTGACCAAATCATTGTCATGTCGTCCGCCTGGGCCATTAGCAGCCAAGGGAGGGGCCGAGGAGCCATACATCGAAAGGATGTGCTTAATCTTCTCTCCAATAAGCCGGACTTCCAAGTTTGCAGAGCCTGTGAGTTTGGGGAGTACACTTGGCCTGCCAGCTAGTTCACGATAGGGTGCTGTGTCATGGTTGGAGAGGTTCAACAGCCGAAGGAGGAGGCTAGCGAAGGCTCGTTGAGCTTTTTCGAGTAGCTCTCCACGAGCAAAAGCTTGGCTAAATGCCGACCAGAAAAAATCTGGTTCGACTATTTGGACAAACAGGTGATCCAGCACATTGCTGCTGATGCTTGTGACCTGGAGGAGATATACAAGAACATTAGCACCAATACCATTCATAAACTCCGTTGACAAGTCCAGTCGCATCGCCTCCTGTACGATAGAGGGTCCTTTTGCTTCTCCCACTATCTTGTTTACGCATCACTGCAACATCTGGTTGGGAACATATAGAATCGAGAAACAAGTGACAGTTTCGTGGCTCGATAGGGACTTTGCCCTTGAGAACGTCATAGAACCGTTTGTTGAGCAAAGCCGCTCGTCGATCAGACATTTTCTGAGTGTTCTTTGGCAGCGGTGTTGATGGTAGTGGGGAGAAAAAAATACGCTTGTGGGTAATAATATATGTATTAGAGGTTCAGGGACATAGTTTCCAACTTTGAGGTAAGTTAGAAGAGCACGTGTAAGCAAAGAATGACAAACAGATCTGCGCAAGTACCAGGAGGACCTTCACGATAGCACACTAGACATGTAGGGCAAGAAGGTCGCAATATGTCCGAGGAGGTACTAGTAGGAACCCTGGAACTGGGTCATTGATGCTTCGAATGGCTTTAACTTGAAGAAAGACTGTCAGTCATGCGAGTGAGGAGCACGCGAAGTACTCCGCAGCGACGCCGCTACTGCCAGGCGCATCACCAAAATTTCCCATTCCAGAGATGGTAATCTAAGGTCGCATCAGCCCTTAGAAGGCGTTTAAGGGACGGCAGGCGTATCAGGTCCCAGGGTCCGCTTATCTGGTCATACCTAGGTTCGTTTTTTTCGCTAATGTGCTGCTCAACTGCTGATCATTCCTCAGCTGCTAGCCATGTATCATGCTGATATGTCCTGCTAAGCCGTTTCCATTGTTCTGTATGGTTATCACACTGATATGTCATGCTAAACAGATGTCAATTTGCTATTGTATTACATGGCATTAGCTACGAGTAAGGTCCTGAATGTACTGTAAAGTGCGCGGCAGGGTAAAACAGAGTGAGCATTGCGGTCAAAAATGAGTAATCCCGGATCCTGGTATTAGTACAATGATTGATGAAACTTGACAGCGAAGACTTGGATGCGAAAATGTGAAAACATTGATGTGAAGAGACAGCGAAGGTAACGAAGAGATGGACGGCACAGCGAAGACGTTGATGTGAAGAGACAACAAAGCGATGGTGAGCGAGCCTGAAATGTGAATATCATAACAGTCAGCACGATGTAAGCAAAGCATGGTGTGACCTACGAAGATGAGCAACCATTCATTTCTTCTTGCGGGTCTTCCTGGCCTTCTTTGGTGCTGGTAATGGCGACTGTATAACAACCTTAGTACGAATACGGCCCCTCTTGGCTTTGGACTTTGGTGGCTGGGGTTCTTCCTCGAGTTCGTCGAGTTTGTCAGGCTCACTAAGATCACTGAAATCCTCATTAACGGCTGGTTCCTTAGCAGATACTGCCTGCTGCTCGGGCTTCTCAGATGTCGCAGATTCCTGAGGCTTTGGATCTGGACTGGGAGGTGGAATCTCGGGTGGCAGCATCAGGAAATTCACACATTCCTTAACATGCTTAATCAGCTTAACTCACTTATCTCAAAACTTGTTTGCTCTCTCTCACATCATTCACCTGGCATATCTTATATTTTTTGAGTGCGAAATACAATAAAACATGTATATTAATATATCTCAACTTTTTTTTTCTGAATTCATTCACATTGAAATTTTGGACAAGTAGATTCAATTTCACCAAGGCAGTTAAGTGTAAATAAGTCCGCATAAGGGCACGTCAAGGAATGTGTGAATTTCCTGATGAGACTCATGCTAGATTTAACGATGTCAGACTCGGATGCAGTGACAGGGACAGATGGACTCTTTGGTGGAGTAGGCAGCTCCTCTCCAGGACCAGAATCCGAGGAAACCATCTGTGCAGCGGCTTCATCTGCAAGCCTCTGCTCATACTGCTTTCGCATTAGAGCAAAGTCGTCATCGTCGTCGTCATCGGTGGTGTTCGTGGAAGACAATGCACGAAGCCCAAGCTTGTTTTTGAACAATTTGCTACGAAGCTCAAGGTTAGACACTGCTCATAAAAGAAGTTCATACATACAGGTTCCAATGCTCGTGCAGTGCCTTTGCCCAATTGGGGTCTGGGGCATCACGAATAGTTGAAATGACCCGATAATAGGCACTTTAGTAGTTGTAATTTCTGTCTTCTTCCTTCCACTTGTCGCGTGAACCGATGGCGAAACGGCTCTGTATGAGGACATTCAGTAGTAGTTAAAATGTAAAAAGTAAGTGTATTGAGAGACATACCTGAATCACACCATATGCAATATTCTCTGCTTCTACCTCCATCATATTATGGAGACGTGCATTACATGGACGTGTCCCAACAGATTCGCTGTCTGCGCAAAGAGCGGAGGAAGGTCCTGTGAAGAGATGCCTCATCACCTGAGAGAGACAGGTTTGATGAATGCTCGAAGATCAATCGGTCTAATAAAAAATCACTCACTCGCTCGAGAAGGTATCCTTCAAATAGCCCATTCTGCACCTGCTGAGGGTTGAAATTTTCCCCAGCGATCTTACCGGAGTATACCATGGCCGGCCAGACCAATGCGCGCATCTTGATATCTCAATCTTGCAACTTTTGGCATGTTCTAATCAAAACTGTCAGTAACTTCAACCAATAGTGGAGGGTACTTACACTATAGGATCTTTCAAATATTCACCCAAGTGCTTCACAGGACAGAGCATCCTGGCGAGCTGCAGGTGATTAATACCCATCTTCGCGCATGACCATTGATTATTAGCACGAATGGGAGGGTCCAGATCTTTGTCGTCAGGGTCATATGCTGCATACTGTCCAATGACAGGTTTCAGATGGCTAGCGTCCTCTGAACGAACTTGTCTGATAATTGTTTGCATCTGTAAGCGGCATTAGCACACAAACCAGTGCATGTATGCATGCATACAACTGCTTACCTCAGTGAGAAGTGCCTCGAGTTCTCGCCGCTTCTTCTTGTTACCATTGACCAGTGTTAGTAGGTATGGGGCAGCCATGGTTATCTTCTTGTAGGTTCGCATCATTCGTGCCTCGTCATCCTTGGAGCTAGAGTAGTGTTATTAGCAAAAATGAAATGTGATCGTGAGCTGTACTCACATGTTCTTCAAGATTGCTTTGCGGTCATTCTTAACTTGTTTGTCCTCAATATGGTCCGCTCTTTCGGCTGCTTCTCGCTGCTCGACGAGAGGTGCAACCTGAAAGACATCAGTAAGTTTGCAAAACATGTCTACCCCTTGGGGTATCCAACGTGCAACATGTAAGCATTGCTCTTGCAGTGACATTCCTTTCCTGTATCGGACATTGAGAGATAAGCATGATTCGGATGTGCTGGCATGTACTTACTGTTTGGATTTGTTGCCTGAGTCTGAGTCTTTACATTTCCTAAGAAGGAGGGATTAGATATGCATATATGCACACGATAATGCGAAACTAACTTACTTTATTTGTTTGTTGGGTTTCTTCACGTCGGTGTCGCTATCCGATGATTCCCTTATGCATTTTTGCAGGGATTTCTTTCGTTTTGGTTCTTTGTGCACTGGCGAAGTCGTGGGTGGTGAAGTGGGGCATGACTGACGAGTCATTGAGTCATCACTGTCTGATGAGGAGCTACTGGAGGTTGACAGTGAGCGGTGCCTACGTGCTGGCATGATGATGGTAGTAAATAAGATGGAATATGATAATACGCGTCCATGACATTATTGATTACAAACTTTTGTTTGGTACTATTGAGGTGTTTTGAGAACACCCTGGGAAACCTCGATGCATCTATGCGATCTCTCAAAATCTATGTTGACGCGTCAAGTACAATGATTAATTCTACAATTACATGATTCTTGTGTACAGATTGCAAAATAAAATTACATGAAAGCAATGCGAGAGCAAAAAGAATGGTACAGCAAAATCTAAACTAAGTCAAGTCTGCGGTAACAGGAGCAGGGAAAGTGCGCAAAATATCTAGACCAACAACGGAATCTTTAGGCTCCACGTCCCTGAAATGGTGGCGACAGACAGGCGGCCAAGTAGTGCTACTGTCAAATTTGGGTTTGCATGGCGGGGGTTGTTTGCGGAATCCGACTAGGCGCACTGGTTTCGCCTTGATGGTATTAATCCTATAGATCAAGTTGTATCAATGTCACAATCAGACAAATATAAAAAAAAACCTTACCTGGAACTCTGAGATGTGATTTTGAGGCCTGCAAGATCTTCAGTGAGCTTGATGGTATCGGTTGCGAACCTGTAAATTTTGATGTTAGTACAACTCACTAGAACACTACCAACATTATCATGTTTTGGTCCTCTTGTTCTCACAATTGGTCGACGAGGTCCTGTAGATTCAGTTAGCAATCTTATTGCGAGAGGAGAACCGAATGATACTCGCTTTTTCCTCTTGTGATTGCCTGGAATCAACAAGTCCACCTCGCTATCTGAAGATTCTTCAATGTGAAGCATCTTGACAGGATCTTTGAGTCGGATAATAAGTTTCTAGATCAAATTGTCAGTAAGTAACATGAAAAGATCGACATTAATACCAATGGGCCCGGGTTCTCGGGGGTAAAATTAATCTCGTAAGTCGGCCAGCCAGTTAGAATATTCTTGATATCCATGACAATGATATTGTCACGCTGGACGATGACCTGGTCGGTACCGTTGACGAGAATAGATTCAGATTGCATAGTAGGTGATTATAAAAAACAGTAGTACTAGTAGTATTTGATTGAGGATGAATATGAAAAATGCGTAGTCGCATCTCTTTGCCTTACCAGTATTTGCCGGCTGACTTTGAAAAGTCACGTGATGTTCGAAACCAAATTTTCAAACTCGTTCTTTTTGCTTCTTCAGTTAGTACCATTGGGCGCTCGCTCATACCAGTTGCCAATACAAGCACTTTGCGTGGCTCCCCTCAGCGGGACACTGTTGTGTGCTTAGGCCCTGATCCATGACCATCCGCCATTAACTTGTGCATCTCGGTCCCTGAGCACCCAAGGGTGCCCTGGGAAAACTCATTTTTATTTTCATGTTTTAGTACTTACTTAGGATTCAGGCAGGAGTAACGGACCCCACTCATCGCCATAGCGTTTTTCAAGTCGAATATCCTGTCCCAGCTGAGATTTCTGTCACAAGCTCCTCAACCTGCTACGTAACACCCTCCCTCTACTCGTCTTTGCCATTGCTCTTTCAGCCCATGTCATCCACCGCCTCCTGAATGGACCAGCATAAGTGCCTTGACAATGTCGAGCAGCTTACGGCCTCACCGCATTCTCTTTACATGTCATCGGCATGCCAATGAAGGCAAGTCTAGCTTTTGGAGTGCGTTTCGGGATGGTGAGTCAGATTTCGATTTTGTCTTTGTACCTGTTGTGGATTTTTACTAATGCATACACTTCATTCCGGTACCTGTTATGTTTCCCTCTCTGTACTGTATTCTTGACAATCCAATATCAATTTCTAAATCAATGGTGTCGTAGTGTGACTTGTGATTCAGATATCAAAGATCAAGTCCACCTTCAGCATAGAAGCTGCCTCCAATACTATCTCTACTGCAGCGTTTCCTCTCTTATGGTGAATCACCTTATGGCTGAGGTTATCTACCAGAGTTCCTGATCCTCTAGGGCTAGAACCGGCATACTCAACAGCAGTAATCTGGCCGGCGCACTCAGCAGCGGCAGTCTGTGTCACCTATAAAGACTGTCAGGGATGTCTGGGTAAGTCATTATCCCCCATACATTATCATACTCTTATTCTAATTACAATGTCTGCAGACCAGCCAACATGCCTTGGCTGTGGGAGGCAATTTAAATCGACAAGACAGCTGTCGTCACATGCTGCGCAGTGCGAGCATAATAGGTCTATCAAGCTGACCAGCTCTGTCTATCAGAAGACAAAAAAGCACAAGTCAGATAAGCGCAGCAAGGCAAAACGTCCTCGGATCGAGGACTTGGATGAGATCATCCGCGATGGAATTGACCAGGTCTATGACGATATCCGGGCTGACCCACCTGACAATGATGTGCTGCCTCTGGCCGATGTGCGTATTTCAGTCATAGCCTCTAGCACCATTCATAATTTAATGCTGCTGCAGGATAACGCAGTCCCAGGGCTGTCACAGATTCCAGATAATGAGATTCCTGCTGAATATGATGTAAGTGTTTTATTCTAGCCTCCTAACTTGTGATGATTATTAACATTAGTACGACTGCAGGTTACTCCAGTTCTCTCGCATCGCTCAGGGCGCACAATTCGGATGCCACGCCGCTATGTGGATTATCTTCCTGGCTCATCAACGCATCTTGCGCACATGCCACGAACCAATCACCAGCTGCGCAGCAAGCAATCTGCAGCCTCATGCTTGCAGCCAGGACCGCTTCCATCTGAGGTCAACAGCGCTGGCCATTGCCCACCTAGTCCTAGCCCTAGCGCTGTAGAAGCAATCCTGGTGCCATTTGAGACTGAGCCAGATGACACTGGCTTATATTGTATATACGCCACCCATCCCACATTCACTCCTGCAGATAGCACCACTCTTAACATGGTGACAGATGCCCCTACCCTCGACAGTGGTCTACCAGCCCAGAAACAAAGCACACTTCTTGCTGGGCTTCCACCTGCAGATGTCGGGGTGGATGAACTGTTCCATGCATTCACTAACCCAACGTGTGGGCTTATGATGGCATGGCAATATTCTGGGACGAATGCAAAGTCTTTTGCCAAGTTTGATCGCCTTGGCACCTTTTTCGAAGACCCTCTCTTCCGCAGTGAAGATGCCATCGGAATAACCCATGCCCATGAGTCGAAGCTACTCAACAAGTACCTGGACGACAAAATGAATCCTTTCCGGGAAGAACATGGTTGGCAGGAGTCGACAGCCAGGATCCATCTACCAAAGGAGAAGCAGAAATGGGCATCGGAGGAGGATGCTCCTGAGCTGCAGATACCTGGAGTATATCACCGCTCACTTGTTGACATTATCACAGCTGTTTTCGAGGATGACGTCTCCCAAACATTCAACATGACACCTTTCAGTCAACACTGGAAGGTCTCTGAGGAAAAGACAATCCAGGTCTTTTCAGAAGCTCACAGCTCCCCTGTAATGCTTGATGCATACATGGAGGTCAACGCTTTGCCACGCAAACCTGACGACGATCTTGAGTGTGTCGTTGCTTCCCTCATGTTCTGGTCTGACTCAACGCACCTCACCAATTTCGGGGATGCTTCAATGTGGCCATTCTACTTATTTTTCGGAAATCAGTCAAAATATACTCACAGGAAACCAACAGCCAGCGCATGTCATCACGTTGCTTATATACCAAACGTGAGTCTCATCTCATTATTTAATGCTGAACATTGGAACTGAAGCCCAAGATAACTCCCTGATGATTTCCAAGAACAGTATATGGGGTTGTTCGGAGAACCCTCGACGGACGAGACGTACACCTACTGCAAGCGTGAACTGATTCATGCTATCTGGAGACTCCTTCTCGACGACAAATTCATGGATGCGTATGAACACGGTATCATCATCAAGTGTTCAGACGGCATCACACGTAGAGTATTCCCTTGATTTTTTACATACTCAGCCGACTATCCAGAAAAGTATGTACTGTGTGTTACTTAATATTCTTGTTGATTCTGATGGTATTATCTCTAGAGTTCTACTTGCAAGTATTAAATTCCTAGGCCAATGCCCCTGCCCTCGCTGTCTTGTCAAGAAGGTTGACATTCCAAAGATGGAGACGAAGCTTGATTTGAGACGACGAGACAGGTTGCAACGTGTCAATGATAATTCATGACGCCACAACATTGCAAAGGCGCAGTCACTCATGTTTGAGAAGGGTGCTCCAGTTTCTGGGACTTGGGTGAATGGCCTGTTGAATGACGAATCTTTGGTGCCTACGTGAGTAAGTACATTGATCTATTGATACACCTGGCCCTAATCACATTCTAGAATGCATTTTCAGAGAAGCTCTCCCAATTCGCATTCAATTTGTTTGCCTTGTTTGTTGTGGATCTGTTGCACAAGTTCGAAATTGGGGTTTGGAAAGCCATCTTTACTCACCTTATGCGGATACTGCATGCAGCAGCTGGTGATTCGGTTCAGCAGCTTAATCGACAGTAAGTAATGGTATAGTGATTTATTTCAACTAACTGATACTCTGCCAGCTATCGGAGGGTTCCGACTTTCGGACGTGGCACCATTCGGCGTTTCAACAAAAATGCATCAGCCATGAAGCGACTCACTGTGAGAGACTTTGAAGATTTACTGCAGGTCCATTCTTACCAAATTTTTATAAACTGACTTATAATAGTATTGCAGTGCGCCCTTCCTGTCTTTGAGGGCCTTCTCCCCGATGAACATGGCCAGAATGCTATAGTCCTTGACCTGCTCTTTGACCTTGCTGCATGGCAAGGCTATGCAAAGCTCTGTCTGCACACTGACGATACTCTGGCTTTCTTTGACACTGCGACTGTGGTTCTGGGCGAGTCCGTTCGAAAATTTTCGAAAACTATATGCCTGTACTACCATACTACTGAACTCCCTCACGAGTATGCTGCCCGTGGACAACGAGCTGCTGCATTGGCCAGTCAGCAGACTGTTAAGGAAGGGAAGAAAAGGGCTACAGACTCGGAGACAACTCAGGCTGGACCAAAGCTCAAGAGGCTCAACCTCGAAACATATAAATATCATGCACTTGGGGACTATCCCAACACAATATGGCGCATGGGAACAACTGACAATTTTTCTACACAGATGGTAGTATACTATTTTTTTAGAGAAGCATTGCATGCACACTAATACACACTCCTAGGGTGAATTGGAACATTGAACTCTCAAATGTTGGTACCCAATGTCTTCTTAGATAGATGATCTATAGATAAAGACCTATAAAACCAAATATCTCCACGGTCAGTGATTCAGACAAATACCAATGACTGATAATGTGGTTGTATGTGGGTGGCTGTTTATGTTCCTCAGGCTATGGTCAGCAAATGAGTCACTTCTGTGAGAATCAGCAAACTCTTGGACAATGACAAAAATTCTTGAAAAACTTCAAAGAACAAAAACACAGAAGTCAAACAAGATTCTCGAAACAACTAAACTTTAAAGAAAAACACAGAAGTAACTGGCCAAATCACTCTCTCCAATGGAATGCAGGTGTTTTGCAACAACTGTGCTTCTGCAATTTGTGGGAAGTTACAACAATCAACTTCTCAGGCAAGCAGGTAGGATCCCTGGTCAAGACTAGTCACTACTTCAGAGATCTTCTAGCTTACTATTGAACCTGCTGCCAAGGAACTCACTATGAGTATTAAGCAGATAACAGGAATGGACGTCCTTGGATTTCAATACCAAGTCCCCTTTCAATAACTAGAGTCTATCAGTCAGTGAAGACCTTAACTCAGTATCGCTACTCAGATGTGCAAGATAGAGTGTTGCTATCAACTTCTGAAGTCTCTCCCACTAAGCTACTCTGGCCTTAGATGGACTAAAGAGACAACACAAATATCAGAAACACAAGGACACTTAGCACCAACAAACTTTGGAAGAGAGAGAGAGACCAGTAATCAAAGAAAAAGAAGAAAAGAGAAAGATTCACAAGAAACAGAAGCAAGGAAACAGACAACAGAGAAAGAAAAACAGAGAGAAAGATGATGAAAGAAACTAGAATGAATTTGTCAAAGAAAAAAAAATTTGTTGTCTTGCTGATTGTCAGACACAGTGAGCTCAGGGTCTTGCTAGTTGTTGAGCACAGTGAGCTCAAGGTAGTGCTGTCTCACAGAGTAGACTTCCAATCTTACTGTTGTTGACAATGTACTTGACAGTGTACTGATAGTGCTGGTCACACTTCACTCTCAGTTATATTTCTGAGGGGGAGAAAATCTCTGGTTTATTGACAAAAAGGTGGGTATTATATAGACAAAATGAATGGCTATGCTACTGTTTTCCCACATTTTGTAGGGGTGCTGACCTACCCTATTTATTGAATATTGTCATAGTTGATTTGTAATATGCTCAAGGGTGTGAGAAAAAGTCATGTGGGACGTCAATGGCTATACATAAATTTGAGATCAGGTGACTATTAGTGGCTATCCTAGGAGGAATATCAATTATGTAATATTTGAAGCATAGATTTGCACTTTTTTGTAGATGCATAGAGGTGATGCGAGTGAATCATAATGTGTTTCATGAGTTTTTCTGCAGGGTAACTCTATGTAATTATTTTGCTGGGGTCACCTGACATTTGTGGGAATCTCATGAAGTAGTTTCTGTAGCTAAACATACATAAATACTCCCATGAAAAATGAATTAGAAATAATAAGCAAACTTTTACGAGCAACAAGAAACTTTTGATTCTGCATCATGGATTGATTTCTGAATAGAGGAACACTAAGCTATTATAGTCCTGGTACTATTTGTCAGCTGCAGTAGTGTTTAGTCAGCCATGCACCAGACCAGTTTGGTGCGTGTCACCGAGAACTCCGAAAAACAAGAAAACGACATCCAAAAACATGGCTCGTCAAGAGGCATGCAACCGACTTATGAAGAAGATATTGAAACGACGTGAACTTCTTGCAGGGGCAGCCAGCCAGTCCAGAAAGAAACGTCAATGCACTTTGCCATCTGACCACTACCATATTTCAAAATACCCAAAGGCATCCTCTGATCTCACTGCGTGGTTGAGCGAACTTGACTCTGATGATCCAGCAAAGAAGGTATGTGGTATCTTTATGCTAGTGCTAACTCTAATCTGCTGTGCTTTAGAATTTTATCCTGCAACTGAAAGACCACCTTCTAGCCCGCCTCCGAGGGATTGAATACTTGGGTGACGAGCACGACTTTACTGATGAAGATCGGGATCTGGTTATATTTGCTAACAACCAAATCCATGAACATGGTGTGTTGCAGGTCAATTACACCACATACGACCTTCGAAGGGAACAAGACACCATCAACCCTCGGACTCGTGCCGACATCATGGTACTCTTGCATGAAAATGACGACGAACGCCACCCATACTGGTATGCACGGGTCATCTGAATTTTGCACTTAGATGTTTGGTATTACGGCGACAAAAACACCTCTACATCGAAACCGCTGCGCATGGATGTACTTTTTGTACGCTGGTTTGCGCGTGATGTTACATTCAAGGGCGGCTGGTCTGCTAAGCGCTTGCACCGGCTTGGATTCTTCACAGGCGACAATCCTGGATGTTTCGGATTTCTAGATCCTGATAATGTAATTCGCGGGGTCCATCTCATTCCCGCATTCGCACGTGAACGCACAGATCACTCACTATATGGAACCCTCATTTGTCCGTCGCAAGGAGGATGGTGACACAGACTGGCGGTTTCATTATGTCAATATGTATGTCCTACTTTGCTTCTAAATTATTGACAGTTCTGACTACTGTACTAGATTTGTAGACAGAGATATGTTTATGTGCTTTCGCGGTGGAGGCGTTGGTCATAAGGTCACATGGGAGTGGGACACGAGGAAGACAGCGAGGAAGATGGTGAGGAAGACAGCGAGGAAGATGGTGAGGAAGACGGCGAGGAAGACGGTGAGGAAGACGGCGAGGAAGACGGTGAGGAAGACGGCAAGGAAGACGGTGAGGAAGACGGCGAGGAAGACGGTGAGGAAGACAGCGAGGAAGATGGTGAGGAAGACAGCGAGGAAGATGGTGAGGAAGACGGCGAGGAAGACAGTGAGGAAGACAGTGAGGAAGACGGTGAGGAAGACAGTGAGGAAGACAGCGAGGAAGACAGTGAGGAAGACAGCGAGGAAGACAGTGAGGAAGATGGCAAGGAAGACAGTGAGGAAGACGGCGAGGAAGACAGTGAGGAAGAGGAAGACAGTGAGGAAGACAGCGAGGAAGAGGAGGGTGAATTAGATGAAGGTGAAGACAAGGAAGACGAGGAAGACCCAGACGATAGAGTAGAGGCTGATTCAGATGAGGAACTTGACAATGATGTACTTGCACGGGAGGGTTATGGTGCACTATAATTATATTACTTAATGATATACTACACATGGGATAGATAATGTCATAGCAGACCGAGACAAACATTAGCTACTCGCTGTCAGGTTGACATATAGTTTAGCATGACATTGTATGCACGATTGCTTATGACCATGATGTGGCACGTCTGAGAAGCGTTGTGGCGCAGCCGCAACCCAAATCAGGTAATTTCTGATTTGTGGACTTTTGGTGATGCGCCGGGATATTCCGGACCTCTTGACCGGCATACTTTACTGCAGGTCCTGCACATTCCCTATGATACCTTCTAGATCTTCCTCAACAATAACGGGTATGCGCATTCGTCTGATTTTTGTTGTGTACACATAACATGCAAGGGGAAAAGCTCTTGCACACACGTGGTGTCCATTTGGTCAGTTCGTAGGCTAGTGCGTACATTTATAACCATCTGCAGCTAGATCGTCTATGTATATGTATGTCCAAGTCTATTGAACGAATTGAACTTCAAGCGCTTACACTCCTGTCCAGCTTGCTCCGCCTTCTGTTTGACAGTCTCTGTCCGCATCCAAGTTATTACAGCTTCTTCATCTACAACGCAATCTTACTCACAGGGATTCCAGCATTTCACAACAGGGAAGAAGAGCATTCCCAAACACAGAGAAATTCCTTATCATTGTCATGGTTATTCTTGTCTTTCCGTGGCGTCAGGTTAACATGGAAACTGGAAGACCAAATCTAGATGCACTGCTCAGAGGAGGTCAATGTGATTTCGGGGAGGACGCTCGCCGGCCTCCAAGAACGTGCAACTTATGAAGAAATTCCAAAGGGACTTCATGGACAGGTAAGATCAAATACCCAGTAGGTAGAGTGTCCGTGATAATCATAATCTAAGTGAAAATACTGAAACCAAGAAACTTCCGGCACATTCTATGTCGGTTGTGCATTCGGTTTTAGACCTTCGGTGTCGACGTGATCAGTTCTTCGGTCCTCAATCAAGGTAACTATCAAAGTACATGCCGTTGAACTTAAAAACGCACTCATCTAAAGAAAATGCTACTGTACGCAGAATCGATGCAGAACTAGCGCAGCTGGGAGTCCTGAATATAATGACTGCCCCCCGCACAGCGATAACCTGATGGTTGTTTAATCCATGGGTAGCCTTGCATGCAGACGCCGAGGTTTCTCAACTTTTGTTGTATCCTCTCTTCTTCACGTTTCTTCTTCTCTTGCTCCCGACGCATCCGAGAGAGAGCAGCAGCAACTCTCTCTCTTTCTGCCTTTGCCTGCGCCTCTCGAATTCGAGCTGCCTCCTGCTGGCGCCTGAGTTCTTCTTGCTCAGCTTGGTCTCGTGCCTTCTGCTGAGCAAGGGCCCGAGCTGCAGCCTCCGCAGCTTGTTGTCTTCGAGCCGCTCTACTCAATTCAGCGTCACGCCTCTTTATCTCCTCGATTGCTTTCCTTTTTGCCTCCTGCGCTGCCGCCTTATCCGCCTCTAACTGTCTCCAGATAACATCAGCAATTCCTGGGTCACGTTGAACATCATTGGTATACTGGGGCTGCAGGTTGCCTTGAGCTGGTAACTGCGTTTTTTTCCCTTTCTGATCTGGAGTTGGTGGGAGGCTGCCTTCCGAAAGAATAGGAGAAGCGATTCTGGAACCTGAAACAGGGAAGGGAGGCAGACTGTTTGAGCTGGACGACGCAGGCGACGCCTGTTGACCTCTTGGCTTCCTTGTACGACGAGCAGTCGTCGATGGAGTGATTCTTGCAGTAGACGAGGGAGTTGATGACGGGGGTGGTGGAACTTTCGGACGCGGTAGGTTAGATGATACGCTGGGAGGCGAAGGCGGCTTATTAGGTGGTTGGGCTCCACCCGGTGTGGAGGATGGTCCTGATTGCGGAGGAGGCTTTGGCGGCGACTGGTTGGATGAAGAGTTCTTTTGGGAAGGTGGTTTAGGTGGTTGAGATCCATTGGTTGCGGAAGAAGATCCTGATTGAGAAGGGGGTGGAGGAGGGGCGGAATTGCTGGATGATGCCATCGGTAGTTTGCTTGACGGGGATGAAGTGACTATACGTGGAATATTGAGTCGCTGCCGCTGCTGATTGAGTAGGTCCTGCATGATAGATATCGCATCGTCTGCATTGAGCAATGGGGTGCTCCCAGGAGCATTTGCCACAGTACTGAATGCGTGATGGATGAGTCTCTGGGCAATGGTCTTGACGTCTCGGGCGTTCCCCCAGTTCGACAGACGTGACATCCGATCGATGATAACCTCCATCTCAGAGTAAGCAGAAGAAGCGGTGTCAGCCAGCTCAGACAAGACAATCTGTGTCTTCTGCAATTCTTTGTCGAGCACTTGAAGACACTTGGCCGCCGTCATATTGGTCAGGATGATTTCTTCAGAGAAACGGCTAGCGAGACCAGGATTGACGCTCAAAAGAGCATTCATCTCTTTCTCGTAGCCTGCCATAATGATGACCATCTTGTTCATGAACTTCTCGTTGGTCATGAGGCCGACAACCTCATCAATGGCTTCTTGCGCAAAATGCCCGTTACTAAGCCGGTACGCTTCGTCCACGAAAAGCACTTTGCCTAAGGCCTTCTCGAAAAGTTTCTTCGTCTTTGGGCCGGTCTGACCCACATATTGTCCTACGAGGTCGGAGGCGGAACACTCGATAAGGTCAGATGAAGAAAGAAATCCCATGTCATAATACACTTGACCGAACTTCCTCGCAATTGTCGTTTTTCCAGTACCTATTAATAAGTAAATCATCAATACTCTGTTCTAGACGAGAAATTGTTACTTACCTGGGGGTCCTTTGAAAATGAAACTCGTTGGAATTTGTTTGCGCATATCCACACCAGTAGCCTTCATCGCGCGAGCAATTTTCTGATAGTCGCCCAGCTTTGTTACGATGTCGTCACAACCAACAAGATCCTCGAAGAGTTTCGTCAAATTAGCTGCAGCATTGCGATCGCGATCCCAATCAGGATCAAAATCCTCAGGCTCGAAGATTACATCAGAACGTTGATCAGGAGGGACTGATGCTTGACGCTTCTGATAGCGGGATTTTGCCAGACCAAGCATGTTCTCCACCTCACCAGCGTTGCCAAAGTTTGGACGGTTCTTGGCTCTGTTCAGAAGATCACTAGCAACCTGTTTCGCCGAATCAGTGGCCCCAAGGTCCTGGTCTTTCAACTTGAAGTCCAAGATATCCCGAAGTTGGGGCTCGGTGAAATCCTCGAAAGTGAATGCGTTTTCAATGGCAAACCTGCGAGCGAGCCCAGGGTTCACGTTCTGAGCAGACAGATCAGATTTTACACTCGGTAATTCAAGTAAACATTTGAGCGTACCTGGAACATCTCTTCCATCTGTTCTTTGTATCCTAATAACAAAACACAGCGATCTTCTCCAGGTACACTTTGAATCTCTGCGACTAAGGTGTCGATTACGGTCGTTTTGAATTGGTCTTGGGATCCAGAGGACTTGCTGTACAGCATGTAAGCCTGTCAGACAAGGTCAATATTATCACCGGTCAGTATCTGAGATCGCATACCTCGTCTATAACCAAAACTTTACCAACAGTACTATCCAAGATAGCTTTGGTGTTCTTCTCGGAATGGCCAAGGTACGCGCCCACAAAATCAGATGGATTCTTGACAACGACTGATACAATGTTGTTAGCCAGCGTGCAGCCGACAACACAAGAATGGACTGTCACCTTCAGCGTTGCTCAAGAGCCCTAGTTCTGCGAGTATTTGTCCGTAGAGCTTCGCAACTGTTGTTTTACCGGTTCCCGGTGAGCCAAGAAAGACGCGGTTCAAAGACATCGCAAGAGGCTCTTTCTCTTGAAGCTCTCGGTGATAGTTCGTGTCGACGATATCAAAGAAATTACGGACAGAGTCTTTCACAGAATCAAGACCTATCATTTTCTGTAGCTTCTCCCAAGGAACGCACTGCGGAAGGACCTGGGATGGGTCAGGGCCGATGAAGTCCTCCTTGGTGATCAGAAAATCATCAGCAATCCACCCCTGTTGGCGTTCCTTCTTAAGTCGTTCGGCTAGTCTCTGGGCGACCTTCGCAAACATGTTTTGTAATGCCCGAGCATTTCCGAACCCCTCGCGACCACGTCCACGTCCAAGTCGACGCACTGCAATTCGAGCGTATAAGCCCCTGATACCATCCTCCACCTTCATTTGACCCGAATATCGCTTCTCTACAAGCGCTTCCAGCATCGTCAGAAGCTCCGCGTCGGTGTAGTCCGCAAACTTGAGAGAGTACGGAACGCGACTGGGAAGGCCAGGGTTGTGCTCGAAGAACTTCTCCATCTGCTTGCTATATCCCGCAAGAATAAAAACTAGAGTACCCACTCGGTTCTCCATCTCGGCAAGGAGAAAGTCCAGTACCTGACCTCCTGTGTGCTGGTGTTCACTGACAAGCTGGTATGCTTCGTCAATAAATATAGCGCCTCCTCCAACTGTCATGGCGTCTGCGATGAGTTTTTTCGCTCCACCCACACCTTCGTGCGCCAAGCTTGAACCTGTGGTTTCAATGAACGCGTCGCCTGGAAGAACCTGAACTGATTCAAGGAATTGTGCATATAATCTCGCAACTGTGGTTTTTCCTAAAGGAATGTGAGCGGTTCAATCATTAAAAACCTCGACGATTACTCACCAGTTCCTGGATTACCGAGCAAAACCAGATTGAGACGCTCCTTGTTCAGAGGGACACCTTGCCGTTTCATCAAGTCAATGTGGGCCTTGATACGGAGTACTTGAGCTTTCACATCCTCAAGCCCCGTCAACTCCATGATACCGTCAATGGCACTGTTTTTTTCACCATTGACTTGCTTCTGATGCAACCAATCCTGGTGGGCAGCCGATGTGGGTACTGCATTCATTGGTGATGCCGAAGGAGGTATAGGTTGTTGAGACGTTGGTTGCTTAGAATTCGAAGAAGTCTGGGTAGTCGAAGGTTTCATTTTTGGTTGTGGTTTTGGCGGTGGCGGTGGCGACGACGGAGGAGTGGGGTTTGGCTGAGGTGCATTTGATTGTGGATTGAATGGAGGTGTCGGAGGAACAGGGTTCGTCGTCCTGGATAATGAAGCAGAACGGGCGGCGTCAGCGTGTGCCTGTGCATTTGCAGCTGCCTTCTGTGCGTTGGCTTTAGCTGCTTCAATATCCTTGACTTTTTGTTTCAAGTCATTCGCTCGCTGCTGCGCAGCCTGGGCATCAGCTATCGCATCCAATTCCGCCTTCAACTTAGCATCCAGCTTCGCCATGCGTAAATCATGCTCCAACTGCTCCTGTTCGCGCTGTATCTGACGTTGCAGTTCCTCTTCTTCTAGTTTCTGTTTAAGCTCGAGTTCGCGTTTTCGCTTCTCCTCTGCACGTTCGGCTTCCTTGACACAGACTGGACAAGGGTCTGGTTTCGACTCATGGCATTTCCACCTCAGTTTGTGATTGACAGGACACGTGCCCGAGTACGGGTGTTGACACGGCATTTGTGAATGGTCCGAGATCTGATGACATTTCAGTGGGCAACGATGAATACCGCAGTTCAACGCGATGTCGCTAGAGATAGTGTGAGTAAGAAAAACGTTACTAATTCCTAAATTCTTACCATATCTCTGCGCATCCACCATCGGGACAATGAGTATCAAACTCTGACGCGGATTTGATCAGGACTGTTCGATCTGGGTGTCGTTCACATTTGATCGGGAAACCTTCATACATGTAGTCGCCTTGTTTGACGAGCTCGAAGAATTTCCCCCAGAGCTCCTTACCCTTCCGAGCATTTATAAACGTCTGCGAGTTCCCGATTAGGATGAGTCCATCTCGAGCCCGGGAGATGAGCACGTTCAAGCGTTCAGGAGAGTTCATGAAACCGATGTCGTTGGATTCATTGGATCTTGTCAAACTGGCAATGACAATATCACTCTCTTCTCCCTGATAATTATCTATCCAGATAATGTTAGATGTGCGCTATAAGTCGAGTAGCAAAATACATACCTATTGTGGCAAGCCTAATGCGTTTCTTGGACGTCTTGTCAGCTGAGGACATAAGTCCGGCGCGGATGAGATCATGTGAATCGAGGTCGTTGAGCACGGGGTCATTGTCCCTCTTCAGAATGTCTCGAAGCTTTGATAGCTGCCCAAGGTACGGTGTGAGAACAACTAGCTTCTCTGTCCCATAACCTTGCTGGGCGAGGTAGCGCACGATCTTCCAAACCATCTCTACCTCATAGGTATTCTGTTTCGACCCGGACGAAGCCTCATCGTCTTTGTCTGAAATACAAGAGTCATTATCCTCGGGATGAGTGTGGTTAATGAAGATGATGTTGTTCTGAATACCACGGATGTCGTCACGGCCCTGGGTTTTGGGAGCATCCGTGAGGTCGGGATAGGTAAGCTTCCTAATGAACGCTGAGATCTCTGGACGCATACGATGTTGGGCTGTCAGAGTTTCATGAGGGAAGCCCTTCAGAACCAGGCGCTCGAAGAGTGATCTGTTAAGTTCAAAGCCGTCACCCTTTTCAACAGTCAGCTTGTAGTTGTTGACTTTGGGACGCAGTTGCCTGTGAGGAGTCAACGTCAGCGAGATATCCTGAAATTCGGTATTGACTCGCGTACTTATGGTCACCGATGAGAATCATCTGGCTCGTGTTCTGACCCATCGCAGTGAGGACGTGGCTTTCTAATATTTCGCCAGCCTCCTCGACAAGTAGGACATCAGGATTCGCCGCATGAATTTCCTGTGCGAACATAGCTGCTCCAGTTGTTGTGCATGCAATTATTCTCTTTCCCGCGAGAATTGCCACCCTGGCTTCCCCGAATTTGCGCATCAATTGATCTTGACATTCATTGTAATTTGTGCCAAGCGTGCAAATCTCCTCGAGGATTGACTTGCGTATCTCAGACTTCCATGTCTCCATCACATCCCGGCGTGCATCTGAGGGCATTTCCCAGATATCTCGCGCCTGACGCACATTGAGCTCGGCTTTGAACTGCCCAGCGTCAAATCCTCTGGACCACCGAAAGATGAGCTCCTCAGCATCAACAGGTTTACCGTCCCTGCCGACACGAGTCATTCCTGAATCGTCGTATTCTGGTACGTGGAATGCGTCGAAGTAGGTCGGTTCTTGGAATTTAATGTACGCGAGGATATCCCTGAAGCCAGTCTTCGAATCTATGAACTTGCCCATGGCGGTTTCTAGAGCTTGGCAGTGAGATGTCGACGAACGCTTCAAGTTGTCGATGATAGTCCAGTCCGCTCTGGATCGCGTGAAACGCTCTTTCTTCTGGCTTGCAATACTAAGATGGGCAACCTGCGCATTTGCTCTACTACCGAGGCGGACCATGTTAATGTCCGGAATCCCGATCTTCATCAGATCTTCCAAGAATTGATCCAGGGCATGGTTCGTGTAGCAGACTACAAGGATTTTCTGCTGTGTGTGATCGTGGATGGCCTTTGCAAGCAGCGCGCCAATGAATGATTTCCCAGTCCCTTTAGGATATCAGCAAAATAGCCATGAATGGGTCATTGATAAACGTTACCTGGGGGGCCTTGGATAAGGGAAAGCCTCTGCGTAAGTCCTGCTAATAGCGATGCCGCCTGCGACTTATCAAGGACGATACTAGACGAAAGTCCTAGGAGCGGCTTTAAATTCACAGAAGGATTTATGGCAAGTGGACGTGTAACTTGGGCCGCGGTTACCGCAGCGCTACCGATGGTGTTCCCGTCCTTCCAGAACAGGAGCTCCTCCGACAATGGGATGACCTGCATCTCCTGCAGGGCCTTTAAGACCGGCTCAAATGAAAAGAGGGCGCTGTCAATTTGAACGAGTCGAATGGCGTTGGATGATTGCAACTGAAGGAGAGTCTTTGAGATGCTAGCCTCCCCTTCCAGTTGGAGTACGACAATAGGTGGTTTCTGCGCAAGTAGTTCCTCAACGCGGTGAACGCTTGCAAGACTGATTACTTGAGTTCCCGAAAGTATGCATACGAGAGACTGATGTTTGAGAATTCTAACGCCCGCAGGATCTTTTTCGAGATAAGTCTTGCGCTGCTCAACGGGGATACTCTTCATGGACTTGAAATCATCTCGGCATTTGAGCTTGATGCCCCATCGAGTTTTTCTGTCATCTGTACCGCTGTAAACGCCGTCGAGTGTGACTCCGTCCATGGTGAGCCCACGGTGACGCCCTTTCTTCTTCCCTATGACGGTCTGGAGTACTTCTCTCATCTGATATAACATATCTTCACGCAGCAAGCGGAAGGTATTATCCAGGTAGTCAGCCGTACGAGTTTCCTCGCCATCAGGATCCTCCAATACGCTGCTCGGGCGAATGAAAGGAGGCTGCTGGCAGAGGATCTCGTCTGCAGTTGGAAGAATGGAGATCTCCCTGAAATTGTCAAAATCATTATCATGGCGACCACCAGGACCACCGACTGCAGCGACGGGTATACCGGACTCAGTGAATGTGGAAAGAATATGTCGGATACGGTAACCAGCGTCTTTGACAATCGATTGCGATGAATCGAGAAGCCTCGTAAGGATACTAGACTTCTTTGCGAGGTCATGATAAGATGAGGTATTCCCAGTAGTGAGGCACATGAGGCGAAGGAGGAGTGCTGCAAATGCTTCTTGAGCTTGTTCATTGAGCTCGCCTTGATCGAATGCTTGGCTGAAGGCAGTCCAAAAAATGGGAGGATCAACTATGGCGGTGAGTAAATGATCCAAAACGTCAGCAAGGTCTGTTGCTCGGAAGAGATATAACAGAAGCTTGGTTGCAGCTCCATTGAGAAACTGGGAACTAGTATTGTGACGCATGGCAGCCTGAACAGCGCTTGGTCCATGGGAGCTCTCAACGATTTTGTTGATGCAGGTCGCAGGGTCTTGCTGTGCACAAATCGCTTCTAAAAAGAGAGCGTAACTCCGTGCATCCGCGGTAACTCTGCCATTGAGAATGTCGTTAAAACGTTTCTCAAGCTGAGCTGTTCGATTCATAAGAGGCAAGCTAGTAGTGATACGATTTGTTGTGAGTGGTTGAGCGTTGAGAGGAAAGCTGCGTTCGGTCGTGGGTACTAGGGCCACTTCGGCAGCGCCACAAACCTAGTAATATTACTAGAGTCTTACTAATATTGTACACGACTTAGAGTACATGAGGCCAGCGCACCATATACTGATGATGTTCATTTGGTGGATGTTGTTCGCAAATGATGTGCGTAGAATGGAAATCGTACTAGAACAGAAGATGGAGTTGAGTTAACTGCGAACTCCGTGCTTAGCTAGGCTCACCCTGGACCATAACCAGCCTGAAGTGCATCAGTGGGTTGGATTGTGCTACAGAGTGCTACAGAGCACTCCGTAGCGAATTGCATTTTCCTGATGTGACATTCCTGAATTTCCTGGAGATGAAGAGCTGATTCGGAATATAGCTTCGTCAGCGCCGACTCGGATGGACTTCGAGTCCGAGTTATCGAGCCTAGTAGGAGTTCAAGTTGCGCTTGCTAACTAGAGCCACCGTGTCCAGTGAGTTGTATCAATGACGGATGAGAAAAGTCAATTCCATCTTTTGAAATACAGAAGGTGGACTTGCAAAATAATAACTCCGCGAGGTCACTATTCCTCGGTCGGCCCGAGTCTCAGCATAATCGATTTTGATCATGCCCCCAGTTGCCGCTTCAAAGCTCTATTGACTGCAAAGTCATATCCTGCGGCGGCTATACCCTTTTTCAAATGTGCAACTCCGGTCCGCCTTTCAATTGAATTTACTGAATGCTAATGATCTGTGACGTGTTCAAGACCCATTACCTGAAAAATGCTTGGTCTTACAGTTATAATCTCGGGCTGTGATTCCCGGTAGTGCTAGCACTGACTTACACATTGGCTACCATGTCTAAAGGTGTTGCTCTAATCACTGGTGCTGGTCAAGGTATTGGCCGTTCCATTTCTCTTAGGTTGGCTGCCGATGGCTTCGACATCGGACTCAGTGATATTCCTACTAATAAGTCGAACCTCGAGGAGGTCGCGCGGGAGATAACGAGGACTTATGCAGGACGGAGGGTTTGCGTACTTCTTGCAGATGTCACAGTCGAGGACGACGTTTGTAAGATGGTGGACGGTGTCGTAACCGAGCTTGGTGGTCTGGATGTCGTAAGTATAGATCTACAAGCATCGATTTATTCTCATAATTGTTCATGCCAATTCCAGATGGTCGCAAATGCGGGTATCCTTGTAGTCGCACCATTGATCGAAAGTAAGAAATGTGACCTTGTAAATTATAGTACTGATTTTGCTTGACTAGCTACATTGGCAGACTGGGAAAAGATCTTTGCCGTCAATGTTACAGGCGTGTTTTTAAGCTACAAATACGCTGCTCGAAAGATGATCGCCTTGAATGAGACCCACAAACGAGGTCGCCGCATCATCGGCGCCAGCTCCCGAGCAGGGAAAATAGGTGTGTACGTCCATCCGTATGTTCTAACGCTCCATACATTCTTTCGCACAGGTGCGCAACACCTTAGTGCGTATTGTGCTTCCAAGTTTGCAGTCAGAGGAATTACACAGTCTGCTGGTATGATGTCTGTGTACATTACATTCCGATTATTTTGACCAGTAATTATATGACAGCTATCGAACTTGGACGCCATGGTATCACCGTGAATGCCTATGCTCCAGGACCAATTATGACGACTATGTGTGAGTAAAGCCATAAATAAGATATTTGATGATGCAAGCTGAGCGTTAAAGTTGATGACCTGAATGAGGCAAACGTGAAGCTAACGGGATCATCCGATCCTAATGGCTATATCGAAATGGTAAGACAGAGCAGGCTGTTCTCATGATTTCGTTCAAGCATTTCTCCGTAGGCTAAGAAGAATACCAGTGTCGGGTATTTGGGAGTTCCGAACGATGTTGCAGGACTGGTCTCCTACATTGCCTCGCCAGAATCTCATTTTATCACAGGTAAGCATTATGGATCATTTTTCGTTGTCTGTCTTCATGTGAGATAACAAACAGGACAAAGTGTAAGTGTTACTTTGAGAGCCCGTGCACAAATACTCACAACCTTGCAGATCATGATCGATGGTGGAATAATCTTTAATTAAATTTTGCTAGGTCAAGTTGGTGGGGGTCTGAAACCTACATACACTGCCTGCAGTTGTATCATCTCTTGTACGATAGCCTATAAACATGCTCTCGACTAACATGCCATTCATTCCTGCTATCGTGCAAGCTTCAAATGTATTGATACCACCTTGTATGTCGGGGTATCGCGTCGGGTCCATATCATATCCTCCTTCCTTCACATTTTACGCAGGGTATGCATCTTTCGAGGGTGAAGCTCCACGAAATGCTGTCTAAGAATATGCATGTGATATCTACATACAGCCAGTCCATAACACTGTCAAGTCTACGACACTGCGTAACTATCCATGGAGTACGATGTCCAGGTATGTACGATTAAGTCGATAAGTCCAAAGTAACCATATTCTACATACAAAAGTAATTTCGTCAAGTAAGAATCTGTCGTTTGTTTATTCAACTAATTTTGATATGCGATTCAAGTCCTCAAGTGCCAACATTGTCTATCTGGCACTCAGACACCTAACTTCCTGAAGGGGCAAATGTTCAACGAGGCATAACAGATTTGCAATAGCATACATACCGACACGCTCCGACACAGCGCAACTACAAGCCACATTTTGACACATCCACTTGGGTTGCCGTAACATCCACTCTTCCTAGCTGGACAGCCGAGTCACCAGTCAAGGTGTTCATCGCCGCCTCCGAGACGGTGAAGCCGACTTTGGATGCGTCAACCGCCAAGATAGCAACGGTATTGCTTCCGTATGTGACAGTATAGCAGGTCCCGCACGCAGAGGAATTCCAGCCCGCCACGGTGTAAACACCGCCAACGTTAGGGAATGTAGGAATTGATCCGAGGGTCGTGTATCCCTTTTTCTCAAGCCCGTTGGCGCCGTCCGAGCAAGCGACGCTAGAAAGGGAGAGGTCGCTGTTGTCATACGTGGTGTCATACGAAAGGGTTTGTGTCGTTTGCGCCAAAGAGGAAAGGACAAAGACGGAGATGAAGAAGAAGACGGATGAAATTTTCATGATGCAAGGCACTGTGCTTGTGAGGTATGATAGTATAGCTGACGAGCGAATGAGCTCAAAGTTGAGGTTCGAGATGCGGTTTGATTTTCAAAAGTTGCCTCCTTTTATGCGTTGATGTTTTGACTTCTCGGTTGAATACACGCACCCTGAAACATTCACTACATGTGGTTGTATGGTGTTTCCATAGAATCGTCGCACTCGGAAAGTCATAACCGCATCATTTAGGTTATTAGGAAGAGCGATGGTCAATTCGGGTATCAAATATATGCACAAGTGTAATGAAAGACTGAACTCCGGGGATTAATAATAATCTTCCGATCGGCATGGAAACCAGTGCCTGGTCTATAGCGTCCTAAAACGTGTCTTATGGTTCAGCGGAAATGATGGAATCTGTAATGCCACATTTACCGGTTGAGGGAACACAATGCAGAAAAAAATTTGACTCGATGCGTGGCTTGAAAAATACGCAACCGGTGTCGACGAGACAGATAAAAGAAGCAAGCCTGAGTGACAATTAGAGAGGTAAGGTCTGATGTCCAGATATATACAATATACGGAAGTTGGAACAATCAAGCACCAGGTGGCTGACCTTGTACACATTTACAGCCCTCCGGGCACCTGAACCCGGCAAATCATATGCCACAAAGAAATTCCCACACGCAGGAGATTAATCCACTATATTTTTGCGGGTGAATCAGCAGCGCTATATCTCGGGCAAAGAACACCTTTTGGAAGGCGAGTTCTAGAAGGCTCTGGTGATGCTTGTTATGACCTGAAGCCTTTCATCATGATTCTTGTTGAGAAGTTCGTCTAACAATTTCCGGTTGCTCCTTTGTATTTGATATTAAGCCTGATGGCTACTATTTCATGGCGGTAGCGGTAGGGCTGCATGTATGCGAGCCAATACAGAGGATTTGAGTATAAGGCCATGGTGGATTTAGAAGCAATAGAGTAAGGCGTGGGTTGGACGTTGTCGTGCCGATAGTAGCCTCTCCTACTAGGACGGAGCTAATACAGGACGTCTGACTCCCTCCTGGGAGGTTTGAAGAAATGGTGTAGGAATGGTGCATGCAAAGATAAAGGTACTTACAACAGATCATATACAGAGAAACCTTCAACAAGAAATATGGCCTCTAAGACCTGGGCTCAGTAGCCAACAAATTGACGAGCGTCCCGATTGAATCTAGAAAAGTTGCCAATAATGGCACGAACAAAAGACAGTCAGCGCCTGTTTCAATACCAAAAAGAATGAAGTATGTTGCAGACGGTGTTCATTAAGAAGTAAAAATAGCAACCAGTGTAAAATGATAAATATTACAAGTAAACTTGAATGCGTCCAGGTGCTGTTACAGATGAAGGATGGGGGATATGAAAGAGAATAATAAAGGACTGACAATGGCACATTGGCACGGTCGAGACATGACTATCAGTGGGCATTTGCGTACGCGTATGTGTCGATGTTCGAGTGTGGATTCTACATGTCCTTGGGTTTCCCAGGGCTAAGTTAGCGCCTAGAGGCTATGTAAACATTAAATATGACCATGCTCTGCTGCCACCTCGTGGAGGCCATTTAATAGCAGCAACATGAATTCCTTGACTATGCCCACCTTCACTGTACCAATCAACCGGTCGGATTTCAATCTCAATACATCTAACGTCGCTGGATTTTTCGGTGGCGATGAAGCGATCGCAGCAATGACCACTGTTCATCTCTATCGTGGGAGGCGCTGGCTAGGCTGGTATAATTCACCGGGAAGTTATACTGTCGCCAAAAAGTTCGGGCAGCTCGCGAACTCAAGATTTTGGGATGGTCTTTTCCCTGGCCCAAATCTCACACCCGCTGAGATATTTGGGCTAGATGGAAAACCTGGCCCTCGTTATTGGGGTGTTTTCTCGGGCACAGAGATGGCCACTGGTCACCTGGCGTACCTCATGGTACAGAAGACGAAAGAAATTGAGGCAGAGGCAGAAGTTGAAGGGAGGGAGACTACACCTCTGTCCGTCACCATCGTCGATGTCAGCGACAGGGTGGTGAAGCACTTGGACCGGGCGCCTATGATGAGCGTCCATCATGCTCTCTTGGCCGCCATTCCCATTACAATCAACTTCGCGACATGCGCAATTTCTGCTGCTTCAGGAGATTGGCTAGCATTCGCCCTCATCATGTTGGGAATTATTTCAAGTGGTGTATCTTGCCTTGTCATGGGCACTGCTCGACTCGAATTTGCTTCCGTTAAGGAAGCCGCTCAAGGAGTGCCGCCTGCAGATGGTGTACTTTTGATGCGAACCGATGTGGTCATCCTCAGAGGTGCAGAGAAAGACATCGATCCGATAACCAAAGGGAAATTTGATCTGAAAATGGACGGCTACCCAGAGTTCAGGCGAATTGGATTCTGCTCGCTTCTCCTCCTCGCGCAGTTCCTTCTTCAGCTCCTTCTCATCCCCCAGGCATCGACATTTGGGCAGATCATGTTCCTCACATCTCTTGCTGCCTCTTGGGCATACAACTCATTTCTATCGTCGCTGGAGCGGGAGAAAATACAAATCGATATCCTGATGAAAGCACTTCGTGACCCACCCATGTTGAAAATCGCACTAAAAAACAGAGCTGCTCAGGCAGTCTTTGTATGTTTGGTTCTCAGCGATGATATCAGGAGGCCTCCGAATTCTGACTTCAAGCCAAAAGAGGTGTTGCAATGTTTCATCCCAAACGAAACAAGGGTATGGAATACATGGAAAAACAAAGTAGTGGAGGAACTAGAAAAACACGAGGAAGAAAAGTCGTTCGAATTTAGCTCTAGTGATCTATCCAGGTTTAAAGACGATGAGAAGGAACTGCTGAGGTCATTGTTGCAAGATGCCCACAATGCTTATAGAGGTTACCAGAAACACATACGCAAGATTAGACCCATCCCTTCTTCATAGACATCATCGAACGAGAAACAATCATCTTGACTGGATTAGTACGTTCAAGGCTGTATTGTATTTAATACTTGTTGTAGCATACAGAAGGATCATGTACTTGTATAAATGAATGTCATATGGGCGGCTATAACACATGCACCACAACTGAAATGACTGGGAGCTAAATGACGTCATAGACTAGGCGTGTTCTAACTCATACCATCATCTCCCCCATTGCCTCCACCACACCTGATCCTATCTCAGTTTTCTCCTGCGAGACTGTGGTTGACGCGCTCGCACTACGGGCCCTAGGAGTGAGAAAATCGACACTAAGCCCAGACCCTCTGGGGATCGTCGGTAGCACCTGCATTATCTTCTCGGCGTCCGGTACGAGATCGGCAGTGGGTGTCGCGCGCCCGCGTCGAAAATGGTACTTAGGGCGTGTAAGGGTGACATTAGCATCGGATTGAGTACGCTTGAGTTTCGAGACTTGTTCAGACGTTGCGAGGCTTGCCCTTTGGGAGTACGAACGGAGCATGCGGTTAGGTTGTGCTTTGGGCGAAGATGCAAAGGGGAGGCGAATTACAACTTCACGCGGGCGGGAGTTGTTCCTCGAGAGGCGAGCACTACGTCGATGCTGCACATTCCCTTGAGTGCTTGTCAGGGAGCTGATCATATCGCTATTGTCTGACGCAAGCAGAGAGGAGGCTGAGACGTCAAGACTCTCGAGGAGGCGTGAGCCCGACGTAGTAGACACACGGCTAGGTGGGGTAATAGCAGTCTCTGGTGAGGCACGTCTTCGCTTTTTCAAAGGTTCGTCTTGTTCTTGTTCCTCCTTGAGCATTTCCAAGCGCGGGCGACGCATGGCAAGTGGACTAGAAGGAATGACGATAGATCGTTCGTCCGTTATACTCGAATCCATATCCACATCCCAGGGCGCTTCATCCCATGACGCGCTCATGATCTTTGTGCGTACCGCCCTAGGTGCACCTGGAACTGGTGGTACTGATTCTCGTGCTGTCTCGGTGCGGATCCCAGTCAGGACTTCTATCGCTCTCCGAATATCTGCGTCTTCCACATCATCACCACACGCAATTTGCAGCGCCTTGGGTAGACGTCCATTGATGCTCTGAGCAACTTGTACAAGTTCAGGGCGAGGCATTGTAACAAGGTCCTCATGGCAGCAGAACGGTGCACGTTGGAAGGATGTAATGATGATGCTGTCGGTGGATAGAGATGCGGTCTGAAGGGCAACCGCGGGGGGAGGAGTGTAATAAATGGGGCGACTAATCGGCGGTCTTACGGTGTCCACTGAATGGGAACGTGGACGGGCATGTATGCCGATTTGAAGCGGGGAACGCAAGAGAGAAGTTACACGCCGAATAGGAGTCTGGGATTTGATGAGAGGGACGGGTGAGACAGGCTTAGACGAAGATCTATCGGTGAAACGCATGATAATCACAGAAAGAGGAAGTTGGTAAGTCGTTATCAAGAGCGGTGATGAAATATGACAACTGAGCCAGTGGAGGCTGACTGCGAAGCATCACGTAGGACTGGTCAGCCACTACTTGCCGCAATTTATTATGCCCTCCAAGTCATTGACATGATATCGGTATGTTCTGAACCTCGGTTTACGCTCATTACTGTTAAGAATTTAGACAGATCAAGCGATCAATGCAGGGGCCTTTGATATCAAGAAATGGCTCAAGTACTACGCACCCTTGATTGGAGCTGTTGTACAATCTAGTGCTTGTCGACCTGCGCGCCAAGTACTATTGATGATACTATTTCTAATATCGTGGTTCCACAGATACCGGTCCACGTAAAGAGCACCTGCAAAAAACAAGATCGAAGACGAACGTTGCGGAGTTGAAGTGGTTCAACAAAGGAGAATCACGTGACCATATTATTGGCGTGCAAACGGAACGCGCACCGGCCCATGATGGCAACCAAGAAATTATGTTGGGTAACCGGGTTGGGGCCTTGGCATTGGTAAACTTGCAAGTTCACTCAAAATTTCGCGCAAAGATACGTCGACGCGATAAGCGACGCACGTTCCCTCATTCCGTCACACATTCGAACGGTTATCGTTCAGTTTATCGATGCGCCTTCTTGAGTTCTTCTGCCTGCTTTGCTTGGCGAAGCATATTTTTGTCAGTGTGAAGCAAACGTGTTAACGGCGAACCCGATTAATAATTGGTTGGGTATGCGATAGATAGTCTGATGTTCTGAAGCTCAAAGGATAAATACAGTGGCCGGGGACTGCTCGCCCCCGGTTACTGAAATGTCAACGACTATTACCTTAGGAGATGTATGATACGGGAGTAACCCGGGAAATCCATGATTCACGAATCACGATTGAAACACTAAGTGTAGTCAACAAACGACTGTAGCTTCCGTGCAGTCCGAGGGGGAAATTTGAAAGCCACTAGCTTATCGCCGAACGTCCGCGAGATGTTTGCCACTCCAGTCTTCAGTGCTGCAAAATGTTAATTGTTAAAAATTGTCCGGGCAACGCGTAAAGTCACAAACCGTCTGAGACAACCACCAGCACATCACCGGCTCTGGCAACCTCTAAACGCATCATTTCTTTTTCTTCTAATATTTTTGTGTCGCCTTCAGAAAGTTCATCGGGCGTCGGTGGTGTGTATTTCGCGTTCACTTCGATCTGATACTCCTCTATTGCAGATAAAAACGAGAGGAAAGCTTCGATGATGCGGGGTATGTCCCTTTGAACCACACCATACCGATCTTCAACCAAGGAAGCACAGACGAAGTGCGATAGCGCTGTAGCTGAGATTAATAACCGCAAATAAATTGTGAAAATTGGCTGCACCTTCAATGATGAGTGCATCAAGTTCCCTATTTGGCAAGCAAACTTCAACGACCTTATTCAGGCGCTCTCGATAAAACCATTTCTTCCATCTCATCGTCAACTCCTTCAACCAAGCTGGACAATAGCCAACGATGAAATTCCTACTGTACGATTTCGCCTGTGCAGTAAAGCCGGATATGATGCTCGATGTGGGTTTAGCCAGGATGGCACTGGCCGCTGGAGCAGCCGCAGATGACGGTGCCACAGACCGAAAAAGCTCTGGAATGTGCATTTGATTAGCCCGTTCTTCCATTTCGCCTGCTACCGCATTGGCAGCTTTCGAGAGCTCCGAATCCGAAGAAACTGAATCCAGCATACTGCCAAGAGGAGATTGTCGCGGAGCCTTGAAGATAGCCTTTCGAATCAGAGGGGTCGACGGCGGATCTTTGGGTTTTGGCACTGCCGGCGCTACAGCGACAGGAGGCGTGATCGGCGCACCGCGTCGCAGAAATGCTTGATAATCCTGTCCAAGACGCAGGAGCGATTGACGAGCCAAGACATTCCACAAGCTCGGGCTATATTTTTGGTCACCGAATAGAGCCGTTCTACGGGTGCTCCCAGTCGAGGATTCGTCCGAAGCTAGCTCGGCTAACTCGGAGTATGCAAAGTGTGCGAACACCGTATCCTGAGTTGTAATCCCCGAGACAACTGTCACATTTGGGTCTGCAGTAAGGATGCCAACTTTGATCGGCTGAAAAAGACCTTAAAATGCAGATTTGCCATTGCAAAGGATAATTACCTGGGGAACATACGCGTCAAATAACGACTCCGCGAACTCCCAACTCATCACAGTCACGAGGCCCATCATAAATGATCGAACCAAAAGTGACCAGTGTGATATAGGTAGAGTTAGAGTCCATGCACCCTTTGCAAGATGTCCAATAAACGGCCGGACAATGCTGCTCACCACTGGAAGCTTTAAGAGCAATGGAAGTACAAGCATCCGCGATAAACCAAAAGCAACGCTATACACCATCGATGAGAACGAGGTGAAAAGAACCATCATTAAGAGTAACTTCGGAAGGTTGCTCAGGGAATATGGCTACGGGTGGCTGGTCAAACATGGTCTAGGAAGGAAGGAAAACACTCACAAGTTCCGACGGTTTCAAAGGTTTCGTCCATCTGAACACAAACCGGTCTAACATGATGTTTCGAAGTAAGAAACTTGCAGCTAGCCACAACTGGGCCAGGACGAGGAAGAGAAGTCGACCATTGAGGTAGTACGGATGTTTCCTAGTAAAAAAATCTCAGCTTCTAAAATTGAGCAATACTCGAAATGAGATCGTGCATCTTGCACCTCTCTTCCGGACACCATACAGTAAGATTGCCGAATCACATACCTTGACTTTACAAAGATATTCAAACGAAGATGTTCACGTTCCTCTGATGTAAACGAGCTCATATGAAGCATAACAAGCATCAATGTACATGACATGTACACCGCCAAGGATTGTCGTGTGCCTGGCTTTGCAATAGCATTCGTGAGCATTTTGGCTGGTGAAGTCGCAGGTGTGGCAGCAGCTATGCAACAGATATGAGACAGCGTCCACACGAGGTAAAGTAACTCACAGGTGAGGTAAACCTTTCTCATAGCGATCACAGGCAACACACCCACAAACCACTTGAGGCACGCCATCGTCCAAGTTCCCGGCGAAAGCAACCTGGCGAAGGCACTCGTCTCATCCTCTCCCCCCAAAAGAATGTTAACGACCAAGGTAAATGCAGCGGAGAATGCGAATATATTACGGGTGAGTCGCTGTCGGAGGATGGACCTGACAAGGGGTTCATAAGTTTGAGAAGCAGATGGTACGGTCGGGGTCAAGCGTGCAGTCAATGTGGATGTTATTGCTCGCGTTCGCATCGTTTCTCCCATTCCTGCAGACATCGTACCCTTGAACTATTCCAGTTCTGAGTATCTGTTGCCACAGTACGTAAAAGGATGAGCGACAGTAAATGTTCTTGTTGAAACTCTGAAAGAGACGAGTAAAGTTGGTGTTGAGTTGACGCCCCAGGTAGGGTCACTTATGTAAGCTGGTGCTTACGGACTTAACGCGACGGCAACCGTAGCACACGGTATCATACCCCAAGATCTGCTATATAATTCACATGAATGTCAATCAGAGTTACCTCCGTTGTCCGGTGCATCAGATTGGAAGTGTCCATTGTCTCATTTACAACTTCGACAACGCAACCTGCTAGCAGTTCGCGTACTCTGAAGGCTAATTAAACTTGAAGTCCAAGTAACGTGAAACTTGACTTGTAAATTTGAATTCTATAGCATGAATATTGAAAGAAGTTCAGTAACCCAGGAAACACTGCCAATGATAGCGCTAGTAAGATCGACAGGCGGATCTCACGACGGGCCACTTCGGAGGGGGGAATGGGTGAATCTACATCACAGGTGACGAAAATGCAGTCGAAACAACCTGAATGTGCTGATATGGTCATGTTGATTGCCAATTGGTTCGTCGCCGAATTCAGGCGAGGGTCTCACTGCGGCCACGCAAATTGCTCTGACAGGACTTAGCGGTAATAGCCTAGCGATCCAGGTCAAGACCGTGGAGTGTTGCATTCAATTAGCATATAACATTTCGAATCATGGCGTTTCCCATTGCCTAAATAGTCTCTAGTCAGATGATCTGCAAGCTGCCAACAAAGGGATACCTATTGCTCTATATAGCACTAGGCATCATTTTACACCCTTTTGGCCAATATGATCGCCAATGGCCATTCAATGTCCACTTCATCATGTCCTTCCATGGCTCTCCCATCCTCCTGCTTGATATCCTCCATTAAGTCTTTCCAGAATCGTACTGCAACATCTCCACGCGGGTTTTCCGCGTCCGTGGGGTTGTGCTGACGGAACGTATGCAACACGCTCCACGTCTTGAGATAAGATAGTAGGTCATTCCATGTCATCTGCTTGCGCATGATCACGGAGTGTGGAGAAGGGAGAGATGGGTAGTGATCGCCTGCGATACATTAGCGCAGTGTCGCGTAACGATAGGTGTAAGACAGACCTGTGAAGAACACTCTCTCGAACTCACTGAACGCACCGGGTACAACTTCATTGCCTTCTGGCACATCAACAAAGTGGTTATCCAAAATTGAACGACCAGGTTGCTCCCAGTATGGGCCAACGCTATTCAGTGGGTCAATACCAGAGACATAAGCGTCAATTTTTTGTGTGAGTGACGGGTAGCGGGTGATGCGGAACTTGGAATAACCCTAACAACCATAAGTTAAGTAAATGTCAAGAGTGACTGGACGAGGGCTAGCTCGGAGATGGGAATACACACCCAGAATGCAGCACTCCCATTCTTCCTCAACACCCTTGCAAGCTCAGGCCATATTTTGTTCCAATCGAACCAATGACTTGCCTGGGCTACAATCACGCAGACAGCGTGAATAAATAGTACCATCGAGATTCTCCTGTCTAACATACGCACCAGAGACGACTAGGTCTACGCTGCCATCATCCAAGAATGACAGACGCTCTGCGCTCCCATGTACGTACACATATTGACCGGTGAGTATTGACTTTTTCTCGAGGGTTTCTTGAGCGACTTGGATCATCTGAGAACTTGGGTCGACGCCAATGACACGCTTGAAGGGTGTGAGCTCGACCGTTGCTTGACCTGGAATCCCGAATCATCAGCAATATGTCAATAGTTCAAATCCTTCAGTTTGAGTACAACTGGAACTGACCCGTCCCACAACCAAGATCGACTGCTCTGTCCCATCTTGCATCTTCATTACGCTCGTGGTAGTGGAATATGAAATCGTACAGAGACCTAGGGTAGGTCGGTCTGAAAGTCGCATAAATGGCGCTGTCAAAGGAATAATTGCTGAAAGTTGCCATAGTAGAGGTAGCGGGTTTCCACGTAGTTGATGATGATACTTAAGAAGTATCGCACAGGGAATATAGATACCAAAAAGAGCGAAGTCTTAACAATCGATGGCAGTCGATTTAAATATTGCTATCGGAAGTGCTTACATATCGGGCGTCCCTTGGTATACAACTTTGAAGGAACGACTATCAAAGTCTGAAGATCTGACGAAGGGAGACTACGGGCACCCGTGACCAGCCTGGCGTAACGGTATAGGTCCAGCCATTCAAGTCGCTGATACATCATTGTAGGGGCATCAGATTGTCCTATTCGCGTCTAGTGCTCCCGTGTGATGTGCTGTTGTATTTGAGAGGATACTATTCAGGGTGCGAACGAAGGACTGTTGTTGCAAATCCGGGTCGCCATAACTCAGGATCAACCAATATTGGCACATGGAGGAGCCGCATTGTTTGTTCACTGCCCACTAGGCTCGTAGTGCCATGTTCCTGAAGAGAATGAAACAGCATTTGAAGGTGACGGTGGATAATATGCTCCGAAGCCAGGAAGGGGTTGGGTAAAGAGATGGTGTGGTTGGTTGCTTGTTGGAGGGCTGGTATGGCGTTATGAGTGCAAGTGGTGTAGCTAGTTGACGCTAGAATGCATTATTGGTCGCGGGCCCAGACTGGGACACCTTATCCCGAGACAATGCATTGTGGCTTTCCGTTGATAATAGCAGCCGTATTTGGATGCACGTGATCCCCGAACTTGCATGCAGTTAAATGGCGAAATAAATATGGCAAGTCTCGACTGACCGGTCCGTGTTCAGTGGAATTTCGCTGCCCGACCGGTACGCACTGTTAACCTGGTGGCTCTCAATTGGACGTATGCACGTCGCAGGAATAATTTGCTTTTCTCTGTTTTGAATTTCGTGTAATGAAATCTGTGCTGTGAGATTTTATGAGACTGAATCAGTCGCTTCTTTGTATTTTCACAGGAACATCCGTGCACGTTCGTTTCACAGGAACAACGTGCACAGCCAGAAGCAGTTCCACATACATAGTAGCCACTCTCAGGCTTATCAGCCGTAATATTGGAAAGCTGTTCATCATTCTGCGGGTCCTTTCACGTTCGTGTGGGGGTGATGACCCTCAGTCCTTCCGGCAGTTGTACGACTTTGACATGACTAAAATGGGTTGCGAAGTCAAAGAAGTCAACGCTTGGCACATGGGTAAACGTGCCATAAGCTGCCATTGGCTCTTTAAAATTACAAAGTAGATGACCGGGAGAGAATTTGGTTCCTTCTCTCGCCCCTTCACGTCTGTACCATGTTCGACGTGTCCTTCGAGGATGCGATACCCCCTGCCTTCCTATATCCATTCCTGACCCTCATAGTCGCTTATCACGTTTTTGCATCTCTGTCTTCCACTGTCAAACAACGATCATGGATACTCACCACTATCAGTAGTGGCGCGATGTCTCTCTCAAGCTTACCTCTTTTCCTTCACTACGTCATTTCTCGTGGGGATTTAAGTGGGATAAGGTCTTCACTCTGGACGGAGGGCACTGCTCGATTCTTTCAAGCATATCTTGTCGCGTATGTTCAACTTTTCGTTCCTGAAACGTGTGCTGATATGATATCTCAGTGACCTATTGATGGGCACGATTTACTACCGTAGCAAGGTTAACTTGCTAACAGGCTGGATTCATCACTCGGTATACATATTCATCGTCGAGTATACCTGTCGTATGGGCTGGAGTCATCTGTTTGTGCTGTGTGCTGTGATGGAGGTGAAAATACAATTCTCATGGCTCCGTCTGCCCGCATTAAGAACGCCAACTTGATACAGGTTCCTACCTTCCTCCTGGCCATTGCAAGTCTCGATGCTCGCTTCCGCTCGGATCTGGTTTTTGCTTTGTCGTTTTTTGCGACCCGTATCGTTCTTCACATATTACTATGTGTATCGATGCTCGTCAGCCGGCATAATGTCACGAACAATTCATTTGGCCCAGGCGTCCTAATGGCCTGCATCTTCCCTCTTCATGCATTCTGGTTCTATGGGAGCCTGAAGGGATTCGTCAAGCGCGCCGAAGCCCCAAAGCCTCAGCCCGTCAAGCAAGGCAGTGTTACGGCACCCCCAAGTTTGTCAGGTCAGTCTTAATGCTTGTACCTCAAATCCCGTCACTGAATCCTAGGGCCGCACTTATTTAGGGTTCTCTTCCTTACGTGCACGGTCTTGGACCCTACCGCGGCGCCGTGGTTCGCTTAGACAGGCTGTTCGTGCTTGGGATAGACTTGAGATCAGAAAGGCAGCCGGACGTTTCGGGGATGTTCAACGCCGTCTGAGGGCTTCGTTCCCAGCAGCGCGCGAGCAGGTCTATGCTTATGTTGGAATAGATAGGTCCCCGGGTGGAGAGCTCCAGCGGACTGGTGATATGAAGACTCAGTCCTCTTTGTGATATACAGACAATTTAGAAGATGTCATGTCTTTCACCCTTTATACCTCGATGGTTTATGCGGGATAACTTTATACTATGCGAACCTATACCCATATCCCTTGTAACAGTAGTATATCAGGACCTGTCACGACCTTTACGATCTCTACCTTTTTATTCATTATGTCTAGATGTCGCCCCTCGATTACTGCTTTATGTACTCCGTAGGATGTAACCTTATATTATGCGATTTTATATACCCTGTAGCAACAGATATCAGGACGTGTCAAGTGACCCTGACCTTATCTATTTCATGGGATGCCTTTAGATATCTATTGCAAATCTCTTCGTTTCAGCACGGCCGCCTGGCGAAATGGCATCGCGTCTGACTACGATGACACGCGATCAGGAGATTGCAGGTTCGACCCCTGCGGTGGTCATTTTTGGCTTATTCTTTTTTGGACCGACAGCAGTCACTGCCAAGTACCTTGGCACCGAAGAAATGTTCTTACGATGCATGTGGTGTGCCAAGGGCCCGCCCATCTCATTAGAGAGCCATTGACATGTCTGAATGATGTCTGATGCATTGATGAGCAGTGTTTGACGCGCCGGAGTTAGCACTCAGGCCACCCCAGTCACTCAGTTCGGTTTCCGTGATATGTTTGTTCCGAAAGAGTCATCGGGATGCGACCGGAGTCCGGACCGGTGCGATGCTCATTTTTTCAAGAGCTGTATTTCTTGCTACCATTGAGCCTTAGTAAGGAGTGGTTCTCTCCTTAGTAGATCCTGCAAAACCTGTGCAATTACGGTGTGTTCACATAAATTTAAACAGACAACTACAATCGTCCTTGGCTGTCGAAATTCTTGGCATTGCCTACATGCATCACTGTATTGTTCATGTCATGGCTTTGCTATTGGGCTCCGCTAGTGCATCGTTTGATTCCTTGTGCCATTGTGTCTTCTGATGTCGGAGGTTCCATCAGTCATTTGCAGCCTAGTGGATATTTTGCACTGTGAGTAAATTATGTTTGCACGGAAATATGTCGGCTTGGCCAAGAAACGAGGCCAAGGTGATATGCTGGACAAATGTCAAATCTCGCCTGTCACAAGAACGATTAGTTGCAATGTGGTAAGGCAGACACCAGTGCCGAAAGCGTTAAGGTGTTCATCTAGCACCACCCATGAAAGGAATCAGATATGGAAGGTGCGGTGACGAGCATTGACACGCACACAAATTAACACGTGATGTTACCCATTTTTTGACCTTACACAGACCAACCACTGTCGTACAAATCAACACATATAATTCGTTTTCGTTGTCTGCAGTATTGGTTTTTGGTGCGAGCGTCAACGACTACTGGCCACCAAAGGCAGCACCACCTCCACCACCTCCAATGGCTGACGATGCAAGTTCCGAACGCCCAGTTACTATATTATCATTCAGCACACTTGCTGGTACCATGGATGATTTGAATTGGTGTCACATCCCAGCTTGAGAAGACCTACTAGTATTACTCGAAGTAAGTCCTGGAGCGGATGATACTGATTATGGCACAATTCCATATCAGCTACCCACTACTCAGACTCGGACAGAGATGACGACGTACCAATAAACCACACCAACACGACCGCTATGCTAATCAATAACTTCAACTCCCTCAAGATGGCCACAACGAAGAATCCTACAGCTGGTGTTGAAGAGAGAAATGATTATGGTAGGAGATAGTTGTAGGGTTGTGTCTGAGTTTATTGGCTTTATATAGTAGAAGTGGGGGCCGCCCGAGTGGCGACTATACAAGTCAAAAGTGCAAGTAACTGTTGGGCTGAGATCTGAAAGACGAATGGAGTGGCGGACGCCGGAAACATCATCAAAGCAGATACGAAGATAAAAAACGGGTGGTGGTAACAATGAATTAGGTTGACTCGGAAGTGTTGGTCCGAGCGAAACGTCCAGCGCCTCAGAGAGAGACGGCCATTGTAGATAGTCGAGAAGGAAGATAAATGGTCGTTGTCAGAGACAATCGGAAAGGGAAGGGAAACGAAAGCCCTGGCACGAGTGATGTGTCAGATCCAGGAAAACACTCAGCGGGAGTACACCGGTGCTACCCGCACATTCTGATTTTGGTCCCATTCTTGATCATGATATGAGTTACAGCTACTTTTATATCGATAGACCAGATTTCATTTTGTTCCCCTCACCGCTTGTGGAGCTGTACAAACAAAAGGGTCTGATTCCTTATGGTGGTGCAAGTTCAGTGTTACTCGGCCCCATGCTCTCAGCCTGGTCATTAGCATGACGGCTTTCTCATCTTTTGAATTATTTTCTCAGTGATGATCCGACCAAGTCCACCCCCCACTGATGGACAAACATATATAAGACTTGTTGGTCAAGTGCAGGATGCCCAACAATCTCATGTCTGATTCTAATTATTCTCAAAGTTCTACTCTTAACGAAGAGGAGCAGCGAGGAATACTTCAACAGCGCTTTCCTCGCGCTAGATACTGGTTTAATATGCTTCCCACCCATTCCTTCATCCATGTTGTCGAAAACATGCCACCGCAGCAGATCTTGACTCATCTTTGTTGTGTTCCAGCTCCGGCCGCCGAGTCAGCGGTCTGTCAGTGAGAGAATAACTTTTGTCATTATGGTCATCTAAAACTTAATAATCTGATCCTTCAGCTGTTTCAGGTATCACTGTCTCGATTTCGTTGGAGTAATTTGGGGACGTCTCAGTCGAATTCAACTTCAGCTTCCCCTCGACATTTCTTTTATCAACTTCTTCTCGCGCGTCTGTGCAAAGATGGGACACCTGGTAGAGGAGATAATCAGAATAAAATGCAACTAGTGAAAAACTACATACACGTTTGTGAAGCCATGTCTTTTCATAGTTCATTCAATGGTGACTTCAGAAACTTCAACACCCATTGCCTGACTAGCATATATTGAAGTTCAGACAGCAATAGGTCTTGATACATGACACCTGATACTAGTGAGGGAGTTAGAGAAATTACCACCTCTGCACTTCACTTACTGAAGCACCTGCTGCTGTGAGCAGACGAGGACGTCCACTTTAGCCTGTGAGACGAGAGAGCCGAAAAACTCGGTTAACAGTTCGGTGGCTTGTGAGTAGCTCGTGCTATGCTACTAGATTTCATACGAGCGTCGAGCAAACATGGTCACCTATTGCTGGGATGTGATGGCGGTTTCCAGTCATGACGGCAAGTCTCAAGAGTACTGCAATTGTGTCGGGCGGAGCGTCGGACATATGGCCATTCTAGGATACTTCGCGCGCCCAAATATCGTAAACAGGCGGGGCCCTTTTGTTTGTACAGCTCCACAACTAAACAAAAACGGTGAGGGGAACAAAATGAAATCGATATGAAAGTAGCTGTAAGCTTCAAGTTATGATATACATCATACTTACCTTGTTTTCGTGAACTTCGGAACGCCCAAGACAAGATCAGCTTATTTTCAGTCTACCTCATTGCACGCCCATCAGTAATGATAAATAGTAAACAGGATATACTGTGATATGGCACTTAGGCGTGACGCCAAAGTGCCAATAAGTATCCAATTAGCTCATTCAACTTCTGCCGAGTGATCCAAACAACGATTCACCGGGGTAAGCCTTACCCGTGTCATACCCTATACCGGCCCATGTCAGGCTATAGTGCAATGAGGAGTCCTCATTGCATCCTCATTGCACTGACGCCCATCAGTAAAATAAAACAGCGAACAGGATGCATATTGTGATACGCCCCCAAGTGCCAATACCGATTAATGAGCTTATACTCTGCGTCTTCCTCTACCTTGTTGGAGCGATCCAAGCTGCCACCTACAACAAACACAGCAAACACTACTACAAGCGACAGTCTTGACTTGAAAGTCCCATTATCATTTACGACCAGAACCCTATGGTCGATCGTCTCCAGCTGCATTCTCACCCTGTTTGCATGTATCTACACTGCCATTCACCCCAACATTCCGAGTCCCAAGGACAACCTCCTTCGTACCCTATGGTGGCAATTCGGACTTGGGACCATGATAGCGGCACTTATCGCTCCTGAACTGATCGTCACATGGGCTATGCGCCAGTGGCTCAGTGCTCGTCGAGTTACAAGACAGTTTAAGGAATCGGGATATTTCAAGATTCACAGCCGCAGGAGCAGTCTAATAGTAAAGGTGATTCATTCATTCTAAAACTGGACACGTCCCTCAAACAACTCGCTAATATGCACGTCCTCAGATCACGGGTCCATCGCAGCAACTACTCAGCAAGTTGAAGGTGGACATGGGGAGACTCGTGATCTTGCGAAGCCATTCAAAAAGTTGTTCAAGGCTTGTGTTTTGGAACAATCTGAAGGTAAACCCCATTCGTGCTAACTTAAACGTCAACTCATTTATATCCTTAGATTATACGTGGACTCAGGCGCACAGTTTCTTTGTGCTGATGGGTGGTTTCATGCTTTATGTGGACAAGAAACCCTACCACACACTACAGCCTGACGAGCTCCTCAAGCTGATACGTGACGGGTGTATCGACGTCCCTACCCTAACGGCAAACCAGATCCACGACAAAAGCAAAAACAATACGATATCGAAAGGATTGACCATTCTTCAAGTGACCTGGTTTGTTTTGCAGCTTATCACCCGTGCCATCTATCATCTCGAAATCACACAACTTGAAGTGGGGACACTCGCTTTTTCGGTTCTCAGCTTCCTAACCTATGCCTTGTGGTGGGACAAGCCTCTCAATGTGCAATATCCACATCCAGTGTACTGGAAGTCGACTACTGAGTCAAGGCTAGAGGATTACGCTCCTAAGGAGTATGTATACGCTTCAACATGTATACCGCTGCTGATTATGTCTGCCTCAGTTTTTATCAAAGTGACCTATCCACTTGGGTTGAGACCTTGCGGTCAGTCTGGATCTCGATTGACGAACTATTAGGCTTGCATAACATCCCCACACATCGGAAGCTACGAGTTCCAACATTTGATGGCAGCATTAAACTCGATCGCTCGGACATCATGTTTGCTGGATTGTGTATGGCAACCATATTTGGCGGCATCCATTGTATGGCTTGGTTTTATGCCTTTCCCACATACCAGGACCAAGTGCTATGGCGCATCAGTGCCGTAGCTATAACTTCCATACCATGTTTTTTTTTGGTTTCGTTTTTCACATTCTTTCCATTAGGATGCGTGTTCTCTTGTTGTTGTTGTTGTTGTGCCATTAATGGCATGATGGTTCCGCTATGTGTCATGCTGTATATCACAGCTCGTGCTATCCTCTTGGTACTCATGTTTATCACTTTATACAATCTTCCTCCCGACACATACAAGGCGGTGTCGTGGACTAGCTTGGTGCCGCACTTACAGTTCTTGATTATAGTGCTCGAGATACACTTCATACTTTTGTAATGATATTTAGTTAGGTACACTACTATATACCGATTTATCTGGAACTGAGATAGCGACAAAAATCAAGTTCAATTTCCCGACCAGTCGAGTCTACGATTATGGTATTATGCAGCCAAATGTGTCGGTTGGTTATGATATTAATGCATAGACCCGGTGACCAGCCCGCCTATGAGGCAAGCCGTCGCTACACGGACTGGTAAACTTTCGTGATAGACTTGCATAGAATACAAAATAAACGATGAAATTTTCTTACTATTGACAAGACGCGACTATACCTTTCCATCATCCAAGCCATTCACAATGCATCTCTTGATGCGCTGGATTGTTTTGCGCGTGATTTAATCAAAGAACCACCCTATAATTACATTCAGACACTCAATAATAACGACAAAACGGGTACGCTACGAGCATGCTTGATTGTCTATTCTCTGACGTCAACGGCCATAGCACCACGTAAATTCCAGCTCGAAGCTGTTCTGGCGACGTTGAATGGTCGAGACAGTGTTATAGCTGCAGGAACACGCAGTGGAAAGATATTGTGTCCTGATTCCCATGGTTGAATTAAGGTCCGTGTCGACAGAAACTCGGAGTTACGGAGTCGAGTGTTCCGTGGAGAGCCTCCTTCGCTATATCCATCTCGTTACTGACAATATCCGACACATAAGCAATCGTATGGGGACGGAACTAGTCCAGTATCCGAGCTCGACCCCGCGAGTCTGCAAATAAGTAATCGAACATCATCTCGACTTTCCCTTTTTGGCTCTGCCCCGTAAAAATTATCTTCTCCTACCTAGAAAGGTTGTAAATCCAGGCGCGATTGTAGGTAAAACCGAGTTCCGAAGGGTCCAGGATCGTGAGCATGAAGTCCATGATTGAGAGTTGTGGGGAAGGGGCTGCAGCAATGTGAGAGACACCAGGGGTTCATTCGTGATGACAAAACCAGAGTCCACGGTACGACTGAAATCGGCATCCAGAATCTTCGAAGAACCTCGCATCTTGAATGTAAGCTGAAATTATAGCATAAAGAGCAAGTGATAGCAGTAGCAGAAGATAATAGAGGTGGTGGACGGATGAAGCTACCCAGCAGCTGACAACCTAGCGCACTCGAACATTGATCACAGATGTGACGATTAACAAGACTTGGCAATGAGTTAACAAAAGCTCACGTGATTCTGAGAATCCGCTTTTGATCCAAATTTAACAGTCCACGGTCTATCGACGGCTTGCCTCATGAACAACAGTCTAATTAATGCATTGGACCAGAACTTCTTGGCATTGGTTGCAGCTGTCAGACATGTCATGAGTGGAAATTTTATCAGATCACACCTTGATAATGGCCTTCATTTGGGTTCCGTTAGTGCGTGGTCTGTTTCCTCATGCCCTCATGTCTTCTGATGAGTCGGACGTTCTAACATGCCTGGTGAATGCTCTGTGGGTTGCACAGAACATGTCGCCTGGCCAAGGAACAAGGTCGTGCCCCCTTTGTGCTTGTCCCTTATCATGAAAATCTTGGCATTACCTACACGCGTATCGTTCATGTCATGGTTTTGTTATTGGGCTCCGCTAGTGCATTGTTTGATTCCTCCTGCCTCGTGTCTTCTGATGTCGGACGTTCCATCATCCATTTGCAGCCTGGTGAATGTTTTGTTTCGCACTGTGGGTAAATTATGTTTGCACGGGAGACTGTGACATGTCGGCCGGCCAAGGAACGAGGCCAAGGTGATATGCTCCACAGATGCCAAATCTCGCCTGTTTTGGAGAAACAATCACGAGAACGACTGGTTGCAATATGACAAGGCAAAACACCGGTTCCAAAAGTGTTGCGGTGTTCATCTAACACTGCTCGCTGGTCCCATGAAAGATATGGCAGGTGCAATGACGAGTATTGACACGCACACAAGTTTCGGTATCATAACATGCGATCACGAGGTCACATGGCATATTCACCGTCACCGAGATAGATCTGTGCTATTTAAAACAAAGTATATCAGTCGCAGCGCAGCGCCGCCGCATTACAACAGAAGAAAATTGAATCCGCGGAGCAATGCTACCGCACCCCAGTTAAACACAACTCCGGCAGCACCAGACATCGTATATAATTGCTGCAAAGTTACAGATATCATCAATTCAAACAATGTTGCACTTTTTTGACCTTGCACAAACCCACCTACCGTCGCGCAGCTTGGCGCGTATAATTCATGGTCCACAGTATTGGTTTGTGCTGCGAGCGTCAAGGACTCGGCCACCAAAGGCAGCACCATCAATGGCCGACGATGCAAGTTCCGAACGCCCACTAGTTACAATGTCATCAATAAGCACATTTGCTGTGCCTGGATGATTTGAATCGGTCACATCCAGCTTGGATTCAGCAGCTTGAGAAGTCTTGCTTGTCTTACTCGAAGTAAGTCCCGGAGCAGGTGACACTAGTTATGGCACAGTTCCATATCAGCGCCTACTACTCAGACAGAGATCTCAGATGACGACGTACCAATAAACCACACCAACACGCCCGCTGTGTCAATCAATAACTTCAACTCCCTCACAGATGATCATAACGAAGGACCCTACAGCTGGTGTTGAAGAGAGAAATGGTTATAGTTGTGAGTCTGAGTTTATTGGAGAATGCAATGACGAAGAGTTTGGAGAGGAAGATGCAAGACTTTAGATAGGTTTTTTAAGTTGAAAGACGCTCGAGTGATAAAAGGGTAGTTAATTCAATCGGGATCTATGCATTACATTAGGAGTGGGCGGCAAGTGAGTGTTTGCTGAGAGACGAAAGGAGTAGCGCAAACATCATCAAAGCAGATGCGAAGAGAAAAACGGGTGACGGTAACAATGAGTTAGCTTGAATTGTTGGTCCAAACGAACGTCCAGCACCTCAGAGTGAGAGACAGTCGACAAGGGAGATAAATGGACATTGTCAGAGACAGTCAGAAAGGGAAGGGCAACGAAAGTCCTTAGGCCAGTGATGTGTCAGAATCTCAGATACAAGGAAAATACTCAGCGTCGCTAGCTTGTACCTTTTCACACGAGGGAGTTCACCGGTACCGGGTCCTTTACTTGGGAGATCATCAAACTTCCTTGCAAGGAGGAATACATCTCACCGCAAACCGGTGAGTTCAAACGACGCGAGTACACAGTGGCAATAAGCAGAAGCCTCAAACTCACTCGAACGAGCAGATAGAGAAGCGAGGCCATGCGTAACGACAACAGAGACGCCATCATATGCAACACAACCTCGAAAATCGAGAAAACAAGTGTGACAGGTGGTGCAATGGGATACGAGCAATTTGAACAGCTAGGTACAAAATCTCAAAGTGATAGGCGTGATACTGCGGATAATAGAGTGCATCATAGTAATCGGTTACTAGTAATCGTGTGATCAAACGTGATGGCCAAAACGCTCGTCGATTACTCGAGCAGTGCAACATGGAGCCTTCACGACAAACGTACTGCAGAAGCCTTAGAATATGTAAAAGATAAATTACATATTGCAAAGACCGATAGCGCTGAAACGACAAATAATTGCAAACGGACGGCAGAAGGAGCAGCAGCAGCTATTAGAGCGCCAGCGGCGGTTGATTCGTGGGGATTCTGCAACTTGAAATATAGTACCTCCTGTGCCTTTGTGGGAGTCGGGAGACGGATGCTCAATTATAAAAATTCGCGTTCACCTGGGAGCCGAGTTCGTTATACACGTCGCTAAGCTTGTCCTAAACAACACTTGTACCTAAACCTTACGGTGCGCAGCGCCAACACTTGGTACAGTAAACTACCTACCAGCAGTCTTAAAGCACGTCCCCCAAACCTTATCATTTGTATTACTAGCCCTATAACTAAACAAACCAAACCAAACCAAGCCAAGGCACTTAGGTACAAGTCCCGTTTAGGACAGATTTAGCGACGCTTAACGGACTGGGCTCCCAAGTTGAACGCGGATTTTTGATACACATCAATCATACTTTCTTTGTTTTCATGCACTTGGGAACCCTCAAGAGACAAGACCAGCCTATTTTAAGTCTACCTGACGACCGTCAGTAATATAAAATAGTGAACAGGATGGATACTACTGCCAAAGTGCCAATATCCTGTAATGACTCGGGGCTTATTCCTCTCTTTCTTTCTCTGCATCGTTGGAGTGATCCAAGCTGTACCTACAACAGACACAACAAACACTACTACAAGCGACAGTCTTTACTTGAAAGCCTCATCATTCACGACCAGAACTCTATGGTCAATCGTCTTCAGCTGCGTTCTCACCCTGTTCGTATGCACCACTGCCATTCACGTGAACATTCCAGGTCCCAAGGACAACCTCCTTCGTACCCTATGGTGGCGATTCGGACTTGGGACCATGGTAATGGCATTTAAGACTCCTGAATCGTTCGTCATGCAGGCCATGCACCAGTGGCGCAGTGCTTGTCGAGTTACAAGACAGTTCCAGGAATCGGGATATTCAAGATTCCAAGCCGCAGGAGCAGTCTAATAGTAAAGGTGATTTATTCATTCTGAAACTGTACATGTCCCTCGACAACTCACTACTATACACATCCTCAGATCATGGGTCCATCACAGCAACTACGGAGCAAGTTGATGGTTGTGGACATGGGGAGACTCGTGATCTTGCGAAGCCATTCAAAAAGTTGCTCAAGGCTTTTGTTTCG
>JABCPU010000146.1:0-154363 GCA_016800925.1 Suillus spraguei
TGTCTCCCGTTCCCGTCTCCCGTCTCCCGTCTCCCGTCTCCCGTCTCCCGTCTCCCATCTCCATCTCCGTCTCCCGTCTCCCGTCTCCCACTCTCTCCGTCTCCCGTCTCCCATCCCATCTCCCGTTCTGCATCTCCCACATCTCCCATCTCCCATGCCTTCATTCTCTCCTCCCATGCTCTTCTGTCCCCCATCTCTGCATCCTAATGATCATAGCAGCTTTGAAACAAATAAAATGATTTTTCAAATGACAAAGTTCAGATTCTTTGATAGCCAAAATTATAATCAATCTAAGAGAAATCTATCAGAAAATGTTTCCTGAGGGTGGGGCAGGACACTTCCAGCCTGCTGGCAACTTCCAACCTGGTATTGGTGCCTGATGGAGTAGCTTGTCATAGGTATCAACCTGTTCCTGACAACTTGACCATGGTGCCACCACTCCTTCCAGCCCCTGATGAGTTCCTTCTGTTTTTACCTATCAGCCATCTTCTGCAATTGCACTCATTTTTGGCTTGCCCTCCTTTTTTGCTTTGCACTCCTTTGCACTCCTTTTTAGCTTCACTTTTGGCTTCACACTCCCTTTGGCTCCCTGGCCTTGGCTCCATCCTAATAATTTGGTTTTACCCAGCTTCAGACAACCCATGGCAAATTCCACCAGCTGCGCAGTCACATGACCAAATCACATACGCAATCACACAATGGGACAACAGTGTGTTGAGTCAGCACTCGAAAAAACCATGTGAGAAATTTCCCAAAAAGGTGTTAAGTGAAATAACCGAGCTAAGTGTAGCAAGCACTCCTTAGCGAAAGCCACGTGAGCTAGCGAACACCTTCCACCTTTCCCCCTTACTTTATAGATACTGTATATCACTCAGTGGCTATATTCTATGAGGGCACCACTGGACAAAATAAAACAAATAGTTGTGGGTGAATTCAAAAATTTTGACTGTAAACCAATCATCAAATCAGATAAGGTAATTTTGTGCATTCATAATCAGCTGCACCTGTCCGTCTGTTCAGAATGTTCTGGCTGTACCAGTTGTAGTAAATCATGTGGGCAATACTAGATACTACCCATGGCCTCGGGCATAACTCCTGCACAACAGGTGCCATCTACTCAGGTGCAAGTAGAATGGGCTGACCCTGGCCTGACGAAAGCATCTGTCTGGACAACAACCATTGGCATCAGTGAGCCAAAATTTTCGAACTATCTTCACTCAGGCTCATTACAATCTCCAGTTGGTTTCCATTCTTTCAGTTAGTATCAGATGTCCTACTCCTGGTCACTCTGTAGATTGGTCTGCGTGCAGCTCAAACATACATACTATACAGGTCATCTATGAACCCAAAGTCAAGTATCACATCAGTAAGAAAAGCCACCAAGAATATCTGACTCCTTTTGGGATGGCTGCCTCCTCTCATACACACGAAGGAGCCCGAGCTTGTTGACAAGCTTGGATTGGATGCCATTACCTTTCTCAGATTCACTCGCATGACCTGATCACTTTACTTGCCATCACTTTTACATGTTGTGCCATTCTTATCCAATCAATGTATCTACAACCTCAAGAACGTCCCTTCGACAGAATGGGATGCCCTTTCCATTTTGACCATCTGGGATGTGAAGGGTTCTTCCTCTTTGCACATGCCGTGGTCTTGTACATGATCTCAGCACTTGTCATGGTTTTTGTATGGTGTCACTGGAAAGAGATGCTCCAACTTCAGCAGCAATGGTTTCGCTCTCCCGAATATATGTGATCTTTTATGCATGGACACTTGCAGTCATGCATGTACCCAAGAAATACCAATCTGACAAGGGATCCATGCCATCTTCACAAGTGTTCAAGTCCCATACCCTACTACCTCGGTGCACATTGGTTGTAAAGTTGGACGGCTACCTGAGCTTATTGAATACCATAACACTGCCATCCGTGAACTTGAGCACAGGAGCAGAGGGAGATGATGATGAGCAGGGATCCAGGGAGGTAAGCTACAGTACACCATCCTCATGTATATAAAAATGTCTACAAATCTGTAAAGCTGTAGACCAAATAAGATGTCTGGATTCCATGCTGTGAGAGTGGACTGGTATCAAAGCCTCAAGCTGTATTCCAAGAAATGCACTTGCTCGAATGAAAGTGGGCTGTCTGCTCTGGAACCATGACCTCCGAGAACTGCTGTGGGTGGTGAGTGACGAAATGATTCCTGCCAAGTTCATCTTCTTCATTGTTTGCATGATGGTGATCAATTAAACGACAGTCATTGATAGACTCCCAGTCAATCCCTTATGATGGATATCCAGATCTTCATCATCTTCAAGACCCTCAAAACCATGCACACCATTTTCTAGCATTCTGGAAGAAAAACATATCATGTGGACTGTGTGCCGGTCACCTCGAATAGACATAACATGGTTGTTCCATGCTTCTGCCCATTCAATGGCATCCTCATTGATAGCATCTAGGAAGAGGTGGTGGAGTAGCCACATGTGACTGTCTAGGTCAGGATTGAGGCCATCATGTGCTTCAAGGCTCTGAAAGAAGTCCTTCCACTTGGCACCAAATCCACTTGTGAGGTCGCACCACAGTCATTTGATGCGCACATTATGTGCGCTCTGTAAGATAATGTATTGATTGTTCTGACCAGCCCCAGATATATGAACCACGCCCTAAGCCCCGTGTTTCCTCCATATAATGAGCAACACCTAAGTTCCAGTGCCATGATTCCTGCACACGATAGGCAAACCATGGATCTCAATAATTTCCATGAACAAGTCAAGGACAGTTTGAGCACGGTTGTTGTTACTTGCCCTGATGCCTGTGATGAACTGAGAAAAGCCATCTATGAAGGCATGAAAAACAACTTGGTAGCATATCAGCCCTTAAAATCATTCTGAGCAATGGGACATGTGACAGAACAAAAAGAACTGACCATGCTGACCATCATGATGGCTGAGTGAATTAGGCCCTGCTACCTTATAGACTTGGCGCTGTATGCACCAAGGACCAAATAAACCTGTAGGAGGCCCATGAACACATGTATATGATGCGTGAATTCGTCGGTGGGGGATTCAATGTCCAAGAAATCTCATATGTTCGTTGTTACAATCGTGCGTGCCCCTATTCATTTTCTATTCCTTTACCTTGTATATTACGTAACACGACTCTGACTCATATGCTCAACGCATTTGTACGATACATGCCTTCCTCATTTAGGATACGCATTTATATTCTCACAGTTATCTGGTCTGTGCGCACATATTGGCCTATTTAAGCACAGTGTACTTGTAGTAGATTCTTTACTTTAATCTTACTGGGTTTTACCTGGAATCTCCTTTGCTTAGGTCTCCAACCTAAGTCGTCTTGAATCGTCTCTAAGTCTAAGCACTCCTTAGCCTTAGTCTCTATTCTCTCGCGGATACCTCTTAGACTAGTCTTTGAGGCTGAACCCTTGATCGTACTCGGAACGCGTTCCTTGTACTTTCACCTTGTCTTCTTTTAGACATTGTAAGAACTCCCAGCAGACCATCTGTGTCTTTCACTGTCGCTGGTGACGCTACCCCAGTTCGTAACAAAAGATTAAAGTCCATTTTGATCGTGACTATCCAGTCTTCGACCCTGAACCCTGATCGCCTAGATCAGCAGACTAGCGTACACGTACGCTGAGCAGATTGTCAAGAGGAAGCCCCCTGACAGAAGAAAAGCCCTGACGGACAGCAAGACAGCGCGTGTAGGCACCGAGAAAGTATAACTCATCAGAAGAATCATCAACCATGTCGTCGACCAAAGAATTCGAATACAAGATCAGTCAACCGATTGGTTTTGATGGAGATCGTGATAACTCTCGCGAGTGTATCCAGTCGTGCAATTTGCACTTTGACATCAATGAAAAGCTTTACACCACCGACAAACAGAAGATCATCTACATAACATCCTTTATGACTGAAAGGAATGCCAAGTCTTGGAAGGAACAATTCTTGAACACGCCCAATCTACCGACACTTGGGACAAAAAGTTGGTTATGGGACGATGGCAGATTTTATGAAGAGCTTCAAGGAAGCATTTGAACCAGTGGATACCAAAGGAACCGCTCTCACCAGACTCCGAGATCTCAAACAAGGAACTGGAGATCTCCATACCTATGTCGCTGACTTTGAGGCACTTGCAGCCAAGGCTCAGATCACCGACAACGCAACGAAGATCCAGTTCTTCCAAGACGGTCTTAATTGGGGTATCCTTACAAAGCTTTTCAATACAGGAGATGTCTCCGAAATATTCCGAGACGTTGTGCTGCAATGCGTTGCTATTGACAACGCCCATCATCGGCTTAATGCCATGAGGACACGTCATACTCCACAACAGAAGAAGAAGAACTACGGGAACGCACGGTATATTCCGAACCGTGATTCCAACGCAATGGTCGTAGATCGAATCTCCGACATGGAGAGATCCGAATGCATGAAGAAAGGGCAATGCTTCGGATGTAGAAAGACAGGACACCGCATCCATAACTGTCCTGAAAGAAAGAAAAAGACCCCACTCCGACAAACCGAAGTCAAAGGGGAAGAAGAAGATGAAGAAACTGTGAGACGGATTGTTGAGGATTTTTGACTTGGAGAAACAAAGACTCGACGTATGTTTCTCCCAATGTATTACTAAGACTTGTACGCGCTGTAGGTGAAAGAAAAGAACTTCATGTCCCTATCACCCTCCACTCGCGTACTCGCTTGAAATCCGTCGACACCACCGCTGTTATCGATTCGGGAGCAGCGGGAACATTCATCTCAGAGGAGTTTGTGAAACTCCATCAAATCACACGACAAAAACTCAAAGAACCATTTCGAGTTACAATGGCAGACGGAACCCTCATAAGAGGAGGACCAATTACACATTACTGCCTCCTAGTGGTCAAAATCGACGACCGAACCATGTATGGAAAATTCAATATCACTAAACTAGGAAGAAGAGATCAAATCCTCCTTGGAATTCCATGGTTACGAGCAATGAACCCAATTATAGATTGGGCTGCTGAAACACTTGTCCTTTCACGGACAGAGAAATCTGATGAAATCGAAATCGATTTGGATGAAGAACGAAAGAAGAATGGGTTGCCCCGACTTTTCAACCACCATACCAGATGGCAACATTCCTGTCTTCCGAAACCGTTCATCGCTTCTCCTATTAACGTTCCTGAAGACCCAGAACCAGAAGTACGATTGCCACGTACTACAGACCCACCCCACGCGTCCAGCTGCCAAGAGCGGTATCACCGATTCCTCGCGCAGAGAAACGCAAGAATGAATCCGAACCCAAGTATCGGGTCGGACAAGAACCTATTGAGCAGCGGCCAATAGAAGAACAGAAACAGGGAAAGAGGAAAACGGAAGAGGAACTCCCAGGGCGAAGCACCAACGTACCAAAACTATCCAAGTTCTTTGTTCCCCCGAAAACCCTTTCCGCTTCCATAGAAGAAATCCCCGATAAAGAAGAACCCGTGCCCTCATTGATCCCAACAGAGGATGATGACCAATTCGACACTATGCATGACGTCTGGCATGCACCAGAAGTACGTGAAATTTCCTCTTACGAGCTTGGAGATGGAGAATTTCTTGTGGAATACGATACCGATGGAGTCAGCATGAGGATCATAGAGGAAGTATCCATGGACACACCCCTGACACGTGATGGAACTTCTCAACTCGAGCAACCCTCCAACTACTTCACTATTCCCCTTCCTCCTCCAAAATATAGTAACAAAGCTCAGGAATTCGCTACAGATGAGAAGGAAAAGAAAAAGAAGCCCTTCGAAGAATTGGTCCCGGATTATTTGCACGACTTTGCAGACGTCTTTGCTAAAGATGGATTAAACAAACTACCCCCCGAACGCCCTGGTATCGACCATCGGATTGACACTAAACCCGGTTTTATTCCTCGCACGTCTAAGGTCTACCCGCTATCGGAAAAAGAACGCGCTGCCGTCAAAACGTTTATCGATGAAAACATTGCGAAAGGTTTCATCTCAGAATCGAAATCACCTCAAGCTAGTGGTTTCTTCTTCATGGGAAAGAAGAGTGGAAAATTGCGTCCCTGTCAAGATTATCGCTACATCAATGATTGGACAGTAAAGAACACCTACCCGCTCCCACTCCCTATCTCCCTTGTCGCACGTCTTCACAATGCGCAGTTCTTTACGAAAATGGATATCCGGTCCGGCTATAACAATATTCGCATCCATCCTGATGATAGGTGGAAAGCTGCTTTTACCACAGAATTCGGCCTCTTCGAACCGAACATCATGTTCTTCGGCCTTTGCAATTCCCCAGCAACTTTTCAAGCATACATGAATCGCACCTTTCAGCAAGAAATCAATGAAGGATGGATGGTTATCTATATGGACGATATCCTGATTTTCTCTACGACAATGGCAGAACACCGTGAACGGACAGACGAGTTTTGATGAAAATACGAAAAGAACACTGTTTTGAAACCGAGAAATGCACCTTCGATGCAGAAGAAGTGGAATACCTAGGAATGATAATTCGCCCCGGACAAGTTGCTATGGATACCGCCAAGACCAAGGGAATCTCCGAATGGCCAATCCCAAATCTGTAAAAGATGTTCGGTCATTCCTTGGCTTTTGCAACTTCTACCGCACGTTCATTTCCCACTATTCTGACATCGCCCGACCTCTTATGATTTGACAAAGAAAGATAAGGCCTTTGAGTGGTCAACCGAATGTATGGACACCTTCGAAGAATTAAACGACGCTTCACTTCCCAACCGGTACTCCGTAACCCTGATCCTTCCCGGCAATTCCCATTGCTACCGACGCTTCGCTTGTAGCAACTGGCAGAGTTCTCCTACAGACTGACGAGAATGGTGTTTATCACCCATGTGCATACCTCTCACAGTCTTTGAACCCCGCAGAACGCAACTATCAGATCTTTGATAGGGAACTCCTTGCCGTGATCCGGGCATTGAACGAATGGCATCATTATCTCGAAGGAAACTCACATCCCGTCCTGGTATTCACCGATCATAAGAACCTTCTGTACTTTAGAAGTGCACAGAACTCACCCGTCGCCAAGCACGTTGGCAATTAATTTTGTCTATTTTCGACATCGAACTGCATCACGTTGCAGGTACTAAATAGCAGTACCCGATGCACTATCCCGCCGACCTGATTATGACTCTGGCAAAGACGATAACGAGGACCAGACCCTCCTCCCTGACGCTCTATTCGTTCGTCTTATTGACACGACTTGAAGGATGTGCTGTCATCCTCTGATCCCCTCGATGACCCTGTCTTTAAACAGCATCTGATGCCCTTGACGGCGTGTGCCTTCCCCCTATGAAATCGGCACTTTCTGACTGGAAGATTGAGGAGAACGTCCTCTATTTTAAGAACGTGCCTATATTCCGCCGGCGCATCGCTCCGATATCCTGAAAAGTATCATGATCATCCTACCGCAGGTCACCCCGGTAGATTCAAGACTGAAGAACTCGTGAAACGTGAAGCCTGGTGGCCTGCATGGGCTCTTATATTCGGAAATACGTTGAGGGTTGCGCCCTTTGCCAGCAAATGAAAGCGGATACTCATCCTGTTCGACCCCGCTCATGCCTATTCCCTCGTCGGCTGTTCGCCCATTCTCCCAAGTCTCCGTTGATCTCATCACTGACCTCCCATCTCTGGGGGCTTTGACAGTATCATGGTCGTGGTAGACCATGGCCTTACAAGGGGGTAATTATTATCCCTTGTTTGAAAACCATCACTTCAGAAGGTGTGGCTAAGCTATTTTTAAAACATGTTTACCGACGATTTGGACTCCATGACAAAGTCATCTCGGATCGAGGACCACAATTCCTATCTCGCTTCTCAAAGGAACTTGCCCGACTTCTCGACTACGTCATAGCTCCATCCACGGCTTACCACCCACAGACTGATGGCCAAACGGAGAGGCTAAATCAAGAACTTGAAACATACCTCCGCATCTACTGCCGAAACCATCCCGAAGATTGGGTAGAACACCTACCAATCACCGAATTTGTCCATAACCACCGAAAACATGATGCAAGGAATGCATCACCCTTTTATCTGATGATGGGATATGAACCACGCGCTATCCCCCATCTTATCCCTGATTCATCAGTCCCTGCAGCAGAAGACGAGTACGATCTCTGCAGAAGATAAGGGAAGAAGCAATCGCCTGTCATAACATTGCAATGCAGACAATGGCCGAACGATCCCGAGGAGATAAGTACACCCCATGGAAGATTGGAGATAAGGTTTGGCTATCTGCTGCCAATCTTAGACTCAAACTTCCATCAAGGAAACTCGCCCCAAAACGATACGGACCTTTCCCGATTATCAATGTCTTATCTCCCATCACGTTCACGCTCAAGCTCCCTCCACAGTGGAAAATCCACCCCACGTTTCACGCTTCTGTCTTATCATCCTATAAGAAACAGACGTACACGGCCCGAACTTCCCTGAACCACCACCTGATATCATCGAAGAAGAAGAAGAATATGAAATAGAAGCTATTCTTTCCCACAAAGGAACCGGCACTCGCCGATGCTATCTCGTTTCTTGGAAAGGATATTCATCGGGAGATAACGAATGGCTCCCAGAAAAGAACTTGAAGAACTCCGCCCGAATCTTGAACACTTATAAGAAGCAACACGACCTCTGATCATTCCCCAGTCAATCAACTCGCATTAGCACTTGATCAACTACAACCGCTCTAAATGCCTTTCCCCACTGCATACGTCACCCCCGTCACTGTTGCCAACAATGACTCCGACTCTGAAACTGAAAACTACGAAATCTCACCACAGAAATTGATAACACCTCTTACATCGAAGCCGCCATTCTCTGTGAGGGACACGCCCTTGAAATCGAAAGAATCCTTACCGAACGAGGCGCTTTCCCCGCGTTACTCCTCGTTAATATCATCCGCACCGCAGCGCTCATCGAAGTCACCGCTAAAGATATTACAGAAGCCACATACCGACATCGCTTTTTACATCTTCAAAAACGCATTCGTGCTTATGCTATGTTGCTGTTTCCCAATTCTTTTAAAAATGATGTTGAAGAGGCTATTCATATCATTGCCGAACGTCGAGCAAATGTTGCTCGACCTCCCTCTCCGCAGGAAGATACGCCACTTCCTGTTCCAGCACCCTCATCTTCGCGTGTTTATTCTAGTCTTGACGCCTTTACTGGCCTATACACTGCTGTCCAAGAGATCGGACAACTCACCAATAAGGTTGTCGAAACAATCCAGCAATCAGTCACTGAAACCAGAGCGGCTAGAAGTCTAGTAGAAGAAGCTATCACCGATCTACAACAAACACAGTCGGACCTTGCATCCCTCGAACACCATCTCCCATCGACCAATCAGCTTCATCATCTCTCGTCGTGACCTCTCTTGACTGTCCTGATTGGCTATATGAACCCTGCACAGAGGAGCAGTGCGAAGCCACTAAACTACTAGGTATCCCTGCCACTGAGTTGGTAACACTCGGTCCTCAACTTCGTGATCTTCATATACATCCTCCCATGTCCATCCCATCATCATTCGGTCCTATGGATCCCGTCTCACCAGTCTTAGTAAAAGACTTTGGTATTACCTCCCCTTCTTCCTCAGCCGAACTTCTTACAATCGCTGAACGAGATGTCACCCCGGACCTTCCCATGTCAGCATACACTTTATCCCCTGCTCAACAGGCACAACTCAAGCGTAACAACACTCTCGCCTTAAAACGTATGAGGAAGAATAAGGGAAAGAAGCGCGCCAGATCCACTAGTCCCACGCCCATCATTTCCCCGTCACCATTACGCAAAGCTCATTCTAACCCTGACGAGAATATGAAGTGCTGCGTCTGTGGATTGCTAGGACATCGTCAAAAGAATTGTGCGGAATATCAGTGCAAGGTTTGCAGGTATTGGTCGCCTACCCATTTATCTCTCTACTGTCCTCAACGAGTTGGACCTCCTCCTTTCGAGTTAACCTGGAAGGACGAAGGATTCTATGACGCGCTTCATGCTTGGGAGAAACAACTTGACGATGAACGCATTCAAGCAGAGAAAAGAAGGGACTCTAAACGACGCGCCGGTTTGGAGGAAGCTAAGTACATGATGAGTGGATCCTTTGCTGATGAAGACTACGAATGGAGTGACGATCCCGTCTATTATGCGAACCAAAGTGATTGAAAGTCGGTGACTTTCAGTATAATACGGGGTAATGTTACAATCGTGCGTGCCCCTATTCATTTTCTATTCCTTTACCTTGTATATTACGTAACACGACTCTGACTCATATGCTCAACGCATTTGTACGATACATGCCTTCCTCATTTAGGATACGCATTTATATTCTCACAGTTATCTGGTCTGTGCGCACATATTGGCCTATTTAAGCACAGTGTACTTGTAGTAGATTCTTTACTTTAATCTTACTGGGTTTTACCTGGAATCTCCTTCGCTTAGGTCTCCAACCTAAGTCGTCTTGAATCGTCTCTAAGTCTAAGCACTCCTTAGCCTTAGTCTCTATTCTCTCGCGGATACCTCTTAGACTAGTCTTTGAGGCTGAACCCTTGATCGTACTCGGAACGCGTTCCTTGTACTTTCACCTTGTCTTCTTTTAGACATTGTAAGAACTCCCAGCAGACCGTCTGTGTCTTTTCACTGTCGCTGGTGACGCCACCCCAGTTCGTAACATTCGTCAATCATTCTTCTACCAAAGCGGGGGAAAACTTCAAGTATCTCTCGAGTAATGGAATCAAGGTCATCATCCAAAAGTCCAGAGTGATCCTTGGATGCTTGGGTGTAAAATCTAGTCTTATCACCATTCTCATCCACAAAGTCAACATAAACAGCTGGACCAGGTTCAACAAGGCCATGTTCAGAGCCCTACAACAGACTGTACGAGCGGAGCATCCAACAAGTGGTGCAAGATGTGTTGGTCCTCACATTGAAAGTGCAATGCCCAACAAATTTGGATCAATCTCCATGTGGGGATGCCCACGTTGGCCAGTATGAATTGTTTGAGAGAGTTGAACTGGAGGGTGATTGGGGGCATCTACAGAAACCAATGCTGCATCGTCAAGAGCATTAAGCATCTCTTGGAGGCTGATTTCAATAACATGAATCCCATCATGCGGAACCACATCTATATGCTGATGAACTATGTTAATCTCATTGCCAGAACAATTCAATTCATCAGCTACAACCTACTTGTTCAACAGTGCCAAGGAGCTGTAGACAGTTGCACTTGGCATCTTCTAGTCTTGCGATATCTCCAACTTGGATTTGCAGGACTGTATTGATGTGCTGACCTAGTTCGATAAATGCTAGATGTATTGTAGCCAATGGGAGAGGAATAAGCTCATGGTTTTCATCCATAGTAGCACAATATGCAGCCCGGGCCAATGTTAGTCATATACAGTGGCTCAAAAAAGTGTCTGAATGTTTGTGGAAATTTGTGTAATTGCTTCACTGTGAGTCAGGGTGTGGAAATATGACTAAGCCATAGTGAAGTGTCAGGAAGCCCTGTTTCTCAGCTTTATTAGTGTTCCCTATGGTGTGTGAATCCACTCACACCATGCAAATATATGTATATGGTCATTTTAATTTGATGACTCATTCAGACACTTTTTTGACTTTCAGTTTGACCAACACAATCTCTATAATTCTGATACTTTGTGTGACCTCTTTTTGCTCTAATCACTTATGCCACTCTTCTAAACATATTATCTATCTATTTCTGATATTCCTCCTTAGCTATCTTGCTCCACCCTGCTGCAACTCTGTCCTATAGCTGAAATAGCCTCTGTGGTGAATTTTAATAGGCTGTATGCAATTTCTTAAGTAATTGCCAGAGATATTTAATAAATTTGAGGTCTTGGGACTGCACTAGTCAGTATATAATACTAACATTGTGGCCTTCAAGTAATTGGTGCCCAACTTAGAGGTGTGCTTAGAGTCATTATCTCATTGGAAGGAAGTGTCTTCTCTATTAATCCATGACTCCTACATGCTTCTTAGCAAACATTCATCTAAAATGGAAATGAGACACACTGTATTTATTATCCTCTCTATTTCATAGAAAATATTTGTCTTATGTGGCCTCATACCATCAAGTTTCATCCTCCAAACATAAGTCTTTGTTTAACTTCTTTTGTTTCCAGTAGATCTCCTGCCTTTTTTCACAAATTTTTCATGCTTCATGACCCCTTACTATGTATTTTGGTCTCATCTGACAAGATAACCAATTTCCAGTCATAACAGTCCAGTACTGATGCTTTAAAGAAAAAGTTTATCTTGTCTTTATATGAGTTGGAGATAAAAGAGAGTTTCATTCTGCATTACAGCTTTAAGATTGGACACCTTGAGGATATTACTGACTGTCTGAGCTGAGAGAGTAGTGGAGATGATAGAATCAATGATTTTAATAGACTTAGTAGCATTAATGACCTGCCCAGTTAGAATATAATGAATAAGATATCTTTTGTCATATACAGTGAGCTTTCAAGTTAGCTATGAAATGGTTTTAAGATCACAATATTAGTGTCCTATAATGGCCAGAATAGTACCAAGACCTCAAATCTATTAAATATCTCTGGCAATTACTCAAGAAATTGCATACAGCCTATTAAAATTCACTACAGAGGCTATTTCAGCTATAGAACAGAGTTGCAGCAGGGTGGAGCAAGATAGCTAAGGAGGAATATCAGAAATAGATAGATAATATGTTTAGAAGAGTGGCATAAGTGATTAGAGAAAAAAGAGGTCACACAATGTGTCAGAATTATAGAGATTGTGTTGGTCAAACTGAAAGTCAAAAAAGTGTCTGAATGAGTCATCAAATTAAAATGACCATATACATATATTTGCATGGTGTGAGTGGATTCACACACCATAGGGAACACTAATAAAGCTGAGAAACAGGGCTTCCTGACACTTCACTATGGCTTAGTCATATTTCCACACCCTGACTCACAGTGAAGCAATTACACAAATTTCCACAAACATTCAGACACTTTTTTGAGCCACTGTATATGACTAACATTGGCCTGGGCCAGGTATGAAATGGTGGTAGACTTGCAATAGAACACTGGACTGGCACAAGCTTGTAAAGATGGCAGTAGTCGTATAGTCATCTGGTATGGAGGTGTGCATGTATTACTCTAGTCATGTGAACCAATACAAGTGAATTAAAGCTCTTGATACCCCTTGAGCTCCTCCATTCTCATCTTCTCCATCCTCAGGTACTAAGTCATTATCTGGTGATGGCGATGGTGTAGGATGATGTGAGACGCCTGGAGACAGACATCTCAGAGGAGTGCCTGGTGTGATTAGTGCTGCTGTGGTCTGGTTTGGTCCAATTCAGAGGGTCATAGAGGAGAACCAAGGACCGGACCATTGGTTCGGTTCTATGAAATGTCTGGGTACCATTGACCCTGGTTGTGATAAATTTCAGGTTCTCTGCACTGCAAGCCAGATCTATGTGAAGGCTGCCTAATCAAATTGAGCCAAATATGTATTTCTTAGAGATTGATTTGAGCAGGATGGCAAATAAACTGGTTCTCTGAAAGTAAGGAAGAGACAATATGTACCCTTCAGTCATTTACACTGTATGTCCCCAGGAAAGATCAATGTGTTCTGAGCTTCCTAGGTCAATCTCAGCCTGTCTCTGTGAGAGTAAGTAACACTAGGGCAGACATAGACCACTTACTCAGCGTGTAGCCCTTCGTGTGCCTTTATAAGCACCTCAAGATATTTGCTAGCCACGTATAATTGATGCTGTGAGTGACCAGCTATAGCCTAGTGCAGTGAGCTCCAGATCAACTATGCAGCTGGTGACATACATGTCAAGCATATTGCTATAGGCGCTCTGCAGAAAGATGGAAAGTTAGTGAATAATAGGATTTAACAGACTAAACACGTACTGGAAGTGCAGCTCCGATGATAACGTTGGCGAGTGTGATGCCTTTTTCAAATGTATTACTCAATGATATCTTCAGAGCCAACTGTTTTCATACACCGAGGATGCATAACATGTAGAACATGCCGTCGTGGTTGCATGTGCTCTCAAAGTAACAAGTTTTGAGGGAGAGTTCCTCTGATAGTCAAGTTAGAATCACTTTCGTTTGTGAACACTAATGAACTGGTGTAGAGAAACAATCCTGCCTGGGGGGACAGGTATAAGAAGCAGGGAGCAGTATGTTCAGCCCAAAGGGCTTCTGACTAGCCAAAACTCAAGGGAAGGAGAGAGGAAACAGTCAAAGACAGTGGTAGTGTTCACTTTAGAAAACTAGGTATCGGGAGCTAACTAATGAGCTATGAAAGCTGCCAAACTAGAAAAGCTACAAAGAGAAAAGCTACACAAGAACTCAAATGAGTGAGGAGCTATGGTAAGCTGCCCAGGAACTCAATCAAAAGAGGAGCTAACAGTACTGGAACTAAGTAGAATCCTTGGTGGTGCAAAGAGTGAAAGGTAAGGTTCTTATGTAATCATCAAAAGTGCAAACCTAAGGTAAGGAAAGTCCAAGTATGAGACACCATGCAAAAACTACCTTTTCAAGCCCAGCCTGAGTTTGTCTGTCACACCGGGTTGCACAAAAGATAGCACATGAGGTTGGGCCACTGACCAATAGCCTTCAGTTTCTCTGGGTGAGCAAGATATAGGTCTTCCATAGTTTTCTGGGTGTCCAACCAGTCGTGTTCCTTGTCTGCAGCCAGCGACAACCTGAATGTAATAAATAAGCACTGAAAAATATGAAGTATCAAAACGCACCACTATCCGTCATAATAATGATCAACTTGCATATCTACAAATTAACAATGCAGTGTAGGTGCAGATAAAATGCTGCATATGTCATAATCAGATGCCAAATCCTTCGAACTTGGGATTTTCATTGTTTGTTGGACAATAAGATATCTCAACATGCTACAATGATGTTTCAAAATTTCCCTTTCCCATTGTCAAAGTAAATTAATGGGCATAATAAGTGTTACTGTTGTTAGGTGGATTAGTTTGAATTGATACCTTGCAAGATGTTCATCGCTTGACTGTCCTCTCAATGGACGTGGTATGGGCAATGAGGAGAGTTGGCGCACTTGGCACCTTTCTGCAGGCAATCAATGGACAAGTCCATGTCAGGTGAATGCTCTCCCAAAGAGAGGTGATCCCAGTGAGCTGGTTGAGTTGGGGGAGAATAGTCCTATGAATTCAAGGTCAGCAACATGCAGTTCATGGAGAGGAGAGTTTTGTAAGATAGAAATTAGCTTGTGTTACGAACTGGGGTAGCGTCACCAGCGACAGTGAAAAGACACAGACGGTCTGCTGGGAGTTCTTACAATGTCTAAAAGAAGACAAGGTGAAAGTACAAGGAACGCGTTCCGAGTACGATCAAGGGTTCAGCCTCAAAGACTAGTCTAAGAGGTATCCGCGAGAGAATAGAGACTAAGGCTAAGGAGTGCTTAGACTTAGAGACGATTCAAGACGACTTAGGTTGGAGACCTAAGCGAAGGAGATTCCAGGTAAAACCCAGTAAGATTAAAGTAAAGAATCTACTACAAGTACACTGTGCTTAAATAGGCCAATATGTGCGCACAGACCAGATAACTGTGAGAATATAAATGCGTATCCTAAATGAGGAAGGCATGTATCGTACAAATGCGTTGAGCATATGAGTCAGAGTCGTGTTACGTAATATACAAGGTAAAGGAATAGAAAATGAATAGGGGCACGCACGATTGTAACAGCTTGGTATTGAACCACATGTCCATAGTATACGTACAAGCGTGCATGGAAGGTGGTAACAAATCATTATTGCGCTGCAAGAATATTAATCTAGTGAGTTGAAGATGATAACTACATGCATACATGGTATTGGTTATTGAAATGTGCAGAGGCAAGGATATTCTGCTGAATGTTTATCTAATAAAATACATCAGCAAACCATTATGTTTAAGAAAGACGTTGACCCACAGTGAACATATGACCTGATGAAGGGAGCAGGCTAATTCCACTGAGCAGTTTTACTAAAACGACATGCTCACTGCAAACTACAAAATCAAGCTACTGAATGACTTGTTATAGATAACTGACAATGACAACTTGATTTGAATTGGAGTGACAGATACAGAATGTAAGGTGCAATAAACTGAAAGGGTACACAGTCTCAAGGCATCGAGGCTGAAGAAACTACTGAAACTGTAAAATAAGAACTATGCATGCTAACAACTGAGAGTCCAACTGTGAGGTGCTGTACGTGGAATGATTTGGTGAAATACAGACAGTGATAGAGCGAGAGATGTACAGGATTAGGGATTCATCAAAATACAGAGAGATAAAGTGAGGGAATACGTGCAAGCAGGCTGCAGGGTAATGTAACAAATTAGGTAGCAAATTAAAAGACGACTTGGAGTTATGTGATAAACTTGAGGACTGGGGTACACAGCAGTGTTGCAAATATCTAGCAATCATGTCAGCACTTTCATATGGTCAGCAAGATGATCCTACAAGAGTTTCAAACCAGGTTGTAGTCGGTTGTTGTGTGCAAGATGGACGCATGCATCCAAGCATCAAATGATATTGCAATGTCACCATGATGTGGTGGTACCTCATGGACAAAGTCGAGCATCGTTTGGTTAAAAGTAATTTCGACCTCATTTAAACATGTATGGCACATCATTGGCACTGGTTCTGGCTGTTGGCAACTGATCAGAAAAGCTCTACCAAACATGCATGGAAAAAGTACCTTCCAACCAGAGACAGTGTTTGTTGGGACATGATGGGCATATTGAATGGAAAAATCATGCTTGAAGCATATCTGATTGAAAATTAACTGAAATAGCTGATAAAATGAAAATATAAAACATACCATAATCGTCCATTCACCATGCAACATAAGGTCAGAGCCAGTAGCAAACCACATGAAGCAACATGACCAAAGAGAATGACTTCCTGCATCAAGCTGACATTGATCGAGTGGGACAATATCATGGCCCAGCATTGGGTGTTCTGGGTGACCAGTGCCAGAAAGGTAACATCACAGTTTCTGCATAAACAGTGTCTTGACCTCTTCATCCAACTGAATGGCTTGTGATCATATATTGTTGCCAAATGGTACCACATCAGTGTTGTCAGCACTGATAACAGTGAGATGTGCTAGGATGTCTTCAGGACAAGTGATAGTTCGGCCATAGGCAATTGGAATCAGGGTCTTATAGTTTGTTGACAGGGTCTATAGGATATACATAAGTAACATAGTAGATGAACACACAGGTAAATAAACCTACATCACAGAAGGAAGTGCCAGAGCAGACATGCATGTTGAATCCGTGTTTGAAGTCATAAAGATCAGGCATGTCGATGATGGGGCAGCCAAGTAGGACCGATGCAAACATCTGCTTGGTGATGTTTTGCCATTCTTCTGCTGGTGATATTTCGGCAGGCTGTATATGCAACATTAGCAAGGATCATTGACTCAGTGGCAATCACATACTGTAAACCCTAGATATTGCATAAGCATTGAAGCAACGGCACTGTGCAATGACAGGTCAATATTTTCGTTGTAGATCTGTGGCCATTTTCATAACACAGTAGCTTTTAGTGGCAGCACGAGATCAATAAGTTCAAGGTTGAATAGTGCATCCCAGCCTCCAATCACAAACAGGAGGAGAGCCAGCAACAAGGGCATAGGACCATGACCTGTAATGAACAGATGGGTTGATGTAAGAAAGCCTAGTACACGGAAACTCAGTGATCATGCTGGCATGACAACTGAGTTGCTGTGGAGGTTGAGATCATGATACCCAGTGTCTCCATCAGCTCCTTCTTTGACGAGCTTTTGATCACAGCAGACTTCCTTGATAGCCGTGCACAGAACAGAACGCTCCACACCATCGCCTATAGCAGCACCTTCAAATAGATCAGGTTGAGATCAGTAAAATGAAACAAAGTTAACAAACAGATGAAACATACACATTCCACGTCTGCTCTGTGTGAAATATATTCCAAAGATCGAAATTTGGCTCAATCCTCACATCTTCTGGTAGGTTGGGTGGTGAACCACTGAGCTTGCTATGGACGAATGACGCAAACCCCATGGCAGTAGCCTGTAGGTCTGGCCCCTCGACAACAAGTGATGAAACATGAGCAACATCTAAGGAGTCAGGTTGTGCAGGAATGAGGGGAAAGATCTCGTGTCCGTCAGGTAACACTGGACTCCACATGTGGTTGATGATTTCTTGCTGCCAGTCATCGATGACAGTCTCAGCATCCTTGAGAAGTGCTGTAAGTAGGGAGGAGCTCCTGAGTAGGATGGTTTCATTGGGTTGTGGTGATGGCAACAAAGATGACATAAAAGGAAGCAATGAGGCAGATGAAAGCGATGAAGCAGATGAAAACAAAGACTTAGATGATGTAGAAGCAAGCGACAACATGGATGACAAGAATGGTAAAACTGGTGAAAAGTTAGCCAGCCTTTGGATGGGAAATACATCAGCTGACTCCGCTGGGCTGCTAGAACCAGTAGATTTGGCCTGTCGTGAAAAGATAAGGTCAGCACCTCCTCATGACCTAGGCATTGTTCAATACAAACTGGACTGTGGGGGCAAGCATCAAGGCATACAGGGTCTTTTGATTCCTCAACCAATGTGGCTGTCCTAAATGTATCAAACACATGGCTAGCTAGGCATTTGTGCCTGCCAACAGGAAGCAACAGCGGCAACGGAAGGTTGCCAGTAATATTGGCAATTGTTGGACCTGGTTTGCAAATCAGCATGACAAGCTATAATGATAGCACAAAAATTACTGCACCACAACACTGGGAAATTCTCAGATGAGCTAGGGTTTGGTAAAGACTTAGCACAGTCCCTCAATCGCTCAAGAGTGATGAGGCGCCCTGGAAGGTCACAGACATTCATTTTCCCACTTCCACTTTTTTGGTAACCAGCCTGTAGAAACTGGTAACCTTCAAAGCAAAAGTCATGTTCAGAGCATAGCTCCTCTGGTGGAAGAGTGAGGTGTAACTCATGAGACATCAGGTGAGATGCCATCTGAGAACTAACCTGCTGCCATTGTTACAGTTGTACGTGCCCCTATTCATTTCTCTTTGTTTCCTTTACTTGTATATTGTGTCACATGACTCTGACTCATATGCTCAATGCATCTGTACTATAGTTGCCTTCCTTGTTTGGATACGTGTTTACATTCTCACATCTCTCTTGGCCTGTGCGCACATATTGGTCTATTTAAGCACGTTGTACTATGCTTGTATTACTTCACTTTAATCCTACTGGGTTTTACCTGGAACATCCTTCACTTAGGTCCCCAACCTAAGTCGTCCTGAATCATCTCTAAGTCTAAGCACTCCTTAGTCTTAGTCTCTATTCTCGTAGAACCTCTTAGACTTGTCTTTGAGGCCGAACCCTTGATTGTACTCGGAACGCGTTCCTTGTACTTTCACCTTGTCCTCTTCTGGACATTGTAGAACTTCCCAGCAGACCATCAGTGTCTTTTCACTGTCGCTGGTGACGCCACCCCAGTCATAACAGCCATACAGGTTCATCAGCATTGCTTGACCTGATGACAACAAGAAAAGAGAGGTTGTACTCCTGCAAGCATCATTGCAAAGGCAGAAGCTTTGCTGTGTAAAGCTTTAACTGTCCTAGAAAAGGATCAGCCTCGTCTGATGAGGTCCCTGTCACCTACACTAAGATGAGTATCCTGACACAAAGTGAGAACAAGAAACCTCATGGAGTAAGGAATAAGGTTCAACCAAAATGTCGACAACAGTGGGTCAGGGAGTGGCCCACTAGAGCTGACAGAGCATCTGCTTGTACTTGCCCTTGACCTATGGGTGGTGGCAAGAGAATGTCCAAAAGGCCCAGATGTGATGTTTCGTTGTCCATGATGCAAGGCGGCATGAGACATACGTCAATCATTAGTAGACTGCATAGCAGAAAAGTTGTCTGAGGGTCCTTGCCACATAGTAGCAGGTGGTTGTGATGATGCAACCATAAGAGAACCATGGGATGCAGAGGTCATTGTGGTGGGCTGAGGGCCTTGGAAACTACTGGCATGGGGTGAAAACCGAACATGGGCAAGGTATGCTTGAACACAAAATGATCCTGCAGTGGTACATGCGTAACACAGTGACTGTGGAGTCACAGGAGTTCTCATGCCCTTAAAACATATCATTTTGAGTGGAATAAACCATAACGAACACAAGCCTACACACCGAGCTAGACTTTGGGCAGCCCATTCAAGGGCATCCACCCTTTTCTGGAAGCGCTGAACGCTGTGGGGCCACTGGATCTTCATGATCAGACCATAGATGGTCGCAAAGACATAGAGCCCTGTCGATTGGAAGCTTATCAATGGGACAATGTTCAGTAGGAGATTTTTAATTGTAACAAAGCCATGAGCTCACCAAGTCAATCGCATTTATGAATTCGACACACCTGTCTTTGCAGACCAGGCAAGTGTTATGAGGAGGTGGAGTCATGGTTATGCACAACCTGGTAACAGTTCAAAAAGCCTCAAATTCACTGAAAAAAATGAAAAGATTCATGGTGCACAGACCTGTGCACTAGATCACAGACCTGCCATTGAAAGACTCTTTGTGCCAGACATCAGATCAAACAACATATCACTGAGCAGCAGTCTTTCCATATTTGTTGCCTCCGCAACACATATGAAGTATATCTCAGGGCAATGCATGTGGTCACATGTGGGGCTCAAGCTACAGAAAGTTAATTTGGTACGAAGACGGTGACAGGTTAGTCTACTCTGCTACTTGACAGGTAGTCCAGTGATTAAGAGGAGTAACCTAATCCTGATGATAGGTCACATGACCAGAAATACTTTCAGATATCACTTCTGGATATCTCTATCTTCTTCCAGATAGGGGCTATCAGACACAGATTCTAACAAACAGCACAACTTCAGATCAATCACTGGACACATCCCTTCCCACTCTTCTCATTGTTCTCCTCCCCTCCTACAGCAATGTATGGCTTGCCCAAGAGTGCACAAATACAAATGACGCATGAGGGTGGACACTTGCAAAGTCAAAAAAAGCCGATACACGCTGCACATACAACACTTCTGTTCATCATGAACCGCAGGCTGATCACAGGCATGGTGCTAGTCATTAATGTGAGAGAAATGGCAAAGACAGTGAACACTAGGAGCACAAGTATCAGATTGAATGGTGAGACGTGAAATGAAATGCTGATGGCAAAAAAATACAATGGTCAGCAGTTGACGAGGGAATAGCGGGTGTATGACAATACGTCTCAAAATACCCTTGAAGGTTCTCCACCTTCTTCCATCTCGTTTACACCTCCTGAGAGAACTTGAACCTAAGCTACGCTAGATCCACGCGCCGCATCGTTCCTTGAATATTCTGAGTGAAATGTGGGTAAGTATGATAGCTGCGGGAGATGTCACTGAAAACTTGCCGTTGGACCACTCGAGTCGCAGGTTCGTCGATGACATCCATCATGTATTTGTGTGCTTCGAGGGCTTCATCGGGTTTACCTACTGCTAGGAAATCCTGGCACTGTCTCTGGTGTGTCGTGAGCAACAAGGACTCGAGATCCCAGCCGAACAGCTGGCCAAAGTACTCAATTACAAAAAGGGTTATGTATGTATCATCTTGACGCACCATAATTAAGTCCTCGAACTTCTGATGGATGAATTTCGATGAGAAAGCGGTGGAGTTGACAGCGGCAGTGAAGTGGTCAGCAGCTTCGTCGTGACGCGCGCCATCCGAAGCATTGATTCCGAGCTGAACGGGTAGGTATGTCTGATGTGGCGAGAGCGACGGAACCAAAATTCCCGCATCACGTCGAGCACGAAATCTGAATTTGAATTTTTGATTTCTTCATCGAAGTTTGTATTTGCCACAAACAATTATTTTTACATTTTGTCCGGCGGAACCCCCCATAATATTCGCAACTGGAATTTAGTTCAGAACTGACCCTCCAATGTCTTTAACATTTTGGTATTCAGTATTAATGGGGCCATCAGCCAAAATAAATGACGGAGGAATGGAATCGCCAGCTGCCGAAACACATTCAATTATTGTGACCAGCTCTAAATTATCACCGTAAATACGATAGCATTCTCGATTGCTTTTTGAGAAGATAAATTTTGAATTGTCTCCCTTTCGACCACCTCCCATTTGACACCCTTTCTCATCAACATTCCAGTTGTGTTCCGGTGGAATTCCTTCGTGCTTGTCATCCAAGGCCTTGCGCATATCAAAAATACTCCGTGATCGTTGACTCCTTGTGCGCGCTTTGGATCCAGACCTCGTGATTTCGCAACAGTGATATCTGCGTGACCAGAAATGAAGCGGCGAACCCAATTCTTGCCAGGGTAAACATTCACCATCTCGAATATTTGAGCACGGAGTTTTCGGTGATGGAGAGGGGTTGCAGAATCCGAGTTGTGATGGCACCAGTCTACCAAAACCCTTGGGATTCACTGAGTAATAATCTCCGAGTACCACGATTTCCTGAAGCGCGATCTCACACAGTCTGCGGGGGTACCTAAAGGAAAACTGAGTGACATCCAAGTCAAAATAACTAACTAAGGGAGTGCTCACCTTGTGATCTATAGCAGCACTCCGGAAACTGGGATAAACACCATTCAAGGCATCGTGGACGGCAACTTGAATGCGAGCCTCTTTATCAGAATCTCTGGGACGTTCCCGCGTTCCAGCAACTCGAGTGCGTGCCATCCTACTCGCCCATATACACGTTCAAATGCGTTACTGGTAGCGTGTTCGAGTTTGAAACTCCGCTACAGAGGTGACAGCGAGAGTGACACCAGCGGTGTCACCACCAAAAAAATGTCTGGGTCCATTCGAGTTCGTAGGGTGTACTTATGATTTATTGATTCATATGCATGTATTATTTGAAGATTAATAGTAGAAAAGTGCTTTTTTGAGCAGTGCACGAGATGTAGGGAGTGCACGAACTAATAGTGGTTAATGAGCATCGGTGGATTCCTGCATTGTTTTGTTAGGAAAAAAAAACATTGCATCTCGTGCACTGAACTCCAATGCTACCGTAGCAGCTGCGCAACCCTTTTTTTCATGCCGTGTTTCCCCAATAGCCTCTCAAGCATCCGGTGCGTCTGCCCATTCCCGGAAAGGGGGGTTATACCCTCATCCGATATTGAGCGTGTACGGCGAACATCCGGCAGGGCACCATTCAGTACCTCTTCCCCATTCTGAGCTGAATCCCCATGCGGCCTGTAAAGTAAGGGCGGTGTCAGGCTTTCGCGCTTGATATGTATGGCACGGGGACATTCTCGGAGAGAGAAATCATGATGCCGGCCATCCTCATCGAGTTGTTCTGCATCATCCCACGCAAGCTCGGGTTCATTTTCAGCGTTGTACTCGGGGTCATCCCGATCCTGAAGGGCCTCCGATGGAGATTCAGAAACAAGCTTCTCCACAATACTCTCCTCCTCTGCTTGTTTGACATCGTCGCTACTTTCTTCATCTTCCTCTGCCGAGGCGGCTTCATCGTCATCCCCTTCACTACTGTCGACAAGAATTCCTGCCACCTCATCCTCCGCCTGGTTGGTTTTGTAACGCCCAACTGCACCTGCCCTCCGGATGGCACTCATGCTGCCACCTCCGCCCATCGACGCTCGCTCCTTTGGCGTCGCCTGTTTCGTAGGTAGAGGCTCATGTTCCAACTCATATAATCCAGGTTCATGGCGTACTCGTAGCCCATTCGGTAACCGCCGCTCTGGTAAAGCTTTCTGCAAGGACGGTCGATGACGAGAGCCACGAGGCGGTTCGTCGTCTCTATCATCGCTCTCCTTGCTCTCCCTGTCATTCTCCCTGTCATTTGAAGCTCTCCTGGCTCTACGCGCTTCCCGCTCCCTCTTCTCGAGCGCCGCTTCAATCCAGCTCTCAGAAGCATCGCGCATGCCCCTTACACACTCCTCAGTCTCCTCCAAGCTTTCGACGCGTTTGTAAACCTCGAGCACGACGTCGGGTGAGTATCCATGCGCGGCAGCGATACGTGATATCAGGGATCTGAATCCAACAGAAGCGGATAGGGGTAAGTCAACGGGTGTTATGAGCGTAGGTGGAACTGGTGGAATCGCAGGCCCAGGCGTGATAAGATAACCGGAAAGGTCAGCCGGTATGGTCGATGGTGTGGAATGGACAGGGAAGGAGCGGCGGTGAGATAAGTGAGATGCTGAGCTACTGCCTCTAGAATGAGAGATTCGGGAAGCTGACACTGCTGATAGAGTGCGAAGGTCCACGCGTGGCAAGTCATAGCCACCGACTGTCTTTCTCCGGTGTCGCTTTTGAGTACGATTGAGCAGACGTTGAGCATGTGTCACCGGAGGTCCGGCATCACGTTGTTTGCCCTTGTCTGTATTGGAAGGTAGGAATGGCGAACCTGGTGTGGGAAGTGGCTGCATATTTGATCTGCGAGAAGCTAAACCAAGCGAATGTGGATTCCTTTCTTGTGGTAGGACGAGTGGGTGAGTATCTGAGATAGGGACAAACTCTTCCTTTGATGGAACCCGCGTCTGTTGGACAATAGCCATAGTACTCGAAGCAGATTCAGTAGAAATTTGAGCTGGTGACGGTGCGTTCGGTAAGGGTGCATTTTCCTTGCTCGTTCGTGGGGAGCAAGGTACAATGACTGGCTGTTCATGTGGTAGTTCAACAGAGGATGTGTGACCTGAAGGCCCGACAGTAGTGGTTGGTTTTGAAGGCCCGGCCACAGGTTGGGCTGGGCCAATGATGTCTCGTTTTCTGTCCCACAAACTCTTCATGTGACCCACCCCATTCGTCGAGCGATGCTTAAGAGGAGACTCAGCTGCACCTGCACCATTGCGATTATGTGGAGGATGGGGAAGGGGAAGAAGTGGGACTTGGCTGAAGGGGTGGTGTTCAGATTCTGTACGGTGTGGTGAAGAGGAGCTTGAGGTAGCTGGGATTCCGGCTCGTGCTTTAGAGGCTCTACAGCGAGTTGTGATGTCTGAGACTCGACTCCGTTAACGGGATGGGATTCACGTCCTTGAGCCGCTGAAGAAGTTAATGCAGTAGATCTCTGTGCTACCTCTTTCTCTTTACCCTTCTTGCCCCGAACGGGAGGCCAAGCCATCGTTTGTTTCTCTTCAGAATGACCACCTGGTCGTACACGACCCAGCCGATCAGTAAGCGCCGTTGTAAAGTGCCCTTCTACTATTTTTGGGAGAATTTTCGTCTTCAAAGGGGTAGAATGATCATGTGTTGGCGAGGGGGAGCCAAAAATGGGAGAAACGAACTTGCGCTTCAAAGCTTGTTTAGGCCGTGATAGCGGTTTGGGGGTGACTACCTGCTGTGAAGATGATGGAAGAGGCTGAGAACTTGGTGGAAGCTGGGATGAGATCGGTGGTAGGATCCTGACAGGCGAATTGAGTTGAGACGACAGGACAGGTATGGTATCCGAGCGAGAAGGGAGCGAACGAATATTTAACGTGCTTGCTGGTTTCGGGGAAGGTGGAGGCACGTCGGACTGATAAGGTTGAGAACTACGAGCTAAGTCACTTGGTTCAATGGCGGGAATTTGGCGTGTCCCATCAGTCTTGACCAAAGGCGAGCGACTACTCCCGGCGCCTGGGTGGTCTCTCTCTAGTTTCGGTCGCTTTACTTTCCGCTGCCCAGAACTGTCTTGACCACCAGTACGCTTTTTTCCCTTGCCGGTCTCTTTCGAACGATCCCTCGCAGCTTCCTCCTCATCTGAGGGTAGAAACTGAGGCTCCGTCCCCGATTGCTTTTCCGGGTTGATTCCTTTCTTCTTCTGATACTTCAATATCTTCCTATCAAATTCTTCCATATTTTTCCTGTATCTGCTCTGCCAGGACTGCCATGAGTGTGTCTTGGACCAGTTCCATTTGTTGTCGACCTACATCAGTGTTAGAACTTGTTTCACAACATAGACATGAAAAAACTCGCGTTTTCTTCAAGGCGCTTGTACAAGGCATTTCCACTTCTGTATTTCTTAGTAGGATTATATGTCGCAATGTATTTCATGAGGAGGGTGTCCTCGTCTGCGGTGAAGCTCGCACGAACACTAAAAGAAATATGGTAAGTCAATAGCAGTAATTGTGCAGATACAAATACGAACCTTTTTGTTGGGACTTGCGACATATTTGGTGTTCAGTATATGCATATGTGTAGTAGTGCTAGGTCAAGCCTAAGGTGCCGGTGAACGAGCAGGCGCGTCTCGTACTAAGTGACGCGTCGAAATCACGCGGGTAATGTCACGTCACGCCTTCCAAATACAGTTATAAGCCCCTGGTTATAATCACCACAAGTACTAGTCACGATGGTGCTAGACCGTGTGGAACTACGACGGTCACAGTTGCGTGCAAAGAAACTACCAAAACCTCGCATAAATTTATTAGGTGCCAGTACTGTCACAGCGAAAGCCAATTCCGGATTTCCGGAGAATAAAAGATATCGCTTATATGCCACAATCACAAAGTAGATGGTGTCTTGTCTTGTGGAAGGGTTTAATCAGTCCAGGCGTGCCTTCTCTTGCGCACAGGCAATGTGTGACTAGTTCTGGCGCGTGCGGCGTGTGCCGGACACAGCACGTGCAACGAAACAGTCCGCTGTCGATGACTAAAGTAACAAAAGGAACGCCATACATCATGTACAGGCAACAACTTCTTGATAAATAATATCATAGAGGTGGAGGCCCTCGCCCTGCATACGGTGCCACATTAAAAGTTAGCACATTCTGGTATTCTCTCACCAACCTACTGTCGATAGAGAGAAATTTGTGTACCGCGGGCGGGTTCTACCACTTGAAGATCACCTTCTTTACCAATAAGTCGACTCAGTCATATAGAAAGTACAACTGATGTAGGATGTGAGCATCATGCTGGGACAAAAATGTCATTGAATAGGCTATGTGAGCATGAACGAGGATGTGATATCCAATGCCATATGGGGTACAAACTGAAAGTAAATAACTTTGAAGAGTCATAAATTACGAAGTTACATGTAACGAACTCCCTCTGTCGAAAAGGCAAAATGAGCAAGATGGTCTTCAAGGGTTGGTAATTCAAATATACCAGACAAGAGTCGTCCCTTGTGATCTTCCAGGCGGAGCTTACTCCCTTTAAAAAGCTCCGATGCATGAACCAGTGCTTTGCGATGACTCTTCAACAAGTCCCTTACATTAAAAGGGTTTATAAATCGAATGGTGCGCAGTGCCGGCATTTCGTCCTCAAAACGCGCAAGAGCGGAAATAACGAGCTTATAAGTTTTTGTGGACGACTGGTTTCGATAACAGCACAAACCCAGGAATTCGACAGGAATTGATTTGAATGACTTGGCATTGAATGGCTCCCAATAATCGAACATAATCGTGAGACGGCGAAGATGCGGACAGTACGCTGCGAGTATATTTATTTGGTCGTTATGTCCAGGCCAACACATATGGACTGAAGATAAGTTGCTCCCGTGCTTCTCCAGAAATGGGATAAGAAGTGGTTCCGACATCGGAAAAGGAAAGCGGTATGACAATTCGCAAAACACAGGTAATTGGGTTGGAGCCATACGATAGAAGATATCATTCAATGGTACACCGAGCGTCGTGCATGAGGAGAGGGTGCAGGTAGTCTTTGACGTCGTACCAGTCAGGAAATAAGGACAGTGTAAAACACGCAGCTGCCGCGTTGCAGTGATCAAATCATGCATCCCATGGAGTCGTGGCAGCAAGCCATGTGATGCCCAGTAGATTATTTTAAGACTAGAGGCGATATGGGCAAGAGCGTTCATTACAATGTCTGGCATGGCCAAAAAGCCATAGAGATTTGGTGGGACATCAACTGATACGATGGCAAGATTCGGAAGACACCTGACAACTGCTGCGAGAAGTTCCAAATCTGTGTCCCCATGAGCCTGGCTCTCGTCGCGTATTGCGATGTCCAGCCTTTCAGTAAAAGAGCCTAGAGGCCGTTCACCCAGAACCACGCCTTTCCCGAGAGCCGAGGATGCTAGTGCGCTGGCGAGCGATGACAGACACCGACCTCGGCCGATGAAAATCGATCTGTAAAGGAATGGCGTAGCCAGGTGCCACCACTTTTTGCAAACCCGAACAAGGTAACGCCTGGTCACTAAGGAGCGCCTGATGAGAGGATAGTGATCGCGGTTGAAAAGAAACCCAAGAATGCCCGAATATTCGTAAATCTCAGGAATAAAGATGTCTGGGACGTATGTGGCATGATGAAAAATGATCTCCCAAAGTTCTGGAGGAAGCTCCGGGATATTTGCGCGGCGTCTTGCCTTGAGTGCAGAAACAGAGTTGGGTATCATTCTGGAGTGATTTAAATGTAACTAAGCCCAATCGCTCTATCTTAGCACAGACTTGTAAATAAACAAGACGTTGTATTACTGACCTTATGAGCCTCAGGTACTCTATTTGATTGAATTACCGATCCAAGGCAATAAACTGTTTTGAGAGTTGGAGTTGAAGTCGGAGAGTGACTCAGTGAGCGTGACAAACGGTCACCAATTCAAGCCTATTTGCAACTCATACCAGCACGAGCTACTGCTCGTTAAATTTGAAGGATGGTGAAGAGCTCAAAGTTGCGCATTGCGTTTATTCACCCTGACTTAGGAATTGGTGTGTATGTCATGTGTGGATTCGAATATAGAGCCCAACTCACATTATGACACGTAGGAGGAGCTGAAAGACTGGTTGTAGACGCTGCATTGGGTTTGCAATCCCTGGGTCACTCTGTGCATATATATACCTCTCATCATGACCAGCACCGCTGTTTTGATGAAACGAGAGATGGTACGTCAGAAATGCTTGTTCGGTGACCGGGTTACCATTATGCAGCCCTCCTTTACAGGAAGATTGTGCATCCATCATGTACTCCCACCGCTACCTCGGTCTATACGAGGAATGTTTCATATCATGTTTGCACATGCAAGGCAGCTACATTTGACAATGCACCTCATGTGCACGTCAGCGCATCAATATGATGTCTTCTTCGTTGATCAACTCTCTACTTGCATACCGTTCCTCCGAAGGTTTTGTGGGAAGCGCGTCGTCTTCTACTGCCATTTTCCGGACAAGCTTCTCGCAAATGGCGCCTATGAGGAGGACCAGCGGGTGAAGAATGTCAGTATGTTGAAACGCATCTATCGCTTCCCAATGGATTGGCTAGAGGAGGTGACTACAAGTATGTTTACCACGGCTTGTACAGAATTCACATTTACCGGAGATCTAGCACAGGCTGACCTAATTCTCGCCAACTCGAAGTTCACTGCACGAGTGACCAAGTCGCACTTCTCTTCCCTTAGACATCAGCTGAAAGTCGTCTATCCTGGAATTAACATTGCAGCCTATATTTCACCAATCGACTCATCAAATCCTGATATCCTTCAGGTTGCTTCGTAAGTGTATTTTTGTTTCCTTCATGCATGAATCATTCGAACACTCGGTTAAGACGACGGCGAACACTATTGTCCCTCAACCGGTTTGAAATGAAGAAGAATGCTGCCTTAGCAATAGAAGCATTTGCCATACTGCGGAACAAGGATCCGAACACATCAGACGTGAGGCTGGTTCTTGCTGGTCGGTTGAGTAACAGTCATCGTATAAGTTCATCACTGACTATCTTCCAGGTGCCTACGATCCTCGTCTAGAGGATAACATACGCACACTGAAATCCCTTATCGAACTGGCTCAGGTCAATGGTCTAACTTACAATGTCATTACACCGTTACAGTCCCGCGAGGCAGTACCATCGTTCCAGAAGATAACCCCGAATGAGCCGGATATATTGTTCCTCTTAAACTTTACCACCGCCCAGCGTTCAGGTCTACTCCAGGCTCAATCTACACTCGCTCTATTATATACCCCAGCTAACGAACATTTCGGAATTGGACCAGTGGAAGGCATGATATGTGGCCTGCCAATACTTGCCTGCGACAGCGGTGGCCCCACCGAGAGTATCGTTGACCAACCAGCAGATCAAAGGACCGGATGGCTCTACGGTCCCCAGCCATCAGTGTGGGCTCAAGCATTGGAAGACATTTGTAATCTCTCGGAGACAGATAGGAAGGCGCTCTCTGCGAGAGCTCGGGACCGTGCACAGAAGATGTTTGGAATGGAGGCGATGGCGAAGTCCCTCGACGACGCATTGGAAGAAGCAGTATCTATGGGACCAGTGTCAAGAACGGGGATGTGGGTCGTGGTGTCTGCGGTTCTGGGGCTACTGGCGGTTTTTATCTTTCGGTATGGATTGTTTTCAGGATAGCTCTTTGACTGTGAATGGACAGGACCTTTTTGCGGTTATTCGATAGGTCAGGATCTTATCAAAAATTTCGCGTAATAGCGAAGTCCTTGAACCAAGTATACTGTTGTTTGGGAGTGGCCCAGCCATTTCCGTGCCCGCCGAAGAAGGTGCTGAAGAAAAGGCCGACAAACCCGACCGCTGGTTCATCGCTTGAATCACCGGTAATTGTACTCAAGTCAGGGATCCTGTCAGTGACAAGGATCGTTGGGGCTTCTCGTGCCGTATGGACGGTGGATGATTGAGAAGTCATGACTTCTTGCGCTGTGGCAGTTACTGCCAAAATTCCCAGCAGACCACCTTGTGTTTGCTGTGGGGTTGGCGATGTCGAAGACTTGGAAGAGGTTTTTGATTTCGGCTTCTTCTGCAGAGGTGCTTCGCGATAAAATATGTCTGTTCGTTTGATCGCCTGCATCCCGTTAACAAACAAAGCAAACGCTCCGTCCTGCTTTCCAGGCGTGTTGAGCACGACGTCCTGGCGTAATGTCGTCCAATTCCCTGTGCTGTAGTGGAACGATCCCCTTCCGATTGAGAGCCCATACTCGGAATCGCAGACCGACTGGGGATCGGAACATAATGCCTTTGTTTGTTTGCTCTTTGGAGCGTACTGTGAACAGGTCAGCCCCTTCATAATTTTAAAGTGGACCAACGAACTAGATATAGTTCCCCGGCACCGCCTTGCCTCCACATCAACCGTGTGCTAAAGCAGTCTTCAGCAGCAGCGCCACCAGAACAGCCTGTATGACCGCCGTACAGACCCGGTAGCTTTCCGCCCTTCACCCAGTCGAAATCCGCCGGAAAATAGACGCTGTATTCCATTGTGACATTTTTGGCACCGCTCAGGTTCAATGGCGACGCATAAAACTCCGCCCCACCAGGGGATTTGCTGGAAGGGTTGACGGAGTATGCCGGATAGACAAGCTGTAAGGCGGCGGTGAAGTCCGTAATGTTCGGTGTGTCTGTTGTGCTTTGTGACTCGATTATATTCTGGGCATATACAGATCCCCCTGATACAATAGCAAGTGCAGAAACACTGTCGATGATGGCGATATTCTGCTTCCCGCTGGGGAAGTGAGTGACGTTGAATGCAGATAAGTCTTTCATGTCCGGAGGAGCCGCCCATGCTGTTCGACTGCCCCATAGCGTGCTAGTGGTTGTCGCAGTGGCTGTTGCAGTCACAGTCTCGACGACTGTAGACGTGGACGTGGGAGTAAATGCAATCGTAGTTGTCACGACGTCGGTGACTACGATTGTAATGGCTGTCGTGACGGTAGCTTGTGAAGGGGTTGTCAGGGATGTGCCGACAGACGTTGACGCTGGGCTGCGGAAAGACTGACTAACGGAAGGAAAAATAATCGCAGAGCCCAACTGGGCAGTCGTGCTGACACCCGCAGGGTTCGCAGGTACAGCCAAAACAGTTGGTATAGCCAGCGCTATCATAAAAAGTAGAGCTGTTAATAGCATCCTGCTGAGAGTATCACTTTTCTAGAGAAGCATGCGCACGACGTGCGCCACGCAGACACGTGCAGATGATATTTAATTTGAATCTGGCAGTCCAGAACAAAATCGGTGAGTTCATGAGTGGACGAAATTCAGATGTAGGTGCTCTGGTCTGTTACATGGTCATTTTTAGACCTGTTTGTATTTTGAATTGACGGCAGTAATTTTTGAATTGAAAACTACTACTAAGTGTTCTGGCCCACTGGCAGTAATTGGCTACCAGTAACGTGCAAGGTCTTGCAAAACTGTGAGTGACTGGACATGTGTGGCTGTTGTTTGCTGTGCCTGTGGCGGCACTGTAGATCTGTCTGTTACTACAAAAACATAAATTTCACATGTTCTGTGAAAATTGTAGTTTACTGATGCCAACGTAGTGTCTTTTACCTTCATAAACCGTAACCTCCTTTATTTTTCCTCTCAGTATCTGTCCGTGTTGAACAGCATCCATTTGTATTTTCTTTAAGAGATCTTTCAGCAGATATCACTATTCATAAGCACACCATCTGAGTCTCAGATGGTGTGCTTAGTACAAACTGGTAATTCCTCAACAATGCTAAATATTCCCATGCGAAAGCGGTCAGCAGATTTACGAAGATTATTGCGATGCTTTACAATATATTGCTTTAAAAATCCTTATCATTTGTTCACTGTTTCACTGATGCACTTCGGGGGTCTGACATACAGGTGGCGAGGGATAAACGCTCAGAACAGTTGGAGTTGGACCCTTCGTTGTCAATTGATGCTAACAGTATGATCGCCAGTCCCCGCGGACCACTATGAAATGATGAATGCCCCATGGGATGGATGGTTTGATGATACGGCGGTGTTGGCAGCGGAGGCTCAGAGCGTCATGTGGGCGGCATACTTTGTTTGGAAAATTGATGGTCCAGTCCAGGGTACGGTTGAAAAATCCCCGCGACTTTTCAATCGTATGAGGTGGCAAAAAAATGTATCCGTTGAGTATCTACTACAGGTAGAAGTGCCTGTTGAGTCAGAATGAATAGTACGACCGTTGCATGCAATCTACAAGTGCCGAATGCGACAAATACAGGAAGGTGGCCGATAAACAATTTGAAGTCATGGTGTAAAAGAAATATTGATGAGCGACCAATGAGCAACTATACAGCAATCCGATGATCATACCAAGGCCCAAGGGGCGAAAGGTATCGAAGAGGTCAGAGGGTCTAGACCAATCAACACGGCCACGACATATCTATGTTGAAATTAGTGATTTGCAAAAATAGCAGGGTACTAGATCTGTAAGGATTCCACAGGATTGGGTAGAATCATGCTCACTAGAACGCTCACACACACCACACACACAACACACAAGCACCCGGAACCCAGTTTATTTAATTTAAAATGCCTTTAAAATAGTACAAGTAGCCAGTCCATTTAAAATCCTGGAATTCCCTACAATATTCTTGACGCAAGTTTGAAAAGTCTCGAAAGGAAGTTTTCCTTGATGTAAGCCATGGTAGGCTGGAGTAAGACGTAGTTTGTCTCTAGTTATTCCTCCGATACATCAAATGGACTTCAGATATATGCCGCCACATAGAGGAGCGGTGCATGACGTCCGTTGAGGGATTACCTCGACTTTGATAGCTGCAGCGTTCCCATTGGCATTTGATCTTGGGATTCTTGACACGAAGATGGCGGTCAAGGCAATGTTGTCTTAAATCATCCAAGGTTCCTTCATATCCACAGCATGCACCGTTATGTACCCACCGGCAAAGGAGGGGAGATCGCTGGTCGATTGGCAGTTCCGACTGGGGTGAGGGGTGTTGAAAACTAACGTTCACGCTTCCTATATCAGGAAGATGATATGGCACACTTTGCGAAGGGCCATGGGAGACAGTAGTCCCGAAATTTCCTGGTGTCCATGATATGGCGCTACTCCCATTGTTAGATTTATGTAAGGCCAATAGGTAGCATACTTACTTAGGGTTTGCCATCATGGGAACAACAGAATGCATATCCAAGGCGGTCATCTCGCATTGCGAGGACGTGAGTGCCAAAGTGTGGCGGATCGGTCTTGGCCGGTGTATGAGTATGAAGGCGCATGCAACAAATAAGTGTGACGAAGAACATACGTTAAAGATGTGTGTGGAAACAAATGGGTCCTTCCCATGGCTGGATGACTAAGGGCCTCAAACCTGGCACCTTCCAGATCGTGGAGATATGGCACACTTTGCGAAGGGCCATGTAAGACAGCGTTCCAGGTAGTGCTACTCGTGTTATTAGACTAATGTGAGGAAGATGAGAAGTGCGCTAACTTGGAGTTCGTCATCGCAGGCACGACAGAATATGTATCCAAGGTGGTTATATCATATTGCCAGGACACGGGCGAAGTGTGGCCGATCGGTCCCGGCCTGTGTATGAGGTGAGGGTGAACACGAGCAAATAAGTGACGAAAGGCATACATAAGGGATGCATGTGGAGACAAGTAGACTGTTCCCGTGGTTGGATGACTGGAGGTCCCGGACCTTACATCTCCTATGTTATGGGGAGTTGGTAAATTATGCGGGGAACCATGCAAGACACCATTTCTGCTCGATGGACTGTCTGAAGTCCATGGGACAATGCTACTTATGTCATTATATTTATGTAAGAACAATAGGGAGCGTACTAACTTGGGATTTTCCATAACAGACACATCTGACGTGGTCACAACATTTTGCAAGGACGCCAATGAACTGTAGTTGTTGTGTACGAGGCTCATTAAGTGAAAAATAAATGATGACAGAGGGCATACATTTGGAGTGAAAATTCGTTGCTTCCCGTCGCCGGGGGACTGGAGCCGAAGCCGAAGCCGAAGCCGATACCTCTATTGTGCTGGTCACTTGGGGGAGTTGGTGGGTTATGCGCAACGCTATATTTGCCGAGTGTTGTCGAATTTGGTGGTGGTAAAGCAGACATCTTCAAGTTGTGGAATGGGAGAGGCAAGTTTGTTCTGCAAGAGAGAAAGGGCTTCCCATGTCTTTATACCATACCCCGTCATAACAAACGAAAGATATCCAAAAACAATATCTGTAAAATTGCCTTATGAAATGATTGAAGGCGAACATTTGCGGCCTTACGTCCCCTGAAGAAATAGTTAATCCGACATAGTTCTTAGATAGCATACCGACTGTGGCAGATCCATCTGTTCTTTTCAAATCGACCATACCGTGATACATAACAACAGTCAGATCGGCGAGCTCGACCTTGACTAGTCTCCTTGCGCCTATCTTGTGTGGGCCGGTGAGTTATATTGACAGCTGTATTTGAGTCTTCGGTTTCTATGGTCCAAGATTACGCCAATCAGACAACAAAGAGATGTCAAAAATGGACTACTTACTTACCTGATGGCGCATCAAAGCCAGATGTCGTATTGCGTTTCTGGGGACATTGATGATCAACTCCTGCGATTTTAAAGCAAGATAAGTAGGCAGAAGCATCGTAGAGACAAACCTCAAATGAGCCGTATACAAGCTTAATATACCGCTTGAACAGTGCTATGAACACTGCGACTTCTCTTTCTTCTCGAGAGCGGACAGGTTTTGAATCAACCATGTTTAGGTAACAAATTGATGCGACGAACGGAGGGATGATCTTAAAAAATGAGCCAGCGCAAGAGTCAGGCATGGGCGGTCGGCCCGGGGGTTGGACAAGAATACCCGTGCGACTGATGAACAAGAAGTCATAACAAAGTTGTGCGCTGCTTTCGCCAGTATATGTACAGCATATACCGAAGTGAACGCGCGAGGATGGCCCGGGATCGAAACTTAGATAGGATCAATTTAGACTTGCAGTGCATTTCGAAAGATAAGAACGTCGAGAAGATTCAACTAGTTACATGGAGCGGGAAATGTTGGCCGGTAGGTGTAATGGAGGTAAAGATCACGAGTCACATGTGGCAGTTACGAAGATGACTTGAGCCGCGCTGCTAGTGGTGTACATTTGGAGCACGGTGCGAGCTTCCTGCAGTAGTGATGGGACTCTTTGTGAGATAGAGTTGGAGGGAGAAACCAATATCAATATTCGAGAAGCAAGATAGAACATACATGTTTGCCCTTTGTCTATGTACTATATACAGTGAGTGACATAGAGGGACAGTTGTGCAGGTCAATATTTGGATCGCTTGGTCTAGCGGAGAGTCGAATTCGAGTCCAGCAGAAAGAGCGGCATCCAGTTTGGGCAATGCCGGGTTCACAACGTCCGATAGATAGGATCTCGGACCTTGCTTAGCATTTCAGCTGTGGCCTCCTTGGCCCCTAAGTTAAAATAGCAAGGTAGGACCATATGCTAGCAGTATCTGATCGCCTTTTATGTAAGGATGTGGCACTAAGTTAGCGCTGGTAGCTATAGACCAGCTGCGGAGCCAAACTTCTTTTCCAAAGAGGGTCATAATGTCTGACTACCACCCACCAACCGACCTTGAGGAAGTTGTCAACTCTGAGGTCAAGTGAGTGCCCCGAGTTCATTACTGAGTACTAATATCGACTTTTTATCGCGGTTCGTTTGCGCTGTGTGTGACAGGGAGTGGCACTTCCGTGAGTTGAGAATATGAATATGGGCGTCAATATCTTTGTCGCTGAAGAACCCGTACAGATATCTACTTCCACCAGCGCAACGCCGATCAGCATCAGGCTGCATTAGACTTGCGTGATGCCGTCCTGCGTCTAAGGCGTGATGGAGCGTTCGTTGCTGTACCATTATTTCGTGTGAACACCGATCCCATCGGCCCTCATCCAGTTGGTAAGTGTCACACTTCCTCGAAAGAACTCATTTCTAACTTCAACGTCCAACGCCGATCCCAGGTTCGTACGAGATCTGGGTGCCTTCGACTTCGTTTTCCTCTGTATTTTCGTACCTTTGCATGAACAGAGGTAGTTTAAGGTACCTCTTTATTTCTCCTCAACCCAGTCGATTCATCATCTTATTGCAACCAAAGCATACTCGTGCACCCGCTAACCCGTGAAGCGGTAATTCATTTGCTTATGGGTATTTGATTGATTGACTGACTGACCCGCGGGCACCTCTGTAGAGAAGGTGGGTATACATTATTGCCGGTGTAACTCACTTGACAGTAACCTTCCAGGGACCATGAATTCCGGAATGCGTGGATTGGCCCTCCATTCCCTCTTGATCTGTCCGCTCTACCGGTGAAGACTGAAGAGATGCCCATACAATATCCGAGTCTGAGTGAGTTTACTACGACAAGCACATCATGATTCGGCCATACTGACTGAGCCCACAGAACTCGGCTACTCTGCACCAGATTCTGAGTTTACCCTTGATCAGCGCCGCCGCGTCGGTGCTAATCTCGAGCGCATCCTGAAGGGCGAGAAGGATGCTGCCAGGGCTCCCATGAATTAAGAATTTATGCTATCTGCGCGATAGAAGTTGTTGTGTATATTTAGTTGCAGTGTTCCTATGTTCTAGTGCAACGGTACGAAGACGAATGAACGTAAATTCCCTGTCATGACTCAGTACTCAGGACTGGCTGAGTTTAGTGACAATCGCTGAAATTCAATATTTAATTAACTAATGTCACCTCATGTTACTCTGATCTCGCTTCAAGTTGTCTTTCGACATACAGCTGGTGTATGTCCGATTTGCTGACACCTGAAACCGTTAGATGACTGCAGGCCATTTCATATTGGCCGAGTCAGTTTCGTAAAGTTTCCCATCATAAATTTCCTCATCATCTTCTCACATCTACATCTTTGACTTCTACAAAATGTCACGGCCAGCAAAACGTGGAACTCCTAGCACGATAGTTATCAAGCTTGGCGAGTACTAGCAGCATTCCAGGCCAAACTCCCGCAAATGTGTAATCTGTAAACACCCTGTAGGAACATCCTCCATCGTCCATGAAGAAACGCACCAGCCCCTCCTGTCCATACTTTCTGCAGTCGTTGAGACCGTTACCAGTTTGCGGAACCATGGACACAAAGTGGTGCTCGTCAGTTCTGGTGCTATTGGAGTTGGATTGAGGACGATGGATATCCCACAGAGACCAAAAAGTCTATCTAAAAAGCAGGTGCGTCTTCCTTCTGTATCTTTTGACATTAGGACTGATTAACGGAAGGCTTTGGCAGCGATAGGACAAGGCCGTCTCATTGCGCTATGGGACAACCTCTTTGGGCAATTCGATCAGCGAATCGCTCAGGTTCTGCTAACAAGAGGAGACATATCTGATGTAAGATACTTTCTGCAGACGCCCTGCTCGAACACTGAACACATTCCAGCGCACACGATATTTGAATGCTGTCAACACACTAAACGAACTTTTGTCGATGGGCGTAGTGCCCATCGTGAACGAAAACGACACCATATCTGTCAGCGTGAGTGTCTGCTAGAGATATGATGACTAGTAACATGGGCGGGCTAACTGTCCGCAGGAAATTAAATTTGGCGATAATGACACGTTGTCTGCTATTACGAGTTCTATGATTCATGCCGATTACCTTTTCCTGCTCACGGACGTCGATGGTCTGTATACATCTAACCCACGAAAAGATCCTTCCGCGAAAAAGCTTGATGTGGTCGTCTCTGTTGCTGCTATCCGAGCACAAGGTACAGATACAGAGATACAGTAATGATGATTTGGTTGAACTCAAACCCATTCCTCCAGTCAGTACATCGACGCTAGGATCCAGCCTTGGAACCGGCGGAATGGAAACAAAACTAATTGCTGCTGAAATTGCAACTGGCGCTGGCGTAACAACTGTCATCGCATCCAGCAAACAGCCCTCAGTGATCGTTGATATCATTGACTACTATGCAGCATTGAAAAGCACGTCAGTACCCACTTCAGGTACCGCTAGCCCGATCACTCCACAAAAACTTAATCAGGTCGATTTGGATGAAGTTGCTGCATCCCTCAGTTGGCCAAGGCCTCCCCATACTGTCTTTAAGCCTGCCTTGATTCCCATGCGGGACTTGAAGGCATGGACGAGCCATACCCTTTATCCAGCAGGTAGCGTGATTATTGACTCTGGGGCACATGCCGTATTATCTCGTCGAGAATCCGGTGGCCGTCTGCTGCCAGCTGGGGTGCTTGGAGTTCGGGGTTCATTCGCCTCTGGCCAAGCAGTCCGCATACTAGTTCATCGCCGTACCGAAGGCATTTCAGTTGAGACCAAGGAAGTGGAACAAGTGCCATATTCCAACGTAGCCGCAACGACACCATGCACGCCGGTCCTAGAACCCAGTGCGTCAGTGACGGCCTCAGTCACATCCCTTGTTTCACTTTCGCGTTCTGGATCATCGGCATCTTTATCAGATGATATGATCTCTGATTCTCACACGATTACGGACGATGAGATCCCTTTGATCGAGAAGATGGACGAATGCGAAATCTGGGATTGTGTAGAAGTGGGACGGGGTTTAGCAAACTATAATTCCGCGCAGATATCCCGTGTGAGGGGCCTAAACAGGTAGGTTATTTTTGTTTCCGACCTGCTTTTATTCAACTCTCTTCAGCGCCCGCATAGCTCAGCTTCTGGGCTATGCAGATACGGAATACGTTGTAGAAAACATCACTATCAGAGTGTCTGCTTGATCAGTGGCAGTGTAGATGTAGATTATTTGTGCTGCGCAAACAATATCATTTTATCAATTTTTTTTTGGCCAGCGACGTTATTGTGCCAGTCAGCTGCCAGTCACCCAATTGCAACAGTCATCCTTTTCTTGTTCTTCATCTTGTTCTATGTTATAGTCATCCAGCAATTCTCTAAATTATGTATCACGGCAATTCTATCAGACTTCTTGCGGGTGTGTCCATTGCACCAGTGCTTTACTCACGCTGATCTGGGCTCTCCAGGCAATAGTCACCCAGAGCTCGCCCATGCTGTGGCCGAGCGGTGAGCTGCCGCCTTACATGATGCAGCAAAACAGCCCACGGACTAGTGATTCACTCACATAGGCTCGGAGTATCCCTCACGCCATGCATGCCCAAAAAATTCTCCAACGGGGAGATAAACGTCAAGATCTCCGAATCCGTCCGCGAGGAGGACATCTTCATCATCCAGTCAGGGTGCAGTGATGTGAACGACAACTTGATGGAACTCCTGATCCTTATATCTGCATGCAAAACTGCTTCTGCCCGCCGAATCACCGCTGTGATTCCATGTTTCCCGTATGCCCGCATGGACAAAAAGGATGAGTCTAGAGCACCCATAACAGCAAAACTGGTCGCCAACATGCTCGTCAGCGCAGGATGTGATCACGTTATCACCATGGATCTACATGCCAGCCAAATACAAGGATTTTTCGACATTCCAGTAGATAACCTTTTCTCAGAGCCTTTAATGGTGTCGTACATCAAGAGGTACATCGACGGGTGGCAAAATGGCATCGTTGTCAGTCCAGATGCTGGTGGAGCCAAGAGGTCCGTGTTTTTGTTTATTTTGGGGGGTTGACGTCTGTTTCACTGCTCAGCTGCCAGGGTCACCGCAATGGCAGATAAACTTGGCATCGAATTCGCCCTTATACACCGGAAACGTGATGGGAAGTCTCAAAATGCTCCTGAACGGATGGAGCTTCTGGTCGGGGATGTTCGAGATAAGGAATCACCTGCTTCTTATAGTCGCCCGAAACTTTATTGATAGTTACCCCAGGTGGCTATTTTGGTGGATGACATGATAGATACTGGGCACACACTCACGCTGGCTGCTCGGACGCTGCATGAGAAAGGCGCTAAAACCATTTACGTTCTTATTTCGCACGGTGCGTGTCCTGCAGAATGCAATTGCCAATCACCTGATCGGACGATCCCCCTGAAGGACTCTTCGCCGAAGCCCACATGGCTTCTTTGAACAGCCTTCCTATAGAGCAACTTGTAGTAAGTCGTTCATGGCTTTTGTTGTGCTGCTAATATGCCTTGCAGGTCACAAATACCGTTCCGCAAAACGAGCACAAGGAACAATTTTCGAAGTTAATAGCGCTGGACATTAGTTCCACTATCGCTGAAAGCATACGTCGCACGCACAACGGCGAAAGTATCAGCCTCCTATTCGGTGAATGGGCCGAAGGCAGGGGTCTTGACATGATCATTTAGTTTGTTTCCTCGCTCCGGATCCCTCCCGTGTCGGTACATGCTTGCATCCTAGAAACGACACAGTACATTACCAATTCCTGACTCCTCCGTGTGCGACTGTGATCCTTGCAACTTCAATGCATTGTGAGGTTTGTTCTGGCATGAGACCCGGCCACCCACGATCCAATCCTCTATCATTGGTCAAATGGTGCGGGGGACTGCGCAACAAGTATCGCTATTGGCCTTTTTCTCATTCTCATCGCTCTGAATTAATTGAATGCCTGGTGTTCACATGGCTATTTGTGATCCAAGTCTAAACTCAAATAGATGGTGTGAAGACAAGCATCGAGTGGGAGTTCGATCGCTCAGGTATTTAAGCAGCATTCATTTCGTTTTGAACAATGTCTCTCATACCAACATGACCCAAAAACTCACGTTTACCACTGCCAGCGTTCAGAATCTTGTCATTTCCAACCCGACTGACACACTCTACTATGAGGTGTTAACTCCTGAGTGGGAGTCGCATCAGACGACAGTGCGCCGACTAGACCGACTCGCACAACGCTACGATACTGTCGGGAGCATCCGAAACCAGTCAGGCAAACCGGTCGCAGTCAGCATGTACAATGGAGAGTTCATAAACGAGGAGTCATGGTTGCGCAAAATTAGAGGACTAGGCCAAGAGAGGTATACTCATCTTTATGATGCTGGACGACCTTACCATATCGTGCAGTCGATGGGAGTTTGATGATGGCGAGGGAAACTATTTCTCCTGGACTGTAGCAGGTTCTAATTTGGAGGTTGGGAAATAGCACAACAATATTTCTACAGTATGGCTGACAGGTGACAGCTTCGCAGCATTGACGAGGGTGGCGTGCAAAGTCCGAGCCCCATAGCAACATTCTACCCCCACAAGCGCTACGTCATAGTGAGGATGATATCGCAACATGCATTTTTGGAGATCGAGTCATCTGTGGTGGATTCTTTGGATGCAGTACTAGGTGCGGTATGCCGAACCGAGGATGTGAAGACGCTAATGATACTGCAGTGTCTCTACTTGTGCTTGAGCAGAAACGGAGAAAGTAGAATATTTAGAGCAGGAGCCTTTAGACGCATGGTCATTTTTAACTAGACTCCACATCATAAGTGCGCTTTCTTGAGGCAGTTAATCAAGGCAAAAATGTGTTCACCTCTTTGGTTCCCTCCATCCATCATCCAACGAATCTTGAATCACGAAGTCATACCAGAACTTCGCGATAGGGGCGGTGCTAAGGTGCCACAAGGCGTGAGCATCGATGATGCGACCCCATGGAGGGAAATCGAAGAGCTCTAGAGCAGTTGCAGCCGTCGTAAGAGCGACAAAGGCTGCTGCCTTATATGCGTATGGTGGTCTGTACGTTTTTGATTTGAAAGGAAAGCGTCGAATGAAGGGTAATGATACAGGAAGGGAATATAGCAGCCACAGCAGATTATGCGTGAGGCCGACGACGAGGTTAAAGGTCATATTATAGGCGTAGTCAAACCGTGGTAGAATGCTGAGATAGGTGACATGAGCAAGATACGCTATAATGCAGACAGACGACCATAGGAGGTGTATAGGAGTGCGCTGAGAACGGCCATTCTCACACGAACGGGCGGTGTATAGATTGAAGAGCCGTAGAACTGTGTGATACAGGGCATATAAGATGACGAGAGCAGCGGAGAAGTAATCCAGTTTTTCTGTGATTGGTAAATCTTCAGGAAGTCGATAAGTGCACGTGATCACACATAATTTGAAGGCAGACCTCTTGTGTGAAACACTGCGGACCAGAACCAGGCGTTAATGCTTAATATGACCCATGTCAAGTAGTAAGATCGCATTGGGTGATAGATTGGCATTCTGCTGCGTAGCTTATGCCACCCTTGGATATGATAGTACATATTCCACAGTGAGAACGCGACAGAGGCTGGCTCTTGCATTCCGAACAACCGCCAAAAAGGCCATTTTCCGTAATATTGATGTATCGTCGAACTCTCACGGATTGCGATATCCGTGAGCATGTGCATGCACTGGTACTTGCAGTCATCTGTACACGTCCAACGCGTCAGTCTGAGGGCAAGTGAAAGCGTTGTCTGAGGATGACAATGGTCCCCATAACATGCAGAGACGCAGTTCTGAAAATTTGATGACCTGTCGCCGGAGGAAGCAACGACGAAACCGAGAAATGGAAGGATTGCTAACGCCCAGCGATACACACGCAACATGATGGCAAGCCTGAAAGCGTAGTAGGCTAATAGCAATCGAATACGGATGGTCTTAGCATTACATAAGCAAGCATGACCTCAGCCTTAACTTGGACCAGAACTTCGAGAACCTAATATTCTCCGTCAAGCTCGAGGATCTTCGTACGCAGCAACACACAGTTGAAACTTGAGCCCTACGAGTCACAGGTCAAAAACAGCCCCATAGTATTTGAAGATACTATTTCGCAAGGTCTCGTTCAAGCTGTAAGTATCTCATCATTCTTGCTAGAATATAGTAAACAATATTTCTAATACTAAGAAATTGCAGTGTATTATACATAGTACAGATAGATCACCGCAGGCCTTCATGGTTCGCACTTCACAGGCAACTACGTTCTCATCTTCTGCCTACTTCGACGATCGGGGTCCTCACGGCACTGCTCAACCGATAACTGAACATGTCAATGTAAGTTACCTCCTTTATCGATGAACTATTTTTCCTATAGATGAATAAAAGCCGCATTCTCGTCCCATAGTTTCATATTTTTTCCCTAAAGGCGTCGGTGAACATCATTATGGGGTATGTGCTGTCTCATTTATATCGCTAGGCTTGGTCCTCACCAAGCAATGCTAGGAACGCCATCCAATGAAACCACACAGACTGACCTTGACCAATGCGCTTGTCATGGGCTATGGTCTCGATAAGCAAATACATCACATATATAATCCTCGTCCGGCTACTCAAGCTGAGTTAGAGTTATACCATGACCACGACTACATCGACTTTCTGTCACGGTGCGGAATTTACATTACCTTGTTGATAGCCCACCTTATGGCATTATATAGCGTGACGCCAAGTAACCAGAATGAAATGCGGCATCTCATTGACACGTTCAACTGTGTTGAAGACTGCCCGATATTTTCTGAAATGTATGATTTTTGTCGTATGTATGCTGGAGCTTCCCTTGCAGGCGCAAGGAAGCTTACTGCGGGCGCTTGTGATACTGCAATTAATTGGTCGGGTGGACTCCATCATGCCAAGCGTGGAGAAGCAAGTGGTTTCTGTTACGTTAACGATATTGTGCTGGCAATTCTTGAACTTCTGAGGTGAGTGGTCATTTTGCTGAGTGATATCCAAACCTGATCCCGAGTTCTACAGGTATCATCCCAGAGTCCTATACATAGATATCGACATCCATCACGGGGACGGCGTAGAGCTTGCATTTTATCATTCGAATCGTGTCATGACGGTATCCTTCCACAAATACACTGGCGATTTCTTTCCTGGGACGGGTAAACTTGACGATAATGGCGCAAGCTTAGGCAAGCACTTTTGCCTGAATGTGCCTTTACAAGACGGGATCGATGATGATATGTACTTGACAATATTCAAAACTGTCATTGAAGACACTGTCACGGCTTTTCGCCCGACATCTATTGTCTTGCAGTGCGGCGCAGACTCATTAGGATGCGACCGACTTGGGGCATTTAATCTATCTATCGCAGCTCATGGCGAGTGTGTGAACTTTGTCAGGAAGTTCAACGTACCACTACTTGTATTAGGAGGAGGAGGCTACACCATCAAAAATGTCAGCCGCTGTTGGACATATGAAACCGCCGTTCTTGTCGGGGCGACAATACCCGATGAGCTTCCGGCCACAGTTTATGATCCATTCTTCCGCGACTCCCAATGGAAGCTTCACCCTCCCCTCACAGGACGCGTAGAGAACCAAAACTCCCCTACATCATTGCAACGAATAACCGTCAACATTCGAAACAAGCTGCGGTATTTGCAGGGTGCACCAAGTGTCGCCATGCAAGAAATACCGCCTGATCTGGAGGGTTGGCTTGCCGATGAAGAACGCAAACAGGAAGAGATCGATGAAGAGAGGGGAACTGCTCTCGCAGGAGAGCGAAGAAGCGATCGGTCAATGGCGCGTAATGAGTTCTTTGAAGGGGACAACGATGTGGACCAGGACGAGGGTCCTATATCTGTGAAGAGACCCGTCAGCTCAAGAAAACCTCGTGCGCCAGTCAAGCGGGCGCGGGGAAAGGCAAGAGGGAGACCGAGTACCAGTACGAAAGAGGAGGGAGAAGAGATAGAAGAACTATCGGTTGTGGCAGCCTCTCGATCCACAAAGCCAAGGAGAACGGCAAAACCCCGAGCCCGAGCCCGCGCAAAACCAGTAGAAAAAGACAAAGATCTTCCGGATGCAGATTTGGAAGCTACTGCCGATGCAGAAACTGATGCACAGACTCCAGTGGATTTGGATATTGACATATAGTGAAGCAGCAACGCTCATCGTTCTGTTCGCTTCGGAATCTAGACATACTGATAGGTATACCTATGATTCCTGCTTCTCTTGTTGTATATGTCTGTGCTCAGAGCATCTCAATCATAGGTAGTTTGGTCTGATGGCCCATGGTACCTCTTCTCAATGGCGTTGTTTATAGCATAGCTATATATTTGGTCGGAGGCGTCAGATTGCTCGCTCGCCGCCGCACGCCCGTCACTGCTGTGCCTCTGCGCGTTGAATTGATCATCTTCATTCTGCACTGGCCGCGTGACCGGAGAACACAAGTTTCATCGGTAACCCTTGGCCAGGCCATCCGATGTACTGCGAGTATTTCAGATTAGTCCTCTTGCATTCTTCAAATGGCTGTGAAGGCATAAAATACCAACTTGCGCCCCATATGCTGTTTGGATAATATAATTGGCGGTAATTTCCAACTGACAGAGTGCATGGTAAACAAGCAACCGCGGGAGACACGCAGAGGTAACAAACTGTTGATCCCGCGGAAGTAATTTGTGTGACTGCCATGTGCGTGCGCCAGTCCAGGCTCCTGTGTTCCGTCAGTCAATGGTCCCTGTCTTTTTTTATCTCCGCACCCGAGGCTGATTCTCCTGTTTTTTTCAGTTGACACCGCGAAGAAGCGGGGCAAGTACCTCTAGATGCACCTGAACAAACTCCAGATTACCCCGTGATGTTGACTCATTCAAACATGCCTCTCCGTTGATTGGATCTCAAAGTCAGTGCACTATGCGCCATACAACAAAACCTCTCAGTCGAAAAAGGATTGGTGCAAAACGCGCGAGTCCGCATCACCGCTCTCAAATCGTCTCCGGTTTAGAAATTCATGCACACATTCACTCTCACGACGAATGTACAAAGTATCGGAGATCCGACGTACCAGTATCAACGACGCTGGAGATTATGCTGATTGCGTTTACATAGTCATATATTGCTTTATATTTCAAGGTAACGATTCTATATGTTACGATATATGTATAACGATATCTTCTTCTCGCCGATTCTTTGTTTACATCAGGGAAACGAAACGTAATTCACTACAGAGTGCGGAGTGCTACGGAGCACTCCGTAGCACGATCCAACCCGCTGATGAATTCTAGTAATTTGCTTTCAATTTCAGTTTGACTTTTGCTTAAATAAACATTAGAAAGTGAGTGGGCTCAGGTACCACTTCCTTTCACCCCCTTCAATCCATTATGACGGTTCATCACATAGGTAAGCCCTCCTTCGAAGCATCTAAATCAGCTTGACTCTAATGCACAGCACAGTTATGTACACATTTAAGCCTGAAGTAATCCCAGAACAAAGACAAAATGTAGGGGGCTATGGGAAAGCCCTTCCATCGCAGATACCTGCAATCCAAAGCCTAGTAAAACGGTGTTCAACCCCCTCACACATGGCGATGAAGAAGGTATATCATTTCTCGTCGTCTGAAACATTTGTAGGTGGTTGATAAGAATGCGCTTCAGGAATCATTTTTGTATTTGAGAGCGTTGCCAAGTTGAATGAGTATCATTCGCACAAGACACATCTTGATTTTCAGGCGCTTGCGAAGCCTTTGACCGAGAGTATGTCTTATGTTTATTTGAAGATCACTTTGATCAAGTGGTTGGGCATCGATGTACTCAATTTCGATATTGAGACAGCCTAGAGGGAAATTGAACTAGTTTGATATGATGTTTGTACGTACTGGCAGTGACAGATGGGTGGTATTGTAGCTTAACATGGCAGAGTTGATGCTGCGCATGATACTGTCCTCTGCAACACGGCAATATTTATTCCTTCCGTGTGTAGTATTTCATTACCATGATCATCTCGAGAAGTTCCTTAATTGTCGACTTCGTTCGACCACCTATTTATCAAGACCAAGTCGTAGCTTGTACATATGAACATTCAATGGTTGCTCAAGCTTCAAGCTTCATGGCCATGTCCCAGAAACCTTTCTCCAACCGCGTACACCGTTCCCAAACACTTTGCCAATCTGCGAACCTGATAAGTGAAGGTGCGTCCGCTGTTGCACGGCTTTCAAGCGTCTCTGTAAAGTTACATGGAGTGGTGTTCAGCAAGAACATTCGTTGCATTCTCACCTAGTCCAGCTTTCACTGCCTTTTGATAGACATCGCCTGAATAATCCTCCATCCACTTGAGGTATGGATTCCCCTCCCATTGAACCCACGAGTTGGGCGCCCGAGCCTCTTCCCTAAGCCACAAGCCAACTTCTCCGTAACCAAGCAGGCAGGCGGCAAGGGCGACGATGAGTTTCATAGAATCACCTGACAGCCATACCTTCAGCAGGTAAATATGAACAAAATAGATCGTCGTACCCTGCATTCCGGTGTCAATGAGGAAAGCCCCATAAGCTGTAAGGGCGGGGGACTCAGAGGTGTTGATCAATTCCTCCTCTGTGACACCCCACTCAACACAATAACTCATGTGCATCGAGCTCTCCTGAACTATACTAAGAACCACGTCGATAGCTGCTGATATAGGTGCATAGGCATGTGACTTGGCTGCAAGGAGTCTAGAAGAAAGACATTAACTACGGAAGCGTGAATGATCCAACTACTTACGCATACGCCCGAGCATAATATTTGAGATAATGATAATCTTGTCTTTTTGAGGCAATCAGAACGTTCTCTTTTGTGTCAACAAAGTCCTCACTTGATAAAGTGAAGGAAGTTTTCCTTTGGAAGGGTACCCTTGCCCAATAGTACCACGAACTCATGTTGGATATACTCTTTCCAAATCACCCTTGAACTTCGTATAAGGGAACCTGTGAGTGGGTATGGTTTCGTCTTGGTTCGCCTACATTCAAAGCAATCAATTCATTGTCATGTGTTTCATATTAGTCACTTACGGTGAGACGAGACGCGGAGTGATTGAATGAATGTGGTTCAGAGGGCCAAAGCCACTTCCAATTGGAATAGCGGTCTCAATTCCAATATGGGTGTAAGCAGCTGCAAGCCTTACAGCTTCACTTACTGCATAGTTCATCAGGATAAGTTAAAAAAAACATTCGGAGGAGGGTGACAAACATGGTACACCCCTCGCAAGCTGACAGACCAATGCAGCACTCAGAGTACAACCAGTGCCATGGGTACTTGTCGATTGTAGTCTAGTCCTAGCAAATATGGTGATATGGCTGTCAGACGTGCAAAGAACATCTACTACGAGTGAGTCTACGTGTTGTTCTTTCCTTTCATGAATCTGGAGGATATTCGTGTTCTCGTCCAGAAGATCGTCTCGGATGACCTGCGTGTTGTTCGATGAAACATTCGCAAGATCTTCTAGCGAAACGGTGCAATGACCGCCTTTTAAGAGCACAGCTTGAGGACCAAGTGTCTTCAACTGTCGAGCAGAATTGATCATATCTTGTAAGTTTGCAATACGAGACGGAAAATCGCGCTGTTTAAGAAGGAGTTCTGCTTCAGCTTTATTCGGGGTTATGAGGTCCGAAAGCGGGAAGAGTTCGTCTATAATGGTGTCCACGGCATCTGGGTGCAAGAGGGCATGACCGGAGGTGGAAACACAGACGGGATCGCAGACTAAAGGAACATGCCCTTTAGCATCAAAATGCTCCTTGAGTACCTGTGCGACTGCCTTTGTGTTCTCGATATCAAAAAGCATACCAGTCTTGATCGCCTTGACGTCAATGTCGTCCAGGACAGAGTTCATCTATGGGAAAGGCTCAAGCTGAATCGGAGATATCATATCATGTGCTAAATTAGCTACACACCTGCTGCTTCACAAAGTCAGGAGGCACTCCGTACACCGCTTGCACGCCAGTGGTGTTTTGAGCAGTCAGAGCAGTAGTCACGCTTGCACCGTAGCATCCGTGAACAGTGAATGTTTTCAAGTCTGCCTTTAGTCAAAGAGTCTTGGATACACGTAGAGGAACTAACACAAATACGCACTTGTATACCTGCCCCTCCGCTGGAATCACTTCCAGCAATTGTCAGAACTGATGGACTTTCTAGCGCCATGGTGTTTCAGTTTCCTGGTATGTATGTAGTGTCGTAGTAGCTGTAGTAACTTGAAGTACTGCTCAATCAACTTTGCGAGGCTCAGCCCACTAGTCAACTTGCTATCAACATTTTTAAAAGGTCCGCGACGTCTGCGCAGCGGCGGCTGCCGAGAGCATGCCTGGCTGCACAACTTCAAGCACATCTCGGGGCAAGCTCAGCTCCTCATGTGGGTCGTGGCTGTACTGAATGATGAAGACAACGACCTCGATGATAATTGTTATTTGTCTATGATTCCGATACATTGCCGCTCATGCCAGGCACTCTCAGACATCGATTCCTTGCGGTATCTGTTACTGATGGTGCATTGATGGTTCACAAGAGCTACACAATCAGATGCTTTGGGACAAATATTTCTTTTCATGCTGCTTGCAAAGTTACAATCGTGAATCTCGACACTGCTTTCGGTGTGTAGCGTAGGTTGTTAGTTTTACGGGGGGGACTGAGAGAACTACCACTTGGGGTTGGCGAGTCCGACAGCTAAAAACATGCAAGCTAGTAATAGGTTAAATTAGTCTAATCATCACGAACTTACAGCAATAGTAAGAGCCTATGCACTATAGGTAGTGTCCACTTGCCTTTGGATGATTAACCAAACGGGGGCCGTGTGCGCGTGAATATTTGTGGGTGTTGATGGATACCGGGTACCTGCCGCGATAGCATTTGATGATAGGTGCACTCAGGAGCCCACGAACTGAGCCTTGCAAGAATCGAAAAGCCCTTTGGAGAAGTTTAAAAATATGGCCAATTGGGCGATCACGTTGTTTATTCCTAAAGCCTTTGCTAAATAAACTGAAATAACCTGAAAGTATACCGTCGTGCCTTGCTTTGTCATATGCAGCGCCATCTAATAATAGTAATTTCTGTCTGGCTGTGCAATAGTCTACAGCCTCGTGTCCTCCTGCAAGCACAATCATCCAGGGAGCTTTCCATAGTAGAAATATCCATTTGACGGTCCATTCACGCGACAGCTTGGTCATCTCACGACGACTAAGTCTTCAATCACGACTTACATACAAGCTTCGACTTAAATCTTCGTACGTCGTCCCTCCAGAGAACTATCGTCTAGATTATTTCTAACCGCACCTTGGAACTCAGCCGGTACTTTCAGTTGGTTCATTACATCTCGCATATTAGAAACTTAGCTTTATCAATGAATGTCGATCATTGTCAGTACTTCCATCTATTATCTCTTGCACGCTATCTAACTTCTTTGACAGTTCTTGAAGGAGCTTGGGCGAGACTGTCCCAGGTCGCTGTCAAGGGTGCTCAATATGACTCCCGTGAGCGTCAGCCTCACCCGAAATGTTTGCAAGGCACTCGGGTGGATCTCCTCAAATACATCCACGAATTCCTGGACGAAACAGAGAAGAATCAACTCATTTGGTTGCATGGCACGGCTGGCGTTGGAAAATCTGCAGTTGCGTTTACGGTAGCTGAAAAGATGAGAGGTTTAAAAGTGGACGAAGAAACGAATATCGAAAAGCGCTTAGCGGGAACATTCTTTTTCTCGCGCAAATACAGCAAACGTTGCACGGCTGGATTTTTCTTTGTGATGCTCGTCTACCAGCTTGCCACCAATTTTCCAAGCATCCGGCAAGATGTGAACAGAGCCATCCGCAACAATCCCGCTCTACTAGACCCAGACACGTCTCTCCGCGATCAGATGGGGGCTCTCTTTCTCCAACCCCTCCGCAACCTTCGATTCAGATTGCGTGGATGCCCTCCTTTGACGTTTGTCATTGATGCCCTTGATGAGTGCACATCTGAACATGAGCTTACCGATCTCATCCTTTCCCTTGCACAGGCTCTTCGTGAGCCTGATCTTCCCGTGACCCACATTCTGCTCACGAGTCGCTCGGAATCGCATATCTGTAAAGCCTTTCAGAATGAAGAGGTGCGCCCGCTGGTGTGCGAGATACCAGTGAAAATTTCTGGGGAGGGCGTTGCTACAATCATCTCGCTAGACGGTGTTGATGTCGACAATGACATCTATATATTTTTGCAGCATTCGTTCAGAGAGCTGCAATGGCGCCATCCCGATTTTCCGCAGCCATCGGAGGATGCCCTTGCAAAGCTGGCGAGCCGAGCTGGCAGACGTTTCATCGTGGCATCTACGATGATGAAGTTCATTGTCGACGATGGATACAAGGATCCCGAGATCAGTTACAGCTAATGCTCGAACTGACAAGCAAGCTACTAGCAGCAACGGAGGTGTACAAGTTATATGATTCTATCCTCTCTACGTGTTCCAATCCCAAGCGGGCATACTTGCACTTGTCCATTGTCGTTGCACTTGCAGACCCTCTACCGCTGTTACAAATCTCAAAACTTCTTGGCCCTGGTCAGGGCTGGGATGCCGAGACGACGCTAATGCAGCTACGGTCCGTGATGGATATCCCTACTGACAGCACTCTCCCCGTGAATATATATCGCTCGTCTATTCGCGACTATGTCTCCGACCCATCAAACTGCGGCCTCCCTGAAGTACGCGATACCGCATCTCACCCTCACGTCCTACTTGCATGCTCCTCTCTCCGTTTGATAATGACGATTCCAAAAAGCACGGCTCTCTTAGATGCACTCTCAGGACTGAAGAAGCAAACCAACGCTATGCAATCTGAGGATCCCCATAAGTTGAAAGACTCGTTAGCGTTCCTTGTTCAGCCACTAGAGCCACTGTACACTGTGATCTGTATGCTGTGGCTTCGAGGTGATCGCACTTCAGATTTACAGTCTTGGCTGGGGACGGTGGGTGGGCGTGCCTGGCTGCAGATCCAGGAAGGAAGAGACTGGCTGCAGACCCAAGAAGGAGAAGACTGGCTGCAGACCTGCGGAGGACAAGATTGGTTGCAGACCAATGGAGGACGAGACTGGCTATATACCTGGAGAGGACGAGACTGGCTGCAGACGGAGGGGGTACGAGACTGGTTGCAGACAGAGGGAGGACAACGCTGGCTGCAGACAAAGGGAAGACGAGACTGGGTTAAGACCTGGGCAGGACAGGACAGGCTCCAGACAGAGGGAGGACGAGACTGGCTCCAGACCCAGGAAGGACGGGACTGGCTCCAGACCCTGGAAGGACGGGACTGGTTCCAGACCCAGGAAGGACGAGACTGGCTCCAGACCCCAGGAGGACAAGACTGGCTCCAGACCAGGGGTGGGCGAGACTGGCTACAGACTCAGAGAGGACGAGACTGGCTGCAAAGTGAGGGAGGACAAGACTGGCTGCAAACTGAAGGAGTATGGGGCTGCAGATCTGGAGAGGTCAAGACTGGCTGCAGACCCAGGGAGGACGAGACTGGTTGCAGACCCACGGAGGACAAGACTGGCTGCAGACCCAGGGAGTACGAGACTGGCTGCAGACCAGGGGAGGACAAGACTGGCTGCAGACGGAGGGAGGACGAGACTGGCTGCAGACGGAGGGAGGACGAGACTGGTTGCACTTCCAGGGAGGACAAGATTGGCTGCACTCCCAGAGAGGACGGGACTGGCTGCACTCACAAAGAGCACGAGACTGGCTGCAGACACAGGAAGGACGAGACTGGCTGCAGGTAGAAGGAGGACGAGACTGGCTGCAGACCGGGGTAGGACGAGACTGGCTGCAGATCCAGAAAGGACGAGATTGGCTGCAGACAGAGGGAGGACGAGACTGGCTGCAGACTAGGGGAGGACATGACTGGCTGCGGTTGGAAGGCGAACAACACTGGCTGCAGACCCAGGGAGGACGACACTGGTTGCGGACACAGGGAGGACAACGCTGGCTGCGGACTCATGCAGGACCAGGCTGGCCGCACACAGAGGAAGTACGAGATTGGTTGGACTCCCAGGCGGGACGAAAGTGGCTGCAGACCCAGGATGGACGAGATTGGCTGCGGACCCAGGGAGGAGAAGACTGGCTGCAGACCCACGGAGGAGAAGACTGGCTGCAGACCCGAGAAGGAGAAGATTGGCTACAGACACGGGGAGGACAAGACTGGCTGCAGACCTGGAGAGGACGAGACTGGTTGCAGACCAAGGGAGGACGGGACTGGCTGCAGACACAGGTAGGACGAGACTGGCTGCAGGCAGAGGTAGGCCAAGACTGGCTGCAGACCGAGGTGGGACAAGACTGGCTGCAGACACAGGAAGGGAAAGATTGGCTGCAGACACAGGAAGGACGAGACTGGTTGCAGACAGAAGGAGGACGAGATTGGCTGCAGACAGAGGGAGGACGAGACTGGCTGCAGACAGAAAGGGGACGAGATTGGCTGCAGACAGAGGGAGGATGAGACTGGCTGCAGACAGAAAGGGGACGAGATTGGCTGCAGACAGAAGGAGTACGAGACTGGCTGCAGACAGAAGGAGGACAAGCCTGGCTGCAGACGGAGGGAGGACGAGCCTGGCTGCAGACCGAGGTAGGACTAGATTGGCTCCAGAGCCAGGAAGGACGGGACTGGCTGCAAACACAGGAAGGACGAGACTGGCTGCACTCCCAAGGAGGACGGGACTGGCTGCACTCACAAAGAGCACGAAACTGGCTGCAGACGTAAGAAGGCCAAGACTGGCTGCAGACGCAGGGAGGACGGGACTGGTTGCAGACGCAGGGAGGACGAGACTGGTTGCAGATGTGGGGAGACCATGACTGGCTGCAGACCGAGGGAGGACGAGACTGGCGGCAGAACGAGGGAGGGCGAGACTGGCTGCAGAAAGGAGGGCGAGACTGGCTGCAGAAAGGAGGGCGAGACTGGCTGCAGAAAGAAGGAGGACGAGACTGGCTGCAGACTGAGGGAGGACGGGATTGGCTGCAGACCCAGGAAGGACGAGACTGGCTGCAAACACAGGAAGGGGGAGACTGGTTGCACTCCCAGAGAGGTCGAGACTGGCTGCACTCTCAGGGAGGACGAAACTGGCTGCAGACTCCCCATGGTCAAGCGTGGCAGTCTACTCCTGCGGCCTGCATCTGGGTGACAATGGAAGAACTCTTGGGGACATTGGAAGCGATCAACGAGTATATCGCTACCAGCAATGCTCCTTTACTGCCAGCTTTTCGAGTAATCCAGCAGTTCAAGACTTTGCCAGATTTCTTGATGTTTCCGGTTTTCCTGGCATTAAGACACCAGCATCATTCCGCCTTTGCAACACCAGATAACCTTCTTCTACCAGACAGGGAGATAATTCATGCTATGAATGCCTTTGAGAGTTTCGCAAACGAAGCCCTGAAACGCAGTCGAACGGCTTCCGACGCTCTCAAGTATGCCTGTCATCACTGGGCCGTACATCTCTCGTGTGCCTCCAATTCATGGGATGACACGCTCAATCGTATATATTCCAGGCTTTTTGGAATGATCATATTATCCCTTGGCTGGAAATGGAGTGGTGCCTGAAGGGTTTGCGGTCATGCCTTGTCGTCTTGTCTGAAGGGCAAAAATCTGTGAAGGTGTGTTTCCATGATTCAAGGTAACCACAACTGATGTCGCTTTATGATCTATAATATTTAGTTCATGACGTGACGCCTTGGCATGTTGGAATTTTCCCATCTTCAGTCCGGACTCTTAGGCCGTTGATGTGCAGCCTAGCACTGAAGAACGTTGGACCTACTGTCGTTGGCAACTTCGAGAGCAGTGGCACGTTCAAAAGCCTGTTCGCATCATCATAGAAGTGGTTTATCCACCGCAGTTTGGTGCCGATATTATGTATTTTTGCATCTTGCTCGTGTCTTTCCCATGTTGTAATGTATGGTATTTCATAGCCCACCATGTCACCAGTACGGGTATAGAGGCAAAGTTATTGAAAATCTTGACATCTGACTACAATCGATAACCATGTACCAAGGCAGCGCCTGATGGAATCTTCCCTCGCATTGCTAATCATCGTCCTTCGACAGCCAACTTACTTACATAATCAGCCTTTTTTCAGTCGGACATAGCGCAGCCCGGGCATCCTCCCTCAAAGTAATAAATGCTCCGACTCCCGGACGGAGAACCGCGGCAGCACACCATGGAAAATACATAGATAAGCAGCCTACAGGGATGTATTCTGTCAATGGATAGTTGAGTCAATCCCAGTGTCAGGGCTATAGCCCATAATGATATATCCATGCACCAATATGAGGTGGCATGAGTAGTATTGGGTAAATGCAGCATCTAGACTCAAGATATTGAATCGCTTATCGGATGTGACCTAGGCACACAGCTGCTCACAGGTGTATGTCGATCAGCGTTGAAACACTGCACGTCAATCTTATCAGCAAATCCAGTTCTCGTAGATCAAACCTGCTCCTCTAACCTTGATAAGGTACTGCGTTCCGTACAAAGCACCAGCTCTGGCGCCTCGGATAATGGACGAGACCACTAACAGCAGTGTTCAGGGGATTTAAGGCGGGAGTGATGACGACTCAGTTTTGACCCGGTAGAGGTTACACGTCATTCGCTAATAAATAACTGTGATTGGTAATTCAAGTGGTGGTTGGCTGGAGTTGACGTACTCCATCCCGCTGAAGTCGACGATATCATGTACTTTATGTCTTTACAAAGGTTCTCTGAGACTAACATTATTATGAGATCAAACCTTGGACGTTTTCACTGAATACTGACCTCAAAAACGTTGAGTGGACCTTGGGCATATGACTGCGAGTTGAAGATGGTGGAATGCGCAGGGGCACTTTGTATATCCAGTGTATAGCTCGAGGGGCTTGAGCGAGGGAATTTGAAAGCCGAGTAAAAAGACACTCATCAGAGCTGCACAGATTATCCTGAGAAACAGCTTTCTGCCTGTACTAGCGGTAGCACAGAACATGGGATACTTATCTGAGTGGTAGTATGCGGGCTCTCTCCTAGGCACTCGTCCGACAACCTGTTCAGGCCCAGGTTCGGTCCATAACGCGGAGTCGGCGAAGGAAGGGCGAATTCGATCACAATTGCAACTGCTATTTTGGGTGCTTATCTCTCTCAGGTATTGATTCCTTGCGGAATCTGTCACTACTGGTGATGTATTGATGGCTCACAGTCAGATGCCTTCGGGACAAATATTTCTTTTCCTGCCGCTTGCAAAGTTATAATCGTAAATGTCGACACTGCTTTCGGTGTGTCACGGTAGCGTAGTTTACTAGTTTTATGGGACTCGAGAGGCGCTGAGAGTACTACCACATGGAGCTGTCGAGTCGGACAGTTATAAACGTGCAAGCTAGTAATAGGTTAAATTAGTCTAATCATCACGAACAAGCTACACATACAACAATAAGAGCCTGTGCAGTGTCCACTTGCCTTTCGATGATTAACCAAACGGGGGCCGTGTGCGCGTAAATATTGACGGATATCGGGTACCTGCCCAACGTTAAGCGATGGCATTTGATGATAGGTGCACTAAGGAGCCCGCCAACCGAGCCTTGCAAGAATCGAGCAGTTTATTCTTAAAGCCTTTGCCAAACAAACTGAAATAACCCAAAAGGGGCGAGCACCTTCTCGGTCTCGGTCACTGAACACAGTGGTCCACATAACATACATAAAGATTCAGGAACAAGCTTCTTCCTTCTATTTTGTTTGCCTACAGGAGACCAACCCTCTGTCACTACTATCGAAAATATGTCATCTCCAGAACCAGCGCAAACAGCACCCAAAGCCTCAAAACACAAAAACAAAGAGACTTTAAAGAAAAAGTCAAAATCGCAGTCAGTCACTGTCACCGATCATGGAAAAAACGAAGGAGAGAACCCACACTGGGCTTACAAGCCTCCGCCTGGTTATAAATTATTCGACCATGCATTCGAAACCGATACTTTTGACTGGGACTCCGTTCAGAAGGATGATGATCTAGAAATATGGTTAATCCGTGTTCCAGACTCAGTAAGCGTCCGTCATAATGCATGGTCTATGGCCTTATGACGTGCTTGTTCTAGGTCAAACCCCAAAATCTTGACGGACTGGAGATTGATGAGCCCTCGTCCTCACGGAGCTGTCAGGTCGGTAGCTTGTCGCGGAAGAACGTTGTCTATGACATATGGTCGATGGGTGACGATGATGCGGATTGCGCTAGAGCAGAGGAACTGAGAGGACTGTCATGTTTGCTTCCCAGAAGAAGAAAAATGGGCAAGTTGTACGTAGGTAAGTTATTTGTTCTGTGAAGCTATACGAATGATTTTTGAGCATCCCATGCTTAGCACCAAAAGAAATTGCACGTCATCTCGTTGTTTCAGCCCAGCCATCAAAAGCGAGTTCTCCGGAGCACCCGTCCATTCTGCACCAAAATCCTCCTCGCCCCTCATATCCAAAAGAATTTCTCAAACATCATTTCGTGCCATACGGAGCCAAGCTTTCGATGAACAGTGATCATGCCAATATGGATATCGATGACCAAGCGGGGGGTGATGATACTGGTTCTAGCTTTGAAGGGTTACCTCGCAAGGAGTTCAAGGTAAAGGAATCGAAGAGCAGGAAACGTAAAGTTGAGGGAGAGACATCTCGTAAGATCACGATCAAAAAACCCAAAATAACGAAGTATAAGACTGTGATCACGTCTTAGGTGTAATACTTCTGCATAGTACAGGAGCAATTAAACGCGCATGTAATGTGGAAAGCAGCGTACAAGAAACTGTGTAATCTACGGAGAGAATAAGATAGATTACGGTGGGCAAAACTCTACTGTCTGCTATGTCATCCAACATCCATCTCATCTCCATTTCCTTGAGTAGTCCGTTGATCTGATGCAGTACTATGTGGATGTAACGACCGAGCCAGATCGTGGCGGATAGCCTCCTCGAGCCCTTCATAAATGCTTCGTCGCGGAAGGTCCCATATTCGACCAGGACACTCCCTCTCTTTCTCATCAAAAACACCTCCGACGCTTGCCACCCACTGCCCCCGGGTCTCCACAAGTTGCTGTAAATGTTCTGGCACTACAAGATGAAGATCATCATCCGGACCGAGTCCAAGTGCTGCAGGTGAAGGTTTAGGCGCGCTAACACCAGAAGTGCTCCCGTTCACGCTCCCGTTGACCTCTGATGTTTTCTTTTTCTTTTTATTCAGCTTTGGTTCATCCTTCTTCTGAACTTTCGAGTAGGCGCTCGTTATGCTTTTATCAAGAGCGGAACGGAGGTCCAGATATTCCTGATAACCAAGCCGATCACGGGCAATAGCAGCAAGACGTTCTTTCCTGGCCTTGTTCATGGCCACAACGGTCCGTAATTGACGCTGAGCGTGCCTGAGAGCTGTCGCAATTGGGTCGTCGACTTTAGACGAAAAATCAGGCTACAACAGGGCTATGAGTGAAACACCCGTCATAAAATCCGGAAGTATACTCACCGGCTCATGGAGTAATCCATGAAACCGCATCGTGTCCTGAACCCTCTCCTCTAAATCAACTACATTAACTTTCTCCCGCTTTGCAGCTGCGGCACCAGTTCCGCCTGGTCTACCTTCCATAGCATCCTCAGCAGCCTTGACACCCTTCCACACCGTCGAATCTGGCATTGGTAAAAGGGCACTCATCAATCGCTCTGTCAGGGGCCCGTGACTGCGCTCCTCCGTCAACAGGTCCGCCTCCATCAGGGTCGATGGGTCCCATTTCGGTGCTGACGTTGAGCTTTCACCCAATCTACCAGACGAAAATCCAGGCAATGGCCCGCCATACATGGCCATATCGGCATCATCCCATACTTCCAAATAATGCCTGCCCAGTTTTGGTATCACGTAAGGCTCCACCTCATCCGCAGTAAACTCAAGAAAACCAACGTCCTCCTCTTTGATCCCTCGTATCCAAGGCTCAATACTCGAGTAGAAAGTATTGACGAGAGTTTGCGCTGGCGGTTTGAGCTTACTGAAATCTTCCATGACATCTGTTGCATTACTGGGACCGGCAACGGGCGGAGGGAGTATTGGAGGACGGGTGGGTAGTAGCACTGTGGAGGGTGGAAGTGTGAAGTCGGGTATGAATGAAGACTAGGACACCAATGAAGCGATACAGTGCAAGAGAATGCAGATAAAATACCTTGACGTGATTTGCCACATATCCCAGTGATTTCGACGTTTTGAGAGGGACACTGAGAGAAGGTCCTGGCAACGTTTTCACAGCACGGCCGGAATCTGTACGAAGAATCTGAATCGCAGTCTTTACGGATGGTCTCTGTAGATTACCCTGCTCAAGGTCACTATCCTCATCTCGTTTACGTTTCTTCTTTTTTTTCTTGTCGTCTGGTATTCTAACGGAGATATGGAAAAACGATGAGATTGTGTATTGGAGCTTCGTCTTTGGACTTACGATCTTCGAGGGTCCAGTGATGCCCTAGAAGAGGGAGGGAAGGAAGAAATCGGTATCGATGGTGCTCGAGCCCTGACAGAGCCGTTGATAGAAGGAGAAAGATCGCGTTCGTCCCCATCCAAAGCTGGGGTGACTACAACAACGTCATTGTGGCGAGACCACAGCAGATTGACAGGATGTTCGTGATGTAATAACGCGAGCATAGTATCCATTAGATCGAACGGAATACCAAGAAAGTTTGACGTCCGGTATATGTACAGATTTTTTGGAATTTTTCAACCGTCGATCGAGTAATGAAAAGTGTAGAGCGGGAAAAGAGAGATTAAGATTCATGAGCCAGAACTCAAACTAAGACAGATAAAACGGAAAGACATACAAGGCCGTTCGCGCTTCACCTTCTCTACCGCCTTGGCCTTGCCTTTCTCTCTCTCCTTGATTCGCCTCATAGATTCTTCAATAGTTTTCAAGTCTTCTCCGGCCCTCTTGGCCCGTTCCAATGACTTCTGCCGAAGCAATTTAAGCTCTGCTTGCAGCGCTTCAAGTTCATCTGTCGGGGGGACGGTCTCCGAAGGATTCTTAAATAGGGGAGACCGCGTCGAAATAGGTGCAGGTGGAGGATAGTGGAACAGTTTGGACGACATAGCAGCGCTTCCGACAAGTTCGGTAGCTACTAGGCACGTCAGGATTTGGCAACCAAAACCACAGGACAAAGCCAGTGACCGGTTACTGCAGTCTCGCGCGTAACCGATGCAGAGCAAAAGATACTCTGTGTGCCAGATTAGTGACGAGCAAGTAGGTGAGAACCAGACCTTGCTAAGGTTTAAACGCTGACACCTTCAATACCAAGCGTTTTGTCGTCGTTTACATAATCTCTTTTCCCACGTGATTCACAATCACCGTGACTGTGAAGTCAAAACTGACCACAGTCACGACCACACAAGTTTTTCTTTTCTTTTATTCTGTTTCCGGATTAACTGGGACTCGCTAGAGCTCAGAGACCATGCAAGAGGGTCCCGGAAATGAAACAGAGTCATTTCTGCAATGTGTCGATAACAAGGACGGCGACAACATGGAATTAGACACCTTACAGGACATTCTGGTCACGCCCCGGGCAAACTGCAGGACGGCCGAATGTGACTCGCAGGACTTTGACGACGATGTAGAGCATTTAAGCGACGGTAGCGCTTCTCTACTGGGTTCAGGGAGAAGAACCAGGGGGAATGAACGGATACCGTCTGGTACCAGGAGAGTCTGGTCACAAGTTGGCAGCATTGTTGTCGAAGTACGTGGATAGAACTTGCAGAGCAGAAATTCATCTGATCGCTTAAAAAGTGTGCACCCACGCTCCTTATGACCACCATAAGCCTCCTATTTACCGGGGAACTCCTTGACCGTGTGTCAGTGAGTACGGTGGTGAAGTCTAGGTCTCGATCTGATGTGTTTGTAGCGTTGGCGGGCAATGCGTACCATCGATGAGCTCATAATGATCGTTCCTGTTGTCTTGAATCTCAAAGGCAACTTAGAAATGAATCTTTCTGCTAGAATGGGAACTGCAGCAAATATGGGCGAGCTAGACGACAGGAGCGCACAACGCAAGATTGTAGGTGGTAACTTGGCACTATTACAAGTGCAAGCTACCGTTCTCGCATTTTTCGCAGCTTGCATCGCAATGCTTCTCGGTCTTTTGGTTCCAGAGTTATATTCGGGTCCTGTAGACCCTTTTCCACAGAACAGCACCCTATCGCTGACTGCTAGGGTGCCTCGACCGCCACCGCCTTCAGGTGGGAATCCGAAGTCTGGTTTAATAGAGTATGTGTGTTTTTCATATTGAACGCGTGGTAGTTGATCTCATGACAGATTCACGATGGTGGCATCATCAGCTATGATGTCCGCATGCTTGTCGAGCATTATCCTCGGTTCTTTCATGTGTTTTCTGGTTATCATATGTCGGCGGTATGGGCGTGACCCAGGAAAGTAATACTAGGCTTGTAGTTAACATTTGCGCTGAAACTTTTTCAATTTCAGATAATATTGCGCCCCCAATAGCATCGTGTCTCGGGGACTTGGTCACACTCAGCCTTCTTGGTGTCATTTCCTCCATCGTCATCATCGTCATCAATACTCCCATTCCTCTCATTTGTGCTGTACTCACTATTCTCTCCGCCACGTTATGCGTGTTCTTGGTGAGGCGTAACAGCAGTGTCAAGGATCTGATCTACCAGGGCTGGGTTCCACTATTTGGTGCAATGGTGATTTCTTGCGCTACTGGTATTGTGCTTGATATCTTTGTCTCTCGTTATCAAGGATTCCCTCTCCTTGCTATCGTTATAAGTGGTGAGCAGGGCGAATCTTACTGTCTACATTGCTATAATGCAGGACAACAGGGCTTCCAGGCAGCGTCGGATCCATATTTATCTCCCGGCTCTCGACTGCTCTTCATGCAGCGTCTACGAAGGCGTCTCTGCACGAAAACGAACCTTCCCCTAAACTCGTCATGATCACGTTCATTCTCATTACAATCCCAATAGTGATTTTATTCCTCTGTATCCTACGCGCATCTGGGTGGTTAAAATTCTCCATAATATTTGCCATATTATCGGTGTTGATCTTTTGCTGTGCAGTAAGTTTCGTGTTCGCCCTGCTCTGATGTTCACTGAAATTCACTACAGATCTTCATCTCATTAATTGTAGCCCAGTTGTTGACCAATTTCTTATGGTCCAGAGGTCTTGACCCCGATATATATGCTCTGCCTATTCATAATGCGCTCATGGATCTGGTAGGGCAATTACTCCTTGTATTATGCTTCGAAATAGTCTCGCTTTTGGGTACGAACTTGTGAGATTATCCCGATATTGCATATACTACCGTGATAAATACTGCATTTACTGTCGTGCAGCGAAGTGTTTGCGACAAGAAAAGAAAATGTTTGCTTTATTGAAGCAAATAGGATTGGGTGGAAACCCCGATTGTCGGTCCAGTCCATGCAAGAGAGAGCCGATATGAGCTGCAGCTCCTGGGGCGGTAGGAGTATCTAGAGAGATATATCGAAGTAAACTTCGGATCCCAAATTGTAGGAGCTGCAGAGCGACTCACGCTTCCAGTTGAGGAAAGCGGCATTGGAAAGAGGTAGCTTAGAACCATCCGCGTGAGTAAAGGTGGGGGTAATAGCTGGTAAAATTGATACGCCGGGCGTCACTAGTTGAGTGCGCAGAATCCAGTCCAGATTATGATAGATCCCAACGAGAATTTGCAACGACAAAAGCATCCTTAGGATTGTGACTCCTGCTCTGTAAATATATGTGCACGAAAGAGTGAAGGAGGATGAAGTCTATTGATATGCTGTGATAGCACACGGGGAGGACAAAGTTATCCCAGCGGAGTTCGAAATTGGCACCTCACCTCTCGCTCGACAAGCACTATCATTTCTTGATCGGACCAAACTGCTACAGAATTATATGTATCACATGGTATCCTTGAACCAAGCTTTCACATGAAGTCGTTCCGTCTAATAAAAATAGTGACAAAGATTGTGGGTACGTCTAGTTAATATACGTGTTGCTACGCTAGCACTTGCAGAACAGCAGATGGTATCTGATGGGCGCTTGTAATATCTCTGTGATTCGTGCATATTGATTGACCGCTTCACAGAAATGATCGAGATCCTTCGCTCTTACCAGTGAGACAGCCATCCCTAATTACTGATTGCAGTGGTGTTCGACGTCGCAGCGGTGGTGGCCTCGAAAGGAAGGGACAGCTATATTCCTTCTTTCAAGGTTTGAGTACCACGAGAAATCAGTCGGAGGCTACGTGCGTCATTGTGCTACCAGCGACAAAATAGCCTCTTCCAGCTATCTGGTACCATTTACCATCTTTCCCGCCTTCGCCATTTTGTTGCTTTCTTCTTACGTTGTCCCATAGTTTCCTTGATGGTCTTCTGGTCTTCTCTGGTATTCTTAGTCTACCCTAGTAACTTCCGATCCACGCCCGCCTGCAGCACTTCAAGTTCATTTGTCAGGAGGATAGCCTCCGAGGGATTCTTGAAACCGCACCTCAACATAGGACATACAGGGCATTTTAAACTAATGACCGGCGACTATAGTCTTGCGCCTACTAACCTAGGGATAATCAAGTAGGTGAAACCCGTCAATACTCACTCGTCTTGTCATCACTTACGATTTTCCCACATTGCCCCTGGCGCACATGCCCGCATGTTCTCTTGGGTTGACGCCCAAATTAGACGTGTTGTGCACGGGCTGTCACCTGGTGTATCGCCTACTTTGGTCGATCTCCACGCTATATACCATTCTCAATTTTCCCTCGACCACGTAGTTTCATTCACATTCAGGTTGGACTGGGATTCATTAAAGCTTAGAAAGAACCCATGCAAGAGCCCTCTAGAAATGATATAGAATCGCCTCTGCAACACGTCGGCGATGACATCGGAATGGACACCCTGCAGGAAATTCTGGTCACACCCCAGGCAGACTACAGGACAGTCGCATACGATTCGCAGGACATTGACGATGATATAGAGCATAGAAATGATGGTAGCACTGCTCTATTGGGCTCAGGTGGAAGAACAAGGGGACCCGAACGGATAGCTTCTAGAAGTGTCTGGTCACAAGTCGGTAGCATTGTTGTCGAAGTACGTGGATAGAGCTTGCAGAGCAGAAATTCTTCTGATTGCTTAAAAAGTGTGCACCCACACTCCTTGTGACCACCATAAGCCTCCTATTCACCGGGGAACTCCTTGACCATGTGTCAGTGAGTATGGTGGTGATGTCTAAGGTCTCGATCTGATGTGTTTGTAGCGTTGGCGGGCAATGCGTACCATCGATGAACTCATAATGATCGTTCCTGTTGTCTTGAATCTCAAAGGCAACTTAGAAATGAATCTTTCTGCTAGAATGGGAACTGCAGCAAATATGGGCGAGCTAGACGACAGGAGCGCACAACGCAAGATTGTAGGTGGTAACTTGGCACTATTACAAGTGCAAGCTACCGTCGTTGCATTTGTCGCAGCTTGCGTCGCAATGCTTCTTGGTCTTTTGGTCCCAGAGTTATATTCAGGTCCTGTAGACCAGAACAGCACCCTATCGCTGACTGCTAGGGTGCCTCGACCCCCACCGCCTCTAGGTGGGAAACCGAAGTCTGGTTTGATAGAGTATGTGGGTTTTCATAATGAGCGCGTGATAGTTGATCTCTCGATAGATTCACGATGGTAGCCTCTTCAGCTATGACGTCCGCATGCTTGTCGAGCATTATCCTTGGTGTATTCACGTCTTTCCTGGTTATCGTCTGTCGACGGTATGGCCGTGACCCAGGCAAGCTATACAGGACCTGTATTTAACATTTGCTCTAAATATTTTTCAGATAATATTGCGCCACCGATAGCATCGGGCCTCGGGGACCTCCTCGCACTCAGCCTTCTTGGCGCTATTTCCTCTATCCTTATTAATGCCATCAATACTCCCATTCCTCTCGTTTGTGGCATACTTACTATTCTCTCCGCCACGATATGTGTTCTCGTGGCGAGGCGTAACAAAAGTGTCAAGGATTTGCTCTACCAGGGCTGGATTCCGCTTTTTGGCGCAATGGCGATTTCTTGCGCCAGTGGTATCGTGCTTGATATGTTCGTCTCTCGCTATGAAGGCTTCCCTCTTCTTGCTATTGTCATTAGTGGTGAGTGGGGCAGATATAATGGTATATGTTACCATGACACAGGAGAATAGGGCTTCCTGGCAGCGTTGGGTCTATATTTGTCTCCCGACTTTCGACTGCTCTTCACGCAGCATCTGCGGACACATATCTACACAAAAGCGAACCTTCCCCTAAACTCGTCATGGTCACGTTCATTCTTATCACAATCCCAATAGTGATTTTATTTCTCTGTATCCTACGCGTATCTGGGTGGTTAAAATTCTCTATAATATTTGCCATATTATTGGTGTTATTCTTTTGTTGTGCAGTGAGTTTCATGTCCGTCCTATTCTTGATGTTTGTTGAAGTTTGCGACAGGTCTTCACCTCACTAGTTGTAGCTCGGTCATTGACCAATTTATTGTGGTCCAGAGGTTTTGACCCCGATATATATGCACTACCTATTCATTCCGCCCTGGTGGATCTAGTAGGACAAGTACTACTTGTATTGTGCTTTGAAATTGTCTCGGGTTCAGGCGCGAGCTTGTAAAATCATATCGTACAAAGTCTCATACAGTCTGACTGATATCATCCAAACAATGACGCATCCATCTACTCGGAATTCTTCGTGCTCATATATGCAAGCTCTATGTCCTCGGGGTGCACCCTGAGCACCATGTCATTGTTAATAACTTTCATCGAATGTACATGAAAGACAGACCTCGATGTGTCTCTCACAAGTTGCGGAGAAGCTTTAGCCTCCGAAGCCATCGTCCGAGCGGGTTGTCCGCCGTGTGTAGAGTCATGCATTTGATAAGGAGATGGTTCGCGGATACAGGTGGGACAACTGTAATCGTGATCGCACCAAGTTGATAGTACACGGAAGGACCGAATTTGCCCAGCAATGTACTGAACAGGTATACTAAAAAGTTACTAGAAACAAAGAAGCAGTGCTCCGATTAGAAATTGGCCCACTGCATTACATGTGCTCTCACCAGATAAAATAAAGGACCGAGTCTCGCGCAATGGTACGCATAAGACGTGCACCAGACCAGGTCTTGTCGGGTACTCGGAGATAGTGCTGAAGAGATTTGTACACTGACAACGCGACAAGAACAAAGTCCAAACCCATCATGGGTACCCTGAAAAGGAGAATGAGGTAAGGGCCACGATAATATTCCATGAACGTAAGCACCAAAAAAGATACAGCCAATCTATGGATCCAAGTAAACAGCATGCGCCAAAGATCTTGGCTTCCTGGTCTAAAATCTGGTCAATGTGTATACTCAAGAATATTAACGAAGCTGACCTTTCTCATACAAATACACAACCACTGCCATCACCATCATAGTGCTGAAGATCACGATGAACAGCACCGACACAGGGACGACAATCCTTTTGTCTGAATATCATTTAAGTACAAACTGGAAGTAATTATTTGCATTACCACGTACCATATGCATATAGCGCATATACCCGATGTTGGAGAATCACTTGGGTTTCGATGGGTACTTCATGCTTTAGATGGATCGAAAACCTTACTTTGAATATTGGCTACCAGCAACAATGCTGATGCGCGTCAGAGTTGAGACTGGTGTATGTGGAGCATGCCACATACCGATGACGCCAAAGAACGCATTTACAGAACCTGAAGCTCAATGAAGGAGAGATAGAGGCTGGGAATTTTTGAGCTTACATCTGTTCTGAATGAGCATATATTAGCAACAAAAAAGATAAAATAACGCACATCGCATCGGTTGGTGTGACATCAACGTCACTGCACTGGGTTTCAGTAATACATAGATACACGAAGCTTTGACACACGACTCACAGAATGTTGTTAGGATAGTTGTTCCAAGCGCAAAGTATCGATTCTGGGGGACGTCAAGTAAAAATGCGCGACCTATGCACTCATTCTCACCACGAAAAACAGAACTTTTGCAAGCGTCCATCTGGTATTCTGCAAGAAGTCGTGGTCACATTGCTAGCCAACCTACTATACTTGAGCAGACATACCCATAATCTAACCTGTCACCAATAAATTTCCATAACAGTTTGACAATCGATAAATAAACTTACTTCGTGAGGAAAGGTTAGGACTGGTGTGCCTGTCAATGATCCCGAATATCAACAAAAAGAGGGCTCGCTCACTAAGGTCCCACATAAGGAGCGTCGAAGCAGCAACTACATGTCATTTGAATGATAAGATATGTATTTCAGGAAAGATGGGCTCACCGCTGATGTATTTGATTTTTGGAGCTGTCAAGAGGTACAGGTCCACAGCTTGGATTTCCTCTGGAGTGATAATGGTCGACATGGGCAGGTGTGGTATGGACAGCCTGTGACTGGAGAACGAAGCGGATGGAACTTGGGGGTCTGAAAGCAGTTATTAAATAGCAAATGAACTTGAATGTGCTAATGCGGCGCAATTAGCGATCTCAACTTGTTCATGAGATCCGCAGTGCCTCGTGGTATGTCGTCACAGATAAGTTGGAAGTGGGCAGTGATCAGCCTAGTTGATACCATGATGTCGATTGTCAGAATGAGTGTCTCTCAGCTGACTTACGATGGGAATTTGAACTAGGCTTCCATGAACATCGCGCAAGACAAAGAGAACAAGCTGCAGCTGCAACATTTATTCATCGTAAGCTCTCCGCACAGGCAGCAGTCCGAAATCTTCTCAGTTACACGGCCTATCGGTAGTTGTGCCCTATCACCTCTAAATCTTACATGATTTATGTAAATCGATGTGATTGAAATCTTTTGAACAGCCCGAAATCTGATATGTGAACTCACCCAACCCCATGAAGCTATGCCTACAGACTTCGATGATTCAAGTTGAGGTCTCGAATTTGTTCAACTTGCGATGCAAAAGGGATAAAAAGGAGGCCGTCCAAATCCAGACATCACATGAATTTCCTGACGCCATCAATGACGTGACATCCAACATTTCGCGATACGGTGGAAGAACACCAATTCTTCATAGGTCAAGACTCGATTGCAATATCGATCTTCGGTCCAGACTCTCGCTCAAGGTCTGTAGAAGATTGTCTCTTCCGTTTCTTCGGGCTTTTCGGGGGGGTTGTATTAGCACTTGGACACAGCCCTTTGGTGCTCAATGTGCACGAGTCACACTTCGGTCTCACAGGGGCACAAATAGTCTGTTTAGCAACAGAGTGATTACTATGAGACCCCCCGTAGGTTATGGCGCAAACATACCTGACCAAAGCCGACGAGCACATGGTTAATTTCGCGATGCAATTCAACGGGTAACCAGGACTGAAGATTTAGCCTCGTTTCTTCAGGCTTCTTGGTAGGCCGTTGATGCCATCCTAACCTGTTAGTAATACGATGAACGTGTACATCCACGCCAATACCGTGATTGCTGTAAGTGCGTTAGAGAGTTCATAAAGGCCGTGATAAGTTCACGACATACAGATTCCACGCGACAAGAAGCGTAAGAAACGCCATTTTAGGTCCGACTCCTGGTAATGAGCATAGCTCATCCACTGTCTTGGGTACATCTGAATCGAAGTCATCCCGTAATCGTAAAGCCGTCTTCTTAAGATACCTGATGGGAAACGTAAATATAAGCACTCTTCCTTCTATGGAAGGATGAACGGACCCAGTCTTCCGCCGCCAGAAGCCAACTTTTGCTATTGCATCTGATATTGTAGAATCGTCCGCAGATATGATAGCGGCAACAGATAGAGTGCCTCCTACAGCAGCTCGCAGCTCGTTAACAGCTGCATCCGTGACTTCATCTTTCGTTTGGGAAGACAGCATCAGAGAAACTAGTGTGGCAAACCGTCGGTTCTGCCATACGAAATAAGACCGTAATCATATGTCATATGAAATTTCATGAATATTAACCTTCGGGTCTTTTTCCTTGTGCTGGGCTTGTTCGCACCCCATGGTGTCTACAGGAGCAACGACTTGTGCGCGCATCTCCTTGATCAAGTCATACACCTCCTCCCAGTGCGGTGGAGCAGGATGTGGAGTGTCCAGAGACCGTGGTATCGGTTTCTGTTTAGGTTTCTTGGAGGACTTGGCCTTCACTGGCGAACTCGTATCTTCGGATACCGTCTCTTCTAGCTTCAAAGTTGGTGACGTCTTCCGTAGGCTCGCAGAACGTGTCCGGATTGAGGTCTCGGATCCGACTTCGAGCTTGATGCGCTTCGACGGCTTTGGACTGGAGGACCGTGATGTTGATGGCTGGTCTACATTTCCGGCTTCAAACAAAGTGACTGCACTGTGATATGGGCTTGCACGCATCGAGAGTCGAGAAACAGCTCCCGACACCTGTCGTTGCGACGGCGACATTTTACGGTGAATTTGTAGTCAAATGTTGATAGACATTCAACAGCGTGCGGCAAGCATACTGTCAGTGAGTAGGTTAGACTTGGCTACTGAGTACTGATTGGCTGGCTGAAACAATTGCCAAAGGAGATCACGTGATTTAGACTCAGTTTCCTGTTTCATGTTTTGTACATTTAAACGACGCTTTCATTAAGCATGGCGAAAAATATAATTGATTGTGTTGTCACAGCAGCAAATACATCGCGCTCAGAAGCCTCAGAATAGATTGAAAGCACGCGGAGAAATAATAAAGTCAGAAACGCTCAGATCGAAGGTCAGTGCATTGTCAATATTGACCACAGAAATCAGCGAGACCTGTAGTAGATAGGCGGGGGGAGATTTCGATGCACGATCAAACCAGTGTCGTTGAACAAGTGGCAAAGGTTGCACACCCTAGTTAAGACTAGGGGAGGGCCAGCTACGTTGACAAAAATGGTGTCATGTCCAAATGAGCATATCCTTGTGTCTAGCAACACTTGTTGTAGAAGTTCCATTGGCAGCCGATGGATGCACGGTTCTGTAGGAGGGAGATGAACGAGATAAGAAAAATGCATGGAATTCGCGGAGCACCGTCTTGCCTTTGTCTTCGATGGAAGCAAGGGCATCGCTAGAAACCTCATTAAACAATTAGTTGAGAGCATAGAACTGGCAAAACCCCAGACCAGTGACTGGGCTTTGTAACAAATGGCACAAATATAACTAGCACAGCGACGGAAGACTTGTCAGAATGCGGCCGTTGAACAATCTAATAAATCTACGTACCTAACCGTCAGAAAGACTTCCAAAAATTATGATTAGAGAGTTTACAACTAATTTGCAACTTGATTCTGATCGATGATGTCAGTAGGGGGTTCTCAGCCGACCGACTTGATCCATGTCAATGCGTCCTCACACCACGCATGGTAGATTTGACATCATATTACCAGTGACCAAAACACGGTTTTCCAGATGTGAGGAACATTGTATCCGTATCAGTGGGTAAAAAATAGCACCCGATCTATCGTGGCGGCGCTGAAGGGAATCCAGAGATAATTGGAAACCAAGGATGAAAATCCGTATCCCACTCCAAAGTCTTTACATCCCATGTCGTCAAGGCCTGCTCGGTCGAAGGAGTTGTCTCTGTAAATCGATGCTCACATCCAGGAGCTTCTGGACAAACTTGAGGAAGATGAGGTTCTGCATTAGGTACTACTAAACGTTTCTCACCTTCTTCCGTTCTTACTCCATCGTCCCGCCCAACCACTGGGTGACGTCAGCAAACATGATAGAACTTCTATGGCAAGCGCGATGCCATCCAGTGAGAATTGTTTATCCTGTTTTCGATTTGAACAGGCACTTCTTTCCGGTCACTACGAACACTCGCCTTTTGCATGGATTCGTACGCGGCAGCAAACTTGGTGAAGCTGGGATGTCCGAGGGGTTGCAGATCGATGTCTTCGTACTCGGGCGTAAAAGCCCACTTGTAGCGCCGTAGAAAGTTAAGCCTTGTACGTCTCCACGAAAAGGTCATTTGTTTGACCGTGATCTTTCTGTCAAGTTAAGATCTGAAACAAGTGACATTCACTATTACTTACAGCGAAGACAGTCATTGAGAGGGACTGCAATGCTGTGAGGAATTGCAACTGATATGATAACTCGAAGTAGGCATTTGAGTCTGGATGAAAAGAATTAACTCTAGCCGTTGTAAACTTCGAACCACGTACCACTCGACATGCCTGGCATAAGTTGATCTATGCAGGACAGGTGCATTTCAAGCACTTGTACGACGTACCAGTACGCAAATACGCGCTCTTCATTGTATAAAGTGATAGTTGGAATCCCGATAAAACGACTTCGCGGATTACAGACAGCCTATACATTAGCACGGCTACCCTGGCGCGATGGACGTGATCAATTGGTTTTTGGTCTTGCTGATAGGCATCGTCCAGTGAGCCTGCAGGACACTGATTACATTTGCTACACTCACCAATGGCGTAAGGTGCGTGCACACGTCCATAAATACGACAAACAGCTCATGCCAGTCGAAAAGTGACTTCGCGCAGAATCGGCGCCGCCGTGATGGGTTGTACCATAGCGACTTAATATCTGCTATCAGCATCTGTCTTGCTGTCAGCACGTATGCAGGATACCGCAACTTGAACAAACCTGCGTCATGGTGCGTTCAATCTGTCCGAGTGGTGGAGGCGTCGGACCCTGCCACCTTGCTATGATATTTTGCGTGAAAGCGTCATAGGAAATGTCCAGCGTTTCGCGGAAGAACTGGTCCACAACGTGTTTGAGCGCAAACTTGTTTAGTACGAGGACGCCATCCCAGAACACAGACTAAGGGTTATCATAAAATTCGGCCAGCCTGATTGTTATGCACAAATTACTTACCTGGGTGATTGAACGCACGTACGGAAACCGACTGTGGGGCCGTGGGCACCACAGTTGTAGATGGCCAGCAACCTGATGCCAAATTTAATGTCTACAACAGAAGAGCAATATAGTGTATACCTCCCATGTTGTCAGTTCAGCTGTATTTGCCAAATCGTTGACGTTCTTCAGCGATGTCAACAGCCCCTCTAGTAAAGCCCAGGTATGAGCTTGGTCGGGTAGTTGTATGACATGCAAGGGGATGTATGATACGATAACGCGAGGAAACTGAGGGTCGAACGCAAGACGAGCTGGGGAATCTGGCGCGGGTTCTGACGGGGTTACTGTCGTGATAGAATGTAATAATTGCAGGCTTAGGTTAATCATCGTCGGAAGCAGACCAGAGTGAGGTTGAGACAATTGTGTCTCGAACAATACAATTAGTGACTGACACAAGTCAGTAGACTGTCATATGAAAAGAAGAAACGCTGCAAACCTTCCTAAACATTAATCGGTTCATCAGCATGGATTTCCAAGGTTGCTGAACTATGGTTGTTATTGCGTGAACATCAACTGAACATTGTTATGTGAGTCACTTCACACCTTTGGCCGAGGTCTCGAGCCAACGACACGCTTCATCAACCACCTTGCAGATATGTTTGACGGGTATAGCTTCGGAGAGGGGCACGTCACATTTCTCGCTTTGCCAGTCCTCGGCCTGGTCATAGATGAGCATAGCTAGCAACTTAAGCGGTACTGTGACGAACATCGTACACGTTCCCCTTATTTAGCTCCCTCCAGGATAGGTCACAACACTTGAGAAGACCTAACAGAGCTGCCCTTAGAACAACTGTGATTAGCTCTGGCAGACGCAAGTTGTCTGAGCGTGGCAGTGAGTCCCCGGGATGAAGTCAGGGTCAATCTCTTTCAAGGAGTGAACGTAAAGGAATGAATATATGGTTTGGGAAAAAGTGTAACCGGAGTGCCATTCCATCTGGGCGTCAGACAGGGGACAAATGAATATATGTATAAAATTTTACGCTGTATCTGATTTACCTCGCAGGAAAACGAGCGATCTATTATCCAGCACACTTCCTCCGGGGTAAGCGGGGCGAGAGGGTTGAAAGACGGCTTAGATTTGTCGAGAAGGGCCAAGCCGCTGTCGAAGCGTGGTTCACCTATCTTCAGACATTATCAGCGAATTGTTTGGACTTCAGAAAGAAGTTTTGCTTTATACCTCGAACGATGACATGGCATCCATTAGAGTAAATCCGTCAGTCAACACGAGAGCCCCAGGGTGCATGTCTTGATCAATGAGCATGTAAGTAGCGCTTATACAAGCATTTCTAGTCACCTTCGGCAGCATCCTCAAACAACGCAGTTACATCGTGAAAATTGTCGCCTCCAGGAAGTTCCACCAAGGGATCGTACTCCATGTGGCTTCGGTGGCGAAATGAGCCGGTAATGGACGTCAGTAAAGGCTGTAAACCAGGGTCCAGGTCCAGACTCCCGTACGTACCCTGGGTTTTATCGGAGTTTGAAATACTTTTCTTTAGCGTTGATCTTGCTCATACTTGCATCATACATGGTTATTCCCCGGCACGTCTGCCAGATACGTCCACGACGCGTGATACTATCTGGTATTCAACCAACTGGTATCCCTCATGTAATATCATGTTCTTTTTTTTGATATGGAAACTTACATAGCAGTAGCTAGGGAACTACCTGGGCGCACTGTCTAACTGGGTCAAGCTGCAAAAATCTGCAGAGCCCGAGGACAAACTACTGTTTTCGATTGTTGGATGGCATGCATTGACCCTTCCACAGGATCCTGCTGCTCTACTGGCTGCAAGGAATGATATGCTGGCTGTCTTACTTGCTATAGGCATCGATCCTGACCGGTCAATATTGTTCCATCAGGACCATGTATTTCTTCACTCTATCCTAGCAACCGTTTGATTAACAGTACGCAGAATCCTCACCATACCGAACTGTCCTGGATATTAAGCTGTTTAACGCCCATGGGGAAGCTGCGCCGGATGACGACATGGAAGGTGCGGTCTTCCAAATGCAGTTAAATTCGGTTCTTATGTTCCTCAAGTCAAGATTAGCTGCGGCACGAAACTCTGGCTCAGAGGACAACGTGGACGAGTCGATGCTTAACGCTGGGCTATTTATGTATCCTGTGCTACAAGCCGCCGACGTGCTTGTTTACAAGTGGGCCTTGTTGCGGTGGTCATTTTTTATGCTACTGATACGTCACTAAGGGCTACTCACGTTCCTGTTGGCGAAGATCAACAGCAACATATAGAACTGACAAGAGATATCGCTGATATCTTCAACCGAACATTCAAAGGAACGAGACCGCTATTCCCCCTTCCGACCTACGTCAACAGTAAGTATCCGAGGTGGTGCCTGTATATCCGTTGAAGCATTTGTTCAGCTCCATCAAAGCGGATTTTATCACTCAAAGATCCGACGTCGAAGATGTCGAAATCTTCGCCAGATATCCAGTCCCGTATCTTGCTCACAGATACCGCTTCGCAGATCCAATCGAAGATTCGGGCTGCTGTGACAGACTCCATTCAGGGCATCACATACGATCCTCAAGGCCGTCCAGGCACCTCAAATTTGCTTAGTATCCTCGCTGCCTGCACAGACAGGGACATCAGTCAGGTCGCAAAAGCCTATGAAAGCCAGGGTCACGGAACTTTGAAACGTGATGTCGCAGAGGCTGTCGAAGAGTTCGTTAAAGGACCCCGGGCACAATTCGATCGTATTCGTCGGGACACGAGATATCTTGAGGAGGTAGCTCGTCTGGGAGCTAGTCGCGCTATTGAACAGTCCGAGGTGACTATGATGGAGGTCAAAGCACGGCTAGGTCTTGGATCGGATTGACAAATGTAACTACAATCTTAATGTCTGACAAGTCCACGGACGGAGACTGGACTATTAGCCGCCGGCAATAACGATCGAGTTCGATCATAAAAGGATTAATTAAATGATCTAGGTCAGGGTACAGGATTCAAGCCCTGGATGATATGATCGGCGTACAAGTACGTGCCTTGTTGGACCCTCCTATTGCACTAAGTATCCTCATTAGTGAGACCATGATGATGATCATAGCATTGACATCCAATGTCTACGACAATTGTCAGATTGATCATTGGCAGGTCTAAAGTATAAGTATATCTGATAATCCCGTCAATAGCGAGGAGTCTGTGATAGGACAAGGGCTCGGTGATCTCAACTTAGCGCGCGGATATGCAAGACCACCCTTGAATTAGTATCCACGGCCTGATCGGCGGTTGGGGTAGGATAGATCTAGATCGGGTTGATCGAACGAATCGAATGATGTCTTGGTCATTAATCCATTTTAATTTTAGGGAACATTTCCATGTTGTTCTCGGGTTTCAGTCTTTCAATTGTTCAGTCCTGATCTAAGATCCACGGTAGGTTTGCTGATTGGTTCATATAACATAACCACTCCCCGTCGCGTCCGCCCGGAACTCCCGCTTCAAGGTCTTCAATGGTCTCCACCGCACACCCTGTCCTCCGCGGATGGTCACCTGCGTCCGTGGAAGATGACCATGACGTTCATCTCCCAGACCAAACGTATCCCCTGGCCAGCCATTTTATAGCGTCCAACTCCTGCATCATTCATCAACCAATGCCTCCCTCATCTGACCGACGCGCACAGCGTAACAGGAGTAGGGATCCTAGTTGGATCCCCAGGCCTAGGAACGCATTCATAATATTCCGCTGTGAGTACTCACGAAAACACAGTCAAGCTGCCCAAGACGGCGACGACGATTTGGAACCACCGAACCCCACAGCCAAAACCCTCTCGAAGCGAGCAGCTGAAGCTTGGAAGCAGCTCCCTGCTTCTGACAAGGACAATTATAAGGTTCTTGCAGATAAGGAGAGGGAGGAGCACGCTCGCCTCTACCCCCACTATCGCTTTCGTCCAATGAGGCGGCAAATAGCCGGGTTGAAGAAGCGCCAATACGATCTAGGCCTCAATCATACCCATTTTTCGCTGGACTCTTCAGACGAACATGTGCCCGCTTATATCGCAGATATGGATGAAGATTTGCAGGAGGACGGAGGGGTCGCACATCAGCAGCTTATAGAGAAGGAAGAGAGTGAAACTTTCGAGGCATCCGGCGACTTTGCACCGAATGACGCCCCTGGGAACTGCGCCGCAGCTCAACGACGATCGTCGTCGGTTCCGCTGCCCGACGAGTTCCCTATCATCCCCTCATATCCTCCCAAGGACGATTTATGCAGGTCTCGTTCGGCTGAAGGACGAGAGTGGCCACTGCGTCCTCTTGATTATGTATCGCAGGCCGCACATGTTCGCTTTGGCAAGGAATTTGAGATGCAACCTCAGCAATGGCATCCTGCCTCAAACGGTGCATCTTCTTATATATACTACGGTTTCGGTGCATCAGCTGTGGTACGTTCTGGGTGCAATTCTTTCCGTTCGTTTGTGCTGAAGCCCAACACACAGGAGCCTAACAGCTCAATATACAACCCGTCCGAATCACACTTGGCACCGGAGCTTGGCTACCAATCCCCAGAGAGCCAGGGCGGATTCAACTACACTCCTTCCTCCTTCGCACCTATCGCCTCTTCCTTTTCTGACTGGAACAGCGATTCCCTTTCTCAATGCATGCCGGGGCAAGCAATGTTGCATAGTGATGACCTAATAGCGTCGTATGAAGACATGGAGCGCGCACAGGACCTGGAAGCTTATGCCCTTGGCTTGCACAATTTCGACTTTTTTACTAATCCCCTTCCCCTCCACGAATACCCTGATCATGTACCCGGTATTCCCTGCGATATTGAATACTCGGCGCTCTTCCCAGAGTAAGCCACAGAATCGTAGAATTCCGACACGCACCCAACCCACAAAACCGCATCCACGGGGATGATCTCCATCACCGCTATCTTGACCCTGTAGCCCTACTTCCCACTTGTTCCATAGCCCATCACTTCTTCCTTATGGTTAGTCGATACTAATGTTCAATCCTTTGCTTCGTTCGAGTACCACTAATATCACCTCTCCACCATGCATATCCATATTTCTCTCGGTTCGCATTAATTCATGTGCACAGTATAATAGGGACGGATTCTTAGCTGTAGGATGTATAATGCTAGCGAACTAGAAAGTTGAAACTCATTCCTCTAAATCGCCTTTGATCACGTTAACTTGGTCACGGCAAACGGCGATACAATTCCCATAAACTTCCGTGACTTCTGAGTACCTTCTCTTGGATTGTTCAGAAACACCAAATGGTCATTATTGGCCGCTGCTGATTCAGAAAAATGTCGGGCACGGAAGGAAATGGGTCAAGACAGACAGTGGCAGTTTTGACAAATGTCGCCCATATCTCCGCACCCTTCCTTTCAGTTTTCCTCATTGTCCATTTGTCCGCACCAGTACTCGCGAGTGTCGGAGGCTCAAGTCTGTCTTCCAATGTTATGGTAGGTTCATAATATCCTCAAATTGGTAACAAAGAGATGTCATAACTGGCCCAGCTTCTCGGTAGAGAGTACTACCAAACTGGCTTCGGGGAAAGATATCTCCTCTTCATACCTCTGACAGCTCACGTAGCTTCAAGCATCGTGAAAAGGATAATCAATCCACGCTCAGCATCCCCTCGCAAGATCACCAGCACCCTCAGTCTTGCGGCATATTCAGCTCTCCTAGCGTTCCTTCCTATACATTTCTACACACACCGCGTCGCCCCTGCCAATCCTTTACCACCAATATTCGCAGTAGGGCCCTCGGAGGTGGACTATGAGTTTGTCAAGATTGGGTTGGCTAGGTTTCCCTGGCGGAGCTGGATCTTGTATGGTGGACTGGTCGCGAGCGTCATGCTCCATGCGGTCGAAGGCGCGCAGGTCATCCAGGCATCGCGTTTCCCTTCTTGGAAATTCCGTATACGCCCACGAACGCGCAAGATTGTCGCAGGTGCAGCAGCAGTGCCTATATTGGCAGGTCTGTGGATGCTTTCGAGAGAACCTCTCATGGTATTTCCTTCACTGGCAGAGCGGTACGAAGCTGCATTCGCTTGGTGTTGGGTCTATAGATTTTAGTCTGTGTGGGTGGGCAGATTTCATCTGTACTATACTGTAGGTGCGTAATATCTATCATTCATGAAAGTGAAATACAGTTTCAGACATAATTATTGTCCAGTTCCAGGCCGTATCGTGACACGACTATCCAAAAGTATGAAAGCTAAACTTGTCATTTCACGTAACCATCAATGGATACTAAATTAATCGACATGAGCATGGATTTTCATATACGAGGAAACCCGATCTGCTCACCTTCAGAGGCCACACACAGATGCGTTAACCTGAACTGAAGTCACCGTCACCCTCCCCAAAAACTCAGCCTCATTATCAGTGAGCGTATTCATCGCAGCTTCCGCAACGTTAAACCCTTCAGACGCAACATCAACAGCAAGGATTGCAATTGTTGTGCTGCCGTACGTCACTTCGTAGCATGTTCCGCAGTAAACTGAATCCCATCCCGTAACGGTGTAGACACCACCGACATTGGGGAATGAGGGCAATTGACCGAGAGTCGTGTAGCCCAGGCTCATGAGCCCATTAGGCCCATCTGAGCAGGCGACGGTGGTGAGAGACTGATCAGCATTATCGTAAGTGTTATCATACGAAAGGCTCTCAGTCTGAGCGAGCACGGGAAGAGCGACAGCAAGGAGAGAGATGATGGTCGATGTGAATTTCATGATGCTTGGTAGTAAGAGGTTTTACTTTGATGAAGCTGATTGGGGGTAGCTGCTGCAGAAGTGTACTATGAACCCACTCCTTTTATCTGCTCCCATACACTTTGCTAGTCATGCTGACACAACCTGCGTATGAAACAAACTAGTATGTCGTGCGGTGTTTTTGCACCCGGCGTATGATGTCCGGACATTCCGCTGTCTTGTACAGGTCAGCAGACTGAGAGGAGCATGCTTGACTGGCTGAAAACTATTCTTGGTTCAAGATCTCTGGCTGGAGGGCAGTGTTGAGTTGCTTGATGTGCGCATGAAATGCAACCGAGCTGGTACGCATGCATCCGCCACCTGAGTTTGATTTCTCAGGCAGGACAGACTATGCCTTCTACCGTGTCCGACGCCTGCGCACTGAACGTATCTGTAAACAGACTGACAGGTTTCAATCACGAGTGCCTAGATACATCAACGGTAAAAGGTCCCCGGAGTCACTAGCATGATGCTGCATGAAGATGGTAATTACTGTTTAGTCCTGCAGCGACAATTATAGGCTTGAAGTCATGAAATCGCTTACTATTCACTACTTCGTTGAGAGAATGCCATATGATTGCAAGTTTATCTATTGAGAAATCTCTCTCTGGCTTTTTGGTTGCGTCTAATATCTTCGTCCTTGAGCTTTCCTTCAAGAGCGGCCCACACGTTCCGAGCATACTTCTCCCCATCCTGCGAGGATTAGAGCGTGATGATAAAAAACGCGCTGAATACTTACCTTCAAGAGGTTTTTGACCTGTACGAGGTCCGACACGCCCGTCCCGAGCAAGCGCATGCCTCGTAACAATGGAGTTGCATCTGACGGGAAAGAGTAAAACACGAGGAGCTTGAGAGGCACAGAAGCTTCTTCTTGCAGGGTAGCATCCAGGAAATGCGAGGTTGGTAACTGTCCAGGTGTCAATCGCGTACCATTGAATTGAGCCCAAAAAAACGAACCAAATTGAGAGTCAGACAAACTGGCCATGTTTGTTTTCCATCGAGGGGTTCGCCCTCGTCCCAGTAGTCAGGAAGCTCGAAGTCAGCCACTTCAATCGTCTGTCGTGTGTCCAATGCGCTGCCAGCATAGGCCACTTCATCTACGTCCATGTCCGTAGCCTGAGTTGCGTCGCTCCGATCGCCTTTCTTTGCGCGGTATTGTACGCTCTTTGTTCTAGGAACCTTGGTATCCCACAAAGCGGCGCGTGCGGCCATGAAAATTGCGTCAAATATGTTCCCTGCGTCAGAAAACACTATGATATCAAGGTTGAGCAACCAAGATTTTCTTCCAGGTAAGATACCGAGGTTTTTTGGTCGGATTGTTGGATGAGAGAGGGTAGCGTTTAATACGGATGTCATGTCATGCTGCAGATCATCCAAGGCATTCGGGGAAAGGAGAGGGTATGCAGTGGGAGAACTATCATTCCAAGTTGTTCAGTCTTTTCTTAAGGTGTAGTAAGAAAGTTATACCAAGACACAGAGCAGACTACTCGCCCGCCATCTACACCTTCTCCATCGCCTATGCTCTCAACTTCCAATTTTGCGGCGGCTACGACTTCGGTGCCACCACCACCATCCTGCGCGTTTCTACCGATGCTAACGCGTGCGCTGCCATTCGCAATGGGAGCTATTCCAGACTCGAGGGCTATGGTTCGGAAATCTATCAAACCGCGGCCGTCTGCTCGTAAGGGCGGGTCGGATAGCAAGGAGGAATGAATATAGGCCTTCTCAGCTTTGGATATCGACGCCATGCTTGGCCGAGAATTTTTAGTTGAGACTGGAGTTACCAGCCTGTCGTGGAAGTCAGTTACTCCACCGAACTTTGCAAGACGGGCATATCCTATGGAAAGATAATCACCTTATATCTAAGCCGGTTCAGGCAGGAAGGGCGTGTGTTGATGTGTTTGTCATTGCTTTTTGACCTAGCACTCAAGATGCAGAACGTCCAGAATGGATCTTCAAGCTTAAAGATCTCACGAGCACTCTCCAAAGCTCAGGAAAGAAAAGCTGTCGAGTATGTTGAAGACTCTTTCATGGATATTACCAGTGCATTTAAGAAACGGTCTGTTGTCAATATATTGCGAAAGTTCTGAAAATACTGATATAGTTGTGGACAGCTCAGAACCGTCAATGACGAAACTCCCAACTCTTACTGCATATCTTGATGCCATGCAGAAACTGCTTGCATTTATCTTGCAGATCCCACCTATAGACCCCTCCACTCACTTACGAACCACCTTCCTCCTTCGCCTCACTGGTGACGTCATGACTTCCGTGCCAGGATATCCTCCACAGATGAAGGAGCTTCAAACACTGCTGGATTTGTTGGATGACCTTGACCAATCATGGTCAGCAGTATTGAAGAACCAAGTCTGGGATTCAGCTGCAGGAAAGGGTGTCGATCTCATTGTAACTGTTGACGGAATCAAGCCCGGAGACCCGCCAATACGGTCCTCGCCTGTAAGTCAAACAGAACGAACGAGGTTACGCAGTCTTCTCGTTACAGGTACTGCTGGACTAGAGGAGTGGATGACTGGGCTAAACACGAGTGGAGAGGACTATCAGATTGCATTACAAAGGGCGGGTCTTCTCCAGGGCTTCGATGACCTTTTTTCGGTGACTTTGTCTGAGATGGGTACTTATGACGGCTCTGTAAATGATCCTGCAGGCATGGAAGGAACATGCTGAGTGGAGACGGTGTCTTGACATGCACAGTGATGCATTAATTCTGAGTATGGTATAATATGCACCTCTAGCGGAACACAGCAATACATCATTATCGCCTCCTGCTGGCTCTGCGACTGTCGCCTGAAACGAGGCGTTAATTACACAAATGCGCCATAAAGTTTCAACTTACCTTTCTCCTTGGCTTTCTTCGGTGCACCCTTCCCTCTCTTCTTTTTGTCCTCCACATCTTGCAGTCTCTCCTCCTCTGCAAAATTTCTCATTTCCAACTCAGGCCATTGTCGGATGATCTGTGCAATATTGGCTTCTGGAGTGTAGTATTTAACCATAGAAGGCCCGCGTAGTCGTGCGCGAAGATATTTGGCCCCGGTACGTGCTGAGGTGGGGTTATATGCAGTTTGGAATATGGAGCAGCGTGACCGCGTCAGCGCAGTAAGTCGCATAGGACGAATAGCGGCAGCTGCCATGACTGGTGTAGCTATAGTGAGCTCAACTGGTAGTCGGAAGTCAATTTTAGTGAACCTCCTGATCCTAACATCACCAAACAACCGCTTTTTTCTTAGACGGTCTGTCGCGGAATACAGTTAACTTTATTGAATGGCTTCATAATCCATAAAGCCTGTGAAGACTTCTCAACAGAATTTATTATCCTTCTCTCATCATGCTGCCTCGCTGTCGCCTCCTCCTTTCGAGATCCATAAAATCTGAAAGTTGGTTAGAAGCCAGTCAAGTCCACTTCCTTCGGTTTCGTTCCAATGACTCGCGTCAACGACCAAGGAATTCATATAATCCTCCCGAAAACTTCCTCGGTAAACAACGTGGTGGCTTCAAACACGTGGTGGCTTCAAAAATGGTGCTGGCTTCAAACATGGTGGTCGTTCCAACCCTCAGCACGTTATGAAGCAAAAGAACGTCACATCCTGGACGGTTTCTCAGTACGGGATGCCAGTGACACACTCTTTATCATGAAGAAACAGGTTCGCAAATGGGCTGGTCTTCCGCACGTTCACCGTCGCCTGGAGTCCTTCGGGGTACCACGCACAGACGTCAGGCCCATTCTCTCAATATTCGCCCGAGAGGTCAGCTCCGGGCTCCTTGACAATCCAATCGAACAGAAAAAGTACTGTATAGAGAGATTTGTTCTTACAGCTAAAGAACTGAATCAAGGACTCCGGCTAGACCAGAATCTCACTCAGCTTTTCTACTCCTGGGCGTCGGACCCCGAGCAACAAGAGGTTCTCCTGAAATCAGTGTCGCGGAATACGCTGGAACAAATATCACATCTATACTCCACCGCAGATATGTCGTACCCTGCGGATATGTATCCCAAAGCGCGTTCAATGCGCCGCAAGGTCATCATGCACGTTGGGCCTACTAACAGTGGGAAGACCCACATGGCTTTGCGTGCGCTTGCGGCGGCGAAGACTGGTGTCTACTCTGGCCCGCTGCGTCTTCTCGCGCATGAAATTTGGGATCGGCTCAATAAGGGCCAGATTGTGCCCCTCGGGATGGACCCAGACCCCGACTCTGAGCCAGATACATTCACGAATATGGATATAATTGAAGAGTCAGGGTCCAGACCAACTGTGCGGAAAGAAGGGAAGGCGAAGTATGCGCGAGAGTGCAACCTTCGCACCGGAGAGGAGTTTAGGATCGTTTCCGAATACGCCAGTCTTGTGAGTTGCACGGTAGAAATGACATCTTTTGGCCTTCCGGTGGATGTGGCAGTCGTGGACGAGATCCAGATGCTTGCTGACCCAGACCGTGGATCTGCATGGACTGCTGCTGTGTTGGGTCTGCCTGCCGAAGAACTCCATCTATGTGGTGAAGAAGTTGCGGTCCCAATTGTCCAAGCACTTTTAAAAGACACAGATGACGAGCTTTTCATCAATCGCTACGAGCGTTTGACGCCTCTTACTGTTCAAGATGCATCTCTAGAGGGAGATTTCAGCAGAGTTCAAAAGGGCGACTGTCTTGTCGCTTTTTCGAGGAGCGGCATATTTGCGCTGAAGCGCAAGGTAGAAGAGAATACCGGCTTGCGTTGCGCCGTTGCATATGGGCGACTCCCACCTGAGATCCGTGCCGAACAGGCGGCGCTCTTCAATAACCAACATAGTGGCTATGATGTGATGATCGGAAGTGACGCTATTGGCATGGGACTTAATCTGTGAGTACATTGCACCTTCATGACATCACCCGTCTCATTCGCTTTAGCAAAATCAAACGCATCATCTTCGAGGCCTTGCACAAGTTCGACGGTGCTGTCGAACGCCCTCTATCAGTTTCCCAAATTAAACAAATTGCTGGGCGTGCGGGACGCTACGGCCTGCATGGTGAACCTGGAGGTTTCGTCACGACCCTCCATGCACATGACCTCCCAATGCTTCGCTCTGCGATTCCGCGCCAACCAGATCCCATTATGTTTGCAGGCGTTTCTCCTACCTTGGCTTGGGCTGAGAATGTTCTTCAAGCACTTCCTATCGATGCTTCGCATCGAACGTTATTGGAGGTGGCTCCATACGTCTCCAACGTTCGGCCCCCTTGCCGTGCCTTCATTCCCTCGAAAATTGAGCAAAGATCTCAGTTTGTCGAAACTCACGTCAAACACATGAAACTATATGATCAACTCCTTATTGGCGGTTCACCAATGAATTGGCAAGATTTTCTTGCGGTGCAATTCATGGCTCGCATATGTCAGATATACAGCGAGAAGATCCGGGTCTCTATCCTGCAAGCCCTCCAAGTCGGCCCATATATAGAAACATTGGAGAATGTGGAAGGGATGATGTCCGGGGGCAAGTCTTCTGCTGATGCGCCGTCTCAGGGCCTCGTAAATCTTGAGGGGCTCCACAAATCACTCGTGCTCTACCTGTGGCTTAGCTATCGCCTTCCTGTGGCGTTTTACCAGTCGCAGGAAGCCTACGCACTTAAGGAGCGCACAGAGAAAGCCCTTGATTGGTGTCTGCGGAACGTGTCTGCAAGGATGGCAGACAGACAGCCCCCTAGTGTCAGACTGGGGATTCCCTCGGAAGCCGAGGATGGTGTGGAATACCGCCGTACCCCAGCTACCCGCCTTCAAGACGAGAATAACCGAGAGATGGGGGTGAGGTATGCGAAGTTGTTGAATTCGGAAAGGCGAAGCACTCGTGGTCCACGGTAGAACCCCGAGGTTATTGGAGATCAAATCGACTTTCATACGGCATTGAAGCGGTTCTCCCACACTGGTTTCACGCACGTTGACCCTTTGCCGGTCTACTGCAGTCCGCGTTGCATCATTAGACACGCGTACGTATCTGAATCAAAGGGTTCTTGATGTTCATTTAGCTCTCCGACGCCTATTAAGGCTCACAGTGAAGATCACGTTGACTATTCAAGATTCTCCGACGCATGGCTGCGCCACTTGACTTGCCATGACCCTAACATGTGCAACCGCCACCTCCATGCTCATAGCGTCAGTACGCTCGCATTAATTACGTGTTGAGTCTGGCAGCGAGCGGTGAGTACGTGGCTACGCAGGCAGTCAGAATACGTTCGACTACATTTCCTTTTTAATCGATGCGGATAAGACGGCAGCGACAAATCCGGAAATTGACAGCTCTGACAACTGCAACAGAGTACGGTCTTCGCATCTAGCCAGCTTCAGTTTCATTGACGGACATGAAAGTGCCTTGCTGTGGTTGTCTGCATATGATCAATTCATGTCACACAACGGTGATCATGCAAGGAGCTTGTGCTATTATCGTGGTAACTGCCTACTAGATTAGTGCAAAAGAGCTCATCAGGCTGCGGTTTGTAGAGCAGATCAACAGCTTCGCATTGCAATCAGGAACGGGAGGAAGTATTTTTGACTACTATCCGCAGGAAGAAGAAGATTTACATCGATATGCTGTGTTGCGGTGTAGGGCAGACCAAAATACTTTAGGCAATTGGTGTTTCATCAAGTAGCCATACCAGACTGATGTTTGAACATGTGGATGCTGTATGGATATGATCCATATATTCAGTGTAAACAGACTGGTGAATGCAAAACTCAGAATGGTACTTTCCATAACAATAGTAGCAGCAGCTCTTTGGTCGCTAGCTATCGTTGTTCTTGGGACATATCATTTCACTCGCACTCGGACCCATCGCACAGCTGACGCTGTCAGGGCGTTGCTGAGACCAAGAAACACCGAATATGAAGCCGAGATCCGTTCTCGCGTCCATCCTCACGAGCACTTCGCTCTAACACCCTCGAGTGCAATATTCGACCCCTCTAGGCACGACGGATTCATACAAGACGCGAGAGCATTGATTGCCTCCGTCAGCCCTGGGCCCCAATGTGCCGGGTGGCCAAGATTTGTGAAATGTGCTGAGAAATGCACAGAGATGTTCCTTCCGAGCCGAGAGGTCGACTTTGCCGCTTTCATACAAAGCATCACTTTTTGCATCATAATTACTGGGTTTTATGGTGTGGATCCCGGAACCCTTTCCCCTGTTGATATCGCTTTCATGACCAACACACTCAACCGCTACTCGGTTAGCACCACCTCGCGGCATACTCCACTCTATCCTGACGAACTTCATGCAATGAGGGAACGTGTCTGTAGATGGGTCGGGGGGGAACGCGCCACTCGAGCACTGGAAACTATTCTTCCCGCATATGAGTCCATGTGGCGTCTAGCTGCCGTAACATTGGCCTATGCCAATGGTAATCAGCACATGCACAATGCTTTCCTAGATTTCAGCGAGAATCCCACCCAGAAGCAATTCCGTTCTTTCAAAGTCAAGAACACTCGACCAAGCGTAGAAGCCATCATCAATGAAGCCCTGAGGTTGCACCCACCCATTCAGCACATTGCGCGCAAAAGTAGACATCCTTTGTGGAAGCGTCTGTTTTATCCGGCGCAAGAGATAGCTGATATCGGAGCTGTTCATCGTTCGTGTGTATATGGCACACGTTTAGATACCTTCGATGCGATGCGCTTCCATCCCGAACATGAACATCCAGTCGATAAGCAACTACTTGCTTTCGGACACGGGGGGCTAAGCTGCGTCGCGGAAAAATGGGCACCAATGGCTACAGCGCTAATTGTCGCCAAAGTTATGGACAGAGTAGATGATGTCGGTTTCGTTCTTGTGGGGAAGCTATTCGACGCAAGGATGTACCGAAATACCAGGATAGGCTGGGATGGGTGGGTGGTCAGAAAGAAAGAGAAAGGGATGGTGTCTCGAGGCTCCTCCTAACGTTTCTACAGGTTGGATCAATCTGAACTTCATAACTGCGTATCAGGAACATTTAACATCCATATATATCGCATATTTCAATCCACGTATCTACGATCTTAGTTATTTAGTCTGTTATTTGCAAAAGTTATCGAGGATTTACCAACTTTGAGGAGGTGGACAGGAATGCGGTGGGCAGTGTCCATTCATCTAGCACTAGCACGAGAGCTACACGATAGAAGTCCTTCGTAACGCCCTTGAAACCATTGCATGTCAGTGCTTTAGTGAATAGCTGGTATCGCGCTTGCCATGCCACTCAGTCCTGGAAATGAACTGTATGCGTTCATGAATTGAGCAAAGAGGACAATTGGAGAATGACGTCAACTCACTGTATGGTAGCTGATAATTATTACCCAAGATGTTGAAGTTGAGACTGGTCCTCCCATGCATTAGATGTGCTTCTTGATTAATCCAGTTATGGCTTAACGGAAAAAGTGTGTTTTGTGCGGGCTTCCGCAAAGCACACTACGTAGTACCGTCTTGGGAGGTTGGAGATTCCAGCTTCCCCAAGACCGGTACCACTAGTACGTGCGTCTCCAACTTTAATGGAGATGCAGACTTCCGCTATCCTCTCCGGAAGAATTATTGAAATGTCGCTGCATCCTGGTATTCGCGTAATAAACTGCAATTGTGCGCTGGTGGACAAAACAAGGGTCACCACTGGCAACTCGTGTTTCGACTCGGAATGAGCCGAAAAGGTTCAGCTGTGGCTGAACCTTAAATCGCCGTTAATATATATAGGGTAGAGATAGTCCTTAGGACCTTATGCGTTTGTTTCACGAGTTCACTGTAACACCTGGGTTGGTATTACTTCGCGGAATATGTGCGAGACTTGCGTGCAACTCAATGACTCGAACTTGAAGTCAAACATACCGAGTGAGCAGGTCTGACAGGAAGGTCAAAAGGATCACGCTAGCTGACTAAGCTACCAAAAGGCATTTACTATGGTGCTGCCACTTACAACTTAAATTTAGGGCTGGTGAGATTGGGTGAGTGGGCCCATGGTAGTAATAAAACAAGGCTGTGATCAGCTGTTACCCCTAACTTATAATGGCAATATTCGTGCACATTATTAGGGGCCTGTATGAATGATATCTTGACTGTGTTATTTAAAAGCCACAGATCATCTAAATGATAGCACTTGAACTGAGATAACCATGATCTCAAATGGGAAATAATTTTCTTTCATAGATCATATCCATAAGTACCCATAATGATATACTCAACATATGTGACTAGGCAGAGCAGCTCCAAGATCTGATCTTTGCAAACTAACCTTTGAATCTGCACATATTTAATACCAATACACCATCCACTGAGACAAATCAGAACCAAATGTTGGAACGATTCAGGTTTGTGCATGAGCTGTGCACATGTGAGATCTCTGAATGCGAGGGGTGGGTGGTAGGAATGGAAGGGACAGGGATGTATGAGCGACCAGTGCTTGACTTGGCATGCACACATTCTGCCTGTCTACTGCTCCCAGGAGATCTACCACAGTTTGATCAACAGTGGCCTCATACCATTGTTTGCGGGAGGGATGTCCTGTGGTCATGGGCCATGAAGAGCATGTGGCTGAAGAACAACACTGCTGAATAGTTCTTTGTCTGTGTATGGCATGTTGATCTCTTGTGTTGCAAATCTGTGGGGGCAATTGGGGCCTAATGCTCCTTGAGTTCAACAAAGTCATTCTCAAGGCACCGCAGGTGGGTCTTGGAGGTTGTTGTTGGGAATTGGGAAACTGGTCCTCGATGTGTGCCTCAAAGTGAGGATGACTTGGTGGATGGTTGTGGACATCTTGGTAACACTGTGCACAATGGATGTCTGACATCACTGGAGCTTGTTCAGTGTGCATGATGTTGGAAGTTTTAACATGGGGCATCTTGATATGGTACACAGCTCTGAAAGGATCAGCACAAGGCTCTAGCATGCTTGCTTGTGAAAGCATGAATGGCATTGATTTAGAATGCTTGAGCAATGGCTTTTTGTTGCCATGGCACCTGAGGGGTAATGATTAGTATGATGACAATGAATATAACCTGACAACAGTAGACTCACTTCTGAAACTATTTCTTGAAAGAATCCATGATTAATGTAGGGAAATATTGCGAAGACTGTCAAGAGGTTGACTGCCTGGAGTTGTGGAGAGTCAGCATTGCAATCTATATAGGCTGGGCTAGTGTGGACGCACCACGGTCATCTACATCCACAACTTTGAAGTCCACAATCAATACAATGCCTTGATCACTCGCCTGACATTGATATCGCCCCATGTGCATAATGAAGGCAGAAGACACAACCACCAACCAACTATCGAGGATACATGCCATATGCTGATGTTCAATATTTCTGGACATAACCCGTAACACACAATAAGATTCACAAAGTCCATGTCTTCACTTGGTGTACCTTTGCACCCCATTCAAGCTGGTACCTCACGTAATCTGAAGGCAGTAGAGTAAGTATTAAAATTAATTCAACAGAATTACACACACAATCGCCATGGCCTCCATTTGTGTTGGTTAGTCAGCAGCGGAAGGCTTCGGGCATTGTCGTAGCTAGCATTCAACATGAGGTTGAAGCCACACCAGCTTCTGCCTGCCAGAATCAGGCACATTGCTAGCCACGCCAGTCCAACACTATCATTGATCTCTAAAAATGTAGGTACTTGCCAGGCATGAACTTGGAGGTTGAGAGATATCTGTTTATGTCAAACATGCAACTTATGGAGTACTAGTGTCTGGCAGAATGACGAACTTCAAGTGTCCTTGACACTAGCCCTTTCTTTCTTCTGGACGATCTTTGAAAACATATATATATTGGCATTTTGATGTTGGCTAGATACACTGGTTTTTTCATACATTCATGCAAAAATAGTGTGAGTGACATCTATCAATGCCAGTGATTATATTCAAGAGTCTGGTCTAGGCAGCAGGGGAATTTGTTGAGAAGCCCATCTGACTCTGCAATGAACTGCATATTGTGCGATCAACCGTACCAATGGGGAAGCAGAGACATGACTCACAGTTGCCACATACTCAGTATGCCAAGCTCATCCGAGAGGGTTAACAATTGAGACAGATTTATATTAGGATAGGACACAATAGCTGAGTCAAGTTAAAAGACTCATACTTACACCCATCTCACAAATGAGGCCTGCATCAGTAAACCACAAATTTCATCACAGACATCAACATTTTTGACAGTTCCCACAGTAACCCCCAGCGCTCACAGCACTCACAGCAAACTTCTCCCAGGCATCAACATTGAAAATATTTCCAAGTCCAACATTTGTATATATTTGTTCAGGTGATGGTGCACTGACTGGCACAAAAGTTCAACTTGTCGACAATGTTCTCCGCCTCCATGAAGCATGTTTCTTTATTTGAAGTTTCAGGTGTGCAATGATTTTTTATTCTAATCTTGTTCTTTACATTTAAACAAAACTATTCTAGGATGATCTCTTGCTAGACTCATTATCTTGCTTGTTTATTGAGGTGCGCAATTATTTTTTCGTTCTAATCTTGTTCTTTAGATTTGTTCTCTCACTCACTGCTCTCACTCACTGCTTTCCCTCTCTCATTGCTCTCACTCATTGCTACTCTCTTGTCTGCTCTCACCTGCTCTTGTCCACTCTCATTTGCTCTTGCTTGCTTCTCCTCCTCCTCCGATGCAATGGCAATGATAATGCAATGACAACAATGATGTGATGACAACAACAATGATGCAATGACAATGAAACAATGACAATGATGATGCAATGATGACGATAACAACACAACAATGATGCAATGACAATGGCAATGATGCAATGACAATGGCAATGATGCAATGACAATGGCAATGATGCAATGACAACAACAACAACAACAACAACAACAACAACAACAACAACAACAACAACAACAACAACAACAACAACAACAACAACAACAACAACAACAACAACAACTGTTACGAACTGGGAAGGTCAGGAGTAGTTGCTCGTTCGGCAACCGTAAGGAGCTCGTTAGAGGAGGAAGGAGAAGTTATGCCGAAGTCTTTTACTAAAACTGGCGAGACAGGGTCCATTGGACCAAATGATGACGGAATGGACATGGGAGGATGAATGTGAAGGTCGCAAAGTCGAGGACCGAGCGCAACTAATTCAGTAACAGGAATTCCCAATCTTTTAGCAGCCTCACACTGTTCTTCTGTGCAGGGCTCGTATAGCCATGCGGGATGGTCATGTGTGACCGTAATAGGGGGCGGTGAATTCGATTGTTCGATGGGAGATGGGGTTCATGGAGAATCGAGGTCGGCTTGGGTCTGTTGTAAATCGGTGATGGCTTCCTCAACTAAGTTTCTGGCCACTCTAGTTTCAGCGACTGACTGCTGGATGGTTTTGACAACTGTGTTGGTGAGCTGTCCGATCTCTTGGACAACAGTATATAAGCCAGTAAAGGCGTCAAGACTAGAATACATGCGCGAAGAAGCGGGTGCTGGAATAGCAAGTGGCGTATCCTCCTGCAGAGAGGGAGGTCGAGCAACGCCTGCTCGACGTTCAGCAACGATGTGAATAGCTTCTTCAACATCATTTTTAAAAGAATTGGGAAGCAACAACATAGCGTAAGCACGAATACGTTTTTGAAGATGAAGGAAATGGTGACGGAGTGTAATTTCTGTTGTGTCTTTGGCAGTGGCTTCGATAAGGGCTGCAGTACGGATGATGTTGACAAGGAGTAGGGCAGGGAAAGCACCTCTTTCAGTGAGGATTCTTTTGATTTCGAGGGCATGTCCTTCACAGAGAATAGCGGCTTCAATGTAGGAGGTGTTGTCGATTTCAGCAGCAAGGGTTCCATAGTTTTCTGCTTCGAGGTCATGGTCATTGTTGGAAACAGTGACGGGAGTTATGTATGCAGTGGGGAAAGACATTTAGAGCGGCTGTAGTTGATCAATTGCTGGTGCAAGTTGATTGACTGAAGGATAGTCAGAGGGTGTGTTGCTTCTTATAAGCATTCAAGATTCGAGCGGAGTTCTTTAGGTTCTTTTCTGGGAGCCATTCGTTATCTCCCGATGAATATCCTTTCCAAGAAACGAGATAGCGTCGGCAAGTGCCGGTTCCTTTGTGAGAAAGAATAGCTTCTATTTCATATTCTTCTTCTTCTTCAATGATATCAGGTGGTGGTTTGGGGAAGTTCGGGCCATGTACGTCCGTTTCGCTATAGGACGATAAGACAGAAGCGTGGAATGTGGGATGGATCTTCCATTGCGGAGGGAGTTTGAGTGTGAACGTGATGGGGGATAAGACATCGATGATTGGGAAAGGTCCGTATCGCTTTGGCGCAAGTTTTCTTGATGGGAGTTTGAGTCTAAGATTAGCAGCAGATAGCCAAACCTTATCTCCGATCTTCCATGGGATGTACTTATCTCCTCGGGATCGTTCGGCCATTGTTTGCATTGCAATATTATGGCAGGCGATTGCTTCTTCTCTTATCTTCTGCAGGGATTGTACTCGATCTTCTGCTGCGGGGACTGATGAATCAGGGATAAGGTGAGGGATAGCGCGTGGTTCGTATCCCATCATCAAATAGAAGGGTGACACATTCCTTGCATCGTGTTTTCGGTGGTTGTGGACGAATTCAGCGATTGGTAGGTGTTCTACCCAATCTTCGGGATTATTGCGGCAGTAAATGCGTAGATATGTTTCAAGTTCTTGATTAAGCCTTTCCGTTTGACCATCAGTCTGAGGATGGTAAGCCGTAGATGGAGCGATGACGTAGTTGAGGAGTCGGGCAAGTTCCTTTGAGAAGCGAGATAGGAATTGCGGACCTCGATCTGAGATAACTTTGTCATGGAGTCCAAATCGTCGGTAGACGTGTTTCAAAAATAGTTTAGCAATGCCTTCTGAGGTGATGGTTTTCAAACAAGGGATAATAATTACCCCCTTCGTAAGGCCATGGTCGACCACGACCATGATACTGTCAAAGCCTCCAGAGACAGGGAGGTCAGTGATAAGATCGATAGAGAGCTGAGAAAAGGGGCGTGTGGCAGAAGAGGGAATCGGAGCAAGCGGGGGTCGAACGGGATGTGTATCTGCCTTCATTTGCTGACAAAGGGCGCAACCCTCAACATATTTTTGAATATAGGAGCCCATAGCAGGCCACCAGACTTCGCATTTGACGAGACCTTCAGTCTTAAATCTACCAGGATGTCCCGCGGTAGGATGATCATGATACCTTTTCAGGATATCAGAGCGATGTGCCGGTGGAATATAGGCACGATTCTTAAAATAGAGGACGTTCTCCTCAATCTTCCAGTCAGAGATTTTTCATAGGGGGAAGGCACACGCCATCAAGGGCATCAGACGCTGTTTTGAAGACAGGGTCATTGAGGGGGTTGGAGGATGATAAGACATCTTTTAAGTCAGTATCAATAAGACGAACGAATAGAGCGTCAGGGAGGAGGGTCTGGTCCTCATTATCGTCTTTACCGGAGTCATAGTCAGGCCAGCGGGATAGTGCATCAGGTACTGCTAATTTAGTACCTGCAACGTGATGCAGTTCAATGTCATAGATAGACAAAATCAATTGCCAATGTGCTTGGCGACGGGTAAGCTTCTGTGCACTTCTAAAGTACAGAAGGTTCTTGTGGTCAGTGAATACCAAGACAGGGTGTGGGTTTCCTTCGAGATAATGACGCCATTCGTTCAATGCCCAGATCACGGCAAGGAGTTCCCGATCAAAGATCTGATAATTGTGTTCCGCAGGGTTCAAAGACTGTGAGAGGTATGCACATGGGTGATAAACACCATTCTCATCAGTCTGCAGGAGAACTCCGCCAGTTGCTACGAGCGAAGCGTCGGTAGCAATAGTAAATTGTCGGGACGGATCAGGGTTACGGAGTACCGGTTGTGATGTAAAGCGTCGTTTCAGTTCTTCGAAGGTGTCCATGCATTCGGTTGACCAATCAAAGGCCTTATCTTTCTTTGTCAAATCAATAAGAGGTCGAGCAATGTCAGAATAGTGTGAAATGAACGTGCGGTAAAAGTTGCAAAAGCTGAGGAATGACCGAACGTCTTTTACAGATTTTGGAACTGGCCATTCGGAGATTCCCTTGGTCTTGGCGGTATCCATAGCAACTTGTCCGGGGCGAATTATCATTCCGAGGTATTCCACTTCTTCTGCATCGAAAGTGCATTTCTCCGGTTTCAAGAATAAGTGTTTCTTTCGTATCTTCATCAATACCCGTCTTGTTCGTTCACGATGTTCTGCCATCGTTGTAGAGAAAATCAGAATATCATCCATGTGGATCACCATCCATCCTTCGTTGATTTCTTGTTGGAAGGTTCGGTTCATGTATGCTTGGAAAGTTGCTGGGGAATTACAGAGGCCAAAGAACATGACGTTCAGTTCAAAGAGACCGAATTCTGTAGTAAAAGCAGCTTTCCACCTATCGTCAGGATGGATGTGAATGTTATTATAGCCAGACCGGATATCCATTTTCATAAAGAACTGTGCGTTGTGAAGGCGTGCGACGAGGGAAATAGGAAGCGGGAGCAGATAGGCGTTCTTGACTGTCCAATCATTGATGTAGCGGTAATCTTGACAGGGATGCAATTCTCCACTCTTCTTTCCCACAAAGAAGAAGCCACTGGCTTGGGGTGACTTCGATTCTGAGATGAAACCTTTTGCAATGTTTTCATCGATAAACATTTTGACGGCAGCGCATTTGTTACGAACTGGGGTGGCGTCACCAGCGACAGTGAAAAGACACAGATGGTCTGCTGGGAGTTCTTACAATGTCCAGAAGGGGACAAGGTGAAAGTACTAGGAACATGTTCTGAGTATGATCAAGGATTCGGCCTCAATGACAAGTCAAAGAGGTATCCGCGAGAATAGAGACTAAGACTAAGGAGTGCTTAGACTTAGAGATGATTCAAGACGACTTAGGTTGGAGACCTAAGCGAAGGAGATTCCAGGTAAAACCCAGTAAGATTAAAGTAAAGAATCTACTACAAGTACACTGTGCTTAAATAGGCCAATATGTGCGCACAGACCAGGTAACCGTGAGAACGTAACTGCGTATCCTAATAAGGAAGGCATGTGTTGTACAGATGCGTTGAGCATGTGAGCCAGAGTCATGTGACATGATATACAAGTAAGGAAACAAAGGGAAAATGAATAGGGGCACGTACAACTGTAACAGTCCCATAGTTTGTACTTAATGTCTAGAATAGTAGTTTCTCATTTTGCAATACATTTGTTTTCATTTACTTTTATGTGTAACTTGAGTCGCAACAAAGCAATTTCTAATATATTCTGTGTAACTAGAGGGCCACTGTGGAGCTCTGGGAAGCTCTGTACAGAGATTTACAGAGATTGGCCTGTCTGTACAGAAGGGACCAAGCTGTGGCACTGTACAGCTCTGCACAGAACATTGTGATTTACTGATGTGAGCGGTATCCATTCGGACGCACTTCCCTGGCCTTTAAAAGTTGCACATGCTCTGATAGACATGGATATTGTCAAAGCAGCAATAGCAGCGAGAAGGAATGAGAAGTGCAGAACTTGGGCTATGTAATATGGGATGTGTCCCCTGGGCCTTGAGGGGAATCTTTGAGTGATAGCTCTGGTACTAGCAATAGGAAGATGGATTCTGGGAAGCACTTGGCACTTCCATCAGAATGGTTACAGCTGGGAGACTTCAGGGAGACATAAGTCAGGGAGACAAACATGTGAATTGTCAATGTATGAACAATCAAATGTCCAGCATATCACGGATTCTCAATTCACTGATTTCACTCCGGGCCATTGGCCATCATCTTGATGGAGAATTGACTTGATGGATCATGGTAGTCATTTATTTAATTATTGGTCGTCTTTGTTATATCAGCACTTGAGGGTGCTATCAGGGTGTAGGTATAACTTTCAGTGTAACATGATGCAGAGAAAGGATTAAGATGGCAGGCTGCAATACCGACCCCTAGTATTCATTTCAATATGGTGGATACATAGAATCAAGGTGGGCAGGCAAGTAGGTTGGCTCAGGGCTACCACAGGTCATAGCATGAGTTACCTGTCATTTTGAAGTTCTAGTGCACTTACTAATGTGAAGCAGGTTCAAGCACTGGAAAATGACACATATTAATAGACACCTTAGCTGCGCCTGGCATGTCGTCTGCCTGCATGGTCCCAAGCTTGTAGAGTGTATCTTCCTACACCTGTGTCATTCACTCAATCCTTGATAGATCTTTCTCAAACTTTAAGGCTATAATTAGGGATATATGTGAAAGGCATCCCAGGTGTCTGATCACCGATAACACTCTTGATTACCATGTGGGCTTCTAATCAGTAGAAATACCTCCTTTACATCAGATCTCAAGTTGTCGCCCTATATCTGGCTGATCCTTAGCACAAGAAATAAATATACATGTATTACTATTGGTCTATGAGTAGCCTGGATGATATTTAGATGGTAAAGCACTTCAAACATATGAAAAATGTGATTTGTCAAGTTGTTGCTCCTGTAGAAGGATACTATAGGTTTCTTGGGGTATCTACCTGATAGATATACTCTAAATATGCATAGGAATAGACCACACACCCTCCTTGAGGTTCGGTCCTGCAGGAAAAAATTTCACAGGAGGTAAACCATCAGGAGAGGGGGGATGCACTACACAACAAGGTCTTATCCTATGGTCCTGAGCTCCTGATACATTGTTCATAACATTAGATAGATGATTGGAATCATGTTTCAGAGGCTCTGTACCCATAAATTAACACATGAGAACATATTTTGTATTTTCCTGTATATATGCTATATTTATTGATGTAGGGCGCTTCAGGGGGTCAAATAAAGATGGGAATCTCTTCATATATACTCTTAAACATGGTCTGAACATCCTAGAACACTTTCCTGTTAAAGAGGCAAAATTGCGAAAGTGTTCTATACCCTAACCTATTTTGAATGGCCCCTGGAGGAGGAGGAGACATACAAATAAACAAAAAAAGCGGTCTATTACATTATATTATACATATTTATACCAAACTACTACTTAGATACAGGGGGGGCTTATTGTGGTGTAGTGGTGAAGCTGCAGTAAGGTGGGGAGGGTGTGGGAACAATTGATATTGTGGAGATTCCCAGAATGGGCGATGTTTTTGGTGTTGTGGGGAAATTCCCACAGTAGGTGGCCCAAAATGCGGAGCTATGGAGTGTGAGAATATTGTGGGGAGGTATAGGTGGCCAAAAATGTGAAAATATGTATGCTGGGAATGATGTATACCTGGGATTCACCAAGGATACATCAACCTGGGCAGTGCCATAGTGGATGGCTAAACTGAATGATGTATCAGGGTTTTTGGCTAATAAGCCAGTTTGGATATATCAATATGACAGTATGGGCTGCTTCCTGACTGCTCGATATAACCCATCTGTAGCACTAATCAACACTCAGAAGACAGTAGTAGTTCAAGTCAAGATTGCATTTGAAATATTCAGCCGACCAAAGGTGGATATGATATATCTGGTGTAAATAATATTGAATGCAGAATTTGCTTGATTCCAATGCGTTTTGCAACTGGCAGGGGCTTAGCTGGGCAAACTGAAGTCTGTGTACGTGCCAAAGTATGACTGCGCCTGCTGCCAACATGTAAAACAGTAAGAGCTAGACTCACAGGCCCATTGATATGCTATCAAAAATTCTTCGCAGTTAGGTTTATAGGCAGGACTATTTCGATGTAATTCTGCCGGTCTTAAACTTAATGATCTTTTTTAACCTATTTTCTTAGGCTTGTTCGTTAATGGAAAACTCGTACGCAAGTCGATAACATCAATGCGTTGAATCATTTTTCGAGGAAATTTTTCTAATGCTATGTTACTCTAGAGTCTGCTCGAGGCAGCCCGGAAATTCGTGCTGCAATAGTAACATATTGATCAGCTGCATATCGTGTGATCAATCACTGGGGAAACATAAAAGCAGAAAGATGACCCACAGTCGCGAACATCCAAGCCAATCAACAAAGGGTTAATGGCAGTACAATATGTCATTCACGCCACTGGCAGGCTATCGGCACAAGGGTAAGTTATGGAGTTGAATTACAGATCCAAAGCGGATGGATCATACTCACACCCAACGAGCAAGTCAGGCCTAGGCAGCATGGTTCCGCAGCGGTCGAGTCGCAAATTGAGTCTCAATCTGCGCACGCTTTGACAGACATAGATGTTGTCAAAGCAGCAGCAACAGCAAGGAGGAATGAGATACGCATGTCTTTTTCTAGGTAAGGATGTGTCGAGGGGATCTCAAATGATAGCTCTGATACTGGCAATAGGAAGAGTTGATGGCTTACTTATATATTCCACTAATCATGAAGTACTCGGAGGTTCTGCGGACTTCAGTACCACAGGGAGTATACATAGTCGGCGGATAAACAGTCCAGATTGAAGGGATGGTATGAAGACCTGATTGACACATAACTGATGACGCATAACTGACGATAGAAGGAGAACACTTTATTAATTAGTATTACGCTTTGGAGTACTGTCACTAACGCCAAATAACCTGCAACACTTCATAGGCGCCTAGACAAATTTTCCAGCCCTCGATCCGTCGATGTGAAAATTGCTGGAATCTTGATGAATTTGACCGCGCCAACATGAAAAAAAGTAAGCCTAGAGTAAACAACCGCAGGTGTGCAAAATGTCAAGCTATCGAGGTCACTCTCGTACATACTCATCCTTTTCTTTTACATACGCAATCACTCTTCGATACATGCCTCAGACATGTTTTCCTCAGGCTCCGTCTTAATCAGCGTTCTCACCGTCAAATATTATTGTCCTGTAGTCTTTTGAGCCAATCTGAAATCGTTGTTCTCATTCCTCGCCCCTAGTCCGAGCCTTGTCAGATCTTGACACGAAATGCGGGAGGGTCCATGGGACATAAGCTGGCCAAGAAAAGAAAAGAAAAGATAACATGAGGAAATCAACCCGATGACTAGATAGAGCTGACAAATAAAACCCATTATGATACATCTATATTTAGAATAACACATTATTACAACATGACATTGTATGAGTATGCCAGGGACATATTGGACAATTGCAGTGTGCAATTCTAAGGAGAAATATGAAATTTTGGTGGCGCGTGTGACAAGAAAGGACTCGAAGCCCACAAAACTATGGAAGCCTGGAGTCTCGAACACTCAGCTAGAATTTTATATGCGGCCAGAAGGCAACCTACACGCCGATTTCAAAATTCTTCTTTACTCTCTTCTTCGATTGTTCGTTCGCTCGGCCATTTGGGCCCAAATTCGTTTCGCTGAGATTCCCATGGCCTTAGGGATTCATTGCCGTGCGCAAATGTGATCAAGCTTCAGCGGCGTTTCGTGCTTTATATATGTAGAAAGAAAGCCGACCGAAGGGGTGTCCTTCCATTGCCATGATCTAATCATACATAAACCCAACCAACGAATAAGACTTTGACTTTCAGAGCCTGAGTACATAGTACATACAACCTTCAAGTGCATATGCTGCTTTGCGTGCAAAATGATGGCGATTCCATATTAGTTTACAACGGACCGAGTGAACCGGGTTTGGGCAAAACCGATGTATAAGTGGTCGGGATCAACCACGGTATAGAAGCGTTGGATGAATACGTAGCCAATGACAAAGTCAATGGGCCCTTGCTGAAATCCCGTGCCAATGTCGCGAACAATGAGATATATGGAAGCCCTAGTACCACGATAAGCTCCAATCATGTGGTTGAGAGCACGAGGCCAGATTTGGGCGTTACGGGTGAGAGTAAAGATTTGCTGTGCAAAACGGTGAACAAGGGGTGTGAGTGCTAACAGAATTGACGTACGCCGCCAATATTGAAATTCAGGTTCTCCAGGCGCGAGTACCTATGGCGGGAAATAGCGTGAAGTCCACTCACAGGATCGTATCGAGCGCCGGTTATATCCTTGTACCGCTGGAAGGCCTCTATCGAACACTAATTAGACCATCATTACTCGCTGCACTCTAGTGGATACACACCGGTGGAAATCGAAATAAAGGTGTTGCCACAATCGACAATACCAATGGTGTCTTGTAAGATCACTGTGGTGGCAGTGTTGCCGTATGTGATGCTTTGACGGAAACCCCAAAATTTCGGTGCAAACCACGGGATGTTGATGATAGGACTGAAACAAAACAGTTGCTATCAGTCTGGATTGATCTAGGAACTGAGGTAGCTTACGTGTATGTAATGTGACCGTGCAAGGCATCGTCAGTTCCACCAAAAGTGAGTTGTCCAGCGGTTCTTTCCTGCGAACCGCCGTAGGGCTTGAAAAAGATACCAAGAATGTTGGCAGGAATGATGTTTTCCTTAACCAGGTTGTCAGTGACAGTCGGGATCAGCGCTTCCGGCATTCGAGTCAGGGTGTTTTGTGTCGATGCCATAGGCCCGATGCCAAGGACACCGTCAAAACCAGCGAAGCCCAGTACACGATCAGCAACACCGATCGGCTGCCTGAAGACGGTGAGCCCAGGACCGACAGTGACGGTGTCGAAGTACATAAATCCTATAGATAATCGTAAGTATTTCAACTTATGATATCATATTGTATGTCACACCGTCCATGCGGTGGTCAGAACTGTAGACGACCGATATAGGTTCTTCAGTGCGGACGCTGTCGTCGGTTGCCTGGTACGGAGTACCGGCACCAACCCATGTGTTCGCGCTACCGCCATCGAGAATCAAGTTGTCTTTAATAATGCATTAGCAGCCGCATATTTTTCCAGTATTGAACTCACAGATTGTGGAGGGGCTGCCGATACCAACTGATATGGTGTAGACAAAACAATTGGTTGTCAGAGGAACGCTAACTCGACGTTGTCCGTGCTTGCTGGAACCACTAAGGGCCTGCAAACGAGCTATATCGTGCGCCACGAGGTTATAAGTACCATTAGAGAAATTTAGCCTCCTGGTAATGGGGACAGAGGTAGGGGAATTGGCACGTTTAACGGGCGATGCTGTGATTGGCAAAACTAGGAGAAGTGTTAACAATGGAGCGGGGAACATGGCTGACTGGAAAGCAATATCATACTCAGTGGTGCATTATATATGTGCTGGCAAATTCAATGATGGTAATGTCGTGCACCTCAGTATTAGCCACGTATGAAACGTCCCCTCGAAAAAGCGATGACGAGATAGTTGCAATCGAGCGTGAGGATTAGGCTCCCCGATAAAGTGTGACAAGAGATGGTTAAAACATGCCGATACCAGGTGGCAGGAATTTACAATTCACCTGTTTACCCATAGTTCAAATGTCACCATTAATGCATTGACTTGCCTCACATTCATTCCCATAGAGATGCTGACCTATTATGAATGCACCTTGGTAGAACTTTCGTGTCAGTGGTAAAGCTAGTGTAGTGGTCATTGCTAAGGAGAGCAATGTCCAAGGTTCTCCCGGTTGTCGACGCTACCGCTGACTCGTCGCAAAATTTGCTTATGTGAATGTGACAAGAAGTGTCAGGTGAACTTGAACAAGCCTCGAAGTAGTGCTCCGCAGCACTCCGCAGCACTAGTGAATTACGTTGCTCCGTGCGTAATACCTCTCACCGTCGAATATTGTCCTGTAGTCTTTTGACCCAATCTGAAATTGTTGCTCTCATTCCTCGCCCTAGTCCGAGCCTCGTCAGATCTTGACACGAAACGCGGGAGGGTCCATGGGACATAAGCTCAACATCGGCGGCAAAGAAAGAAAAGATAAGTCATCAGTGAACCCATGAGCCCTTGATATTGTAGCCGTGACAACTATAGGATGATGTAATTCTGCTTCTGCTAAACATGATCATGTATACTACGAAAAATTTGACTCAATAACAACTGTATAGTTTCGACACTAGGTTCGTCACATGTCACAGGCTCCGTTGAATCGAACCTATTTGGCGTGACCGTCATGCAAATTTTTGGGAGGTGAAGCTAATTTGTGACAGGTAGTAAAAACGGAAAAAAAACATATATATGACTCTAATGGGTCCAGAAGTCATTGTACATCTTGTTTGCGATCCGTCTGCGCTTTCCACGCCACCATTCAGCATTCGCCGCGCCCTCTATATCCAAATCAGTACCTTCGCTGATGTTATAGATTTCTGAGTGGTTTGCGGAGGACAGACCACCATCCACGGTGTGCATGCTCCCCAATGCAAGGTGTTCAATAAGCACCTCCATGGGTACATCACTGGTTTCAATGTCTTGCTCGTTGATGCTGTCAAAAGGAGGTTCAGTGCTAACTACATCCACCTCTCCTGTGAGCTCGAGCTCGTCGGCAGCTTCGACACCAGTGTTGTACTGAGCAGTTGCAATTCTGGTCCACCCAGCTATATCATTCTTCTGGACCTCCTGCAGATATTGTAATGCCTCGCGACTCGTAAGACTTTCAAATGAAAGACTGAAATCCTTCCCAGCTTTACACATGAAGAATGCCTAGGAACAATACTAAGTTAGTTGTGCGACAATGATACAGAGAGAGATGATGGCCGAACCTGCTTCACAAGCTCGGGCTTGTTTATGGCGTGATACCCATTGATGACCCACTGCAATGACCGATTGCGAAGAGTGCCAATTGTTGTGTCCAGTCGGACAAGTGCTGGTGAAGTCTTCTCAGAAAGTCGAGTGAGAGACTCATTGACGATATCCGCATGCTGTGCGTGTTTGACTGCAAGTTTAAATGGCCGTTGAATACCAACATCACATGGCTGACCAACACCTGTGCAGCCCCCAGGGACAAAACGGTACTTAATCCAAGAATACGTCATATCCAACCAGGTACGAAACTGGATGGATCTATGCACGCTCCAGACATTGAGATGCAATATACACTCCTGATCAGCCGGTGCACCAACAAGTGCTTTCTGCTCCTCCCAATAAGGCACCAAAATGTCAGTGACATACTCACACATGAGGGGAAATGTCGCCCAGTAAGTGTGTGTGTGTGTTCGCATAAGAGATCTTGAAGTTGAGTCGCATTGCTTCTTCATATTGTGGAGTATACTTCGAGGGAAGGGAACACGATGACTTTCCCTCATAGATTAGATGCAAGGGGAGGGCATGGCCTTTGGCAGAAATCCCCTTGGTGACTGTGAAGGCACGCTTTTCCTCCTGCCCAATAACAGCAACTTGCTTCGATCCATTAACTTCGAAAGTTGAAGTGTTTGATGGCTGGTATACAATGTTCGTCTGTTCAATATTGACCAGGAATGCCGAGTCGAAAATTGCACAGTCACGTATTGTTAGAGCGAGACGAAGGAATTGGTTGAGGAGAACCTGGTCAACATTGGGTGGAAGTTTTTGTGCAGCACGTGTTGCTCTGCGAAATGTCCAGTTGAGATGCTCGTTGAGAAATTCCTTGACCCAGGTCTCACTGCAACGAAAACGAGAGCCATCCTTCGCAACAGACTCAAAGATTTCAGGAATTGAGTATTGCAGGCGTGCAAGGATAATACCACGGCAGCGAAGAGTGTCCAAGGCAACCCCAACTTGTCGGAGCGACTGAAGGTCATTAATGATGGTCTTAACCATGTCAGGATAGGGCGTCAGGATACTTTTACGTGTGTTTTGGTACATTGGCAGGCTGCATCTCTGAGCACGAGCAAGAGTAGCTGCAGTCCATACAGGTTTGTCACCAGAACGGTCAATCCAAGTGCCAACAACTTGTGGCGTCAAAGTACGGAATCGCGATGAATCCATCCGCTGAACCTCCCGCACGATATCTGAAGGGGACATGCTAATCCCCACACGAGCAGCAGCTTCAACAATAGTAGTCCACATTAACAGGTGCTGCCAGTTTACACAAGCAGCAAGGGTGTCCTTGTGCTTGCGCTTGCGTCCAACTTAGTGCTGCCGTGGTCCAGTTCCGAACCGTGGTTCGAACCTGACCATTGGTCAGGTTCGTCCTTGGTTCGGTCCATGGTCCAGCATTTTGCACGGACCGAACCGGAATGAGGTTCGTGGTCCGCTAACTCCTGTGTGGTTCATCTATAGGTTCGGACCTTCCCGAACCGTTCCGAACCCCGAACCGAATCTTCTTTGCAACGCCTTCAAGGCTCAATCACACGCTTCTCATCATTTTGACTTCTCGATTCTCAAGATTCGCCATGGTCACTTTGACCTCGTCAAGAGCTCAACATGTACTTGTCTTCGCCACTAGAGGAGACTGATGACATTGTGGCCTGGTGGGGGGTAAGTCTTTTTTTTAATTTGTTTTTTCGCTACTAAATCTACTTAATAGCTTCACTCGCTGCAATACCCTACACTCGCGCGCATTGCGCAAGACTATCTACCCATTCAAGGCAGCTCTGTTCCTTCCGAACAAGCATTCTCAAGCGGAGGAATCACTTCGACTATCTGATGCAATGCACTCGGGACTGACACGTTCACGGCACTACAACTACTGAAGGGAGCATATAGGAATGGGCACCTTTCTGCAGAAGTAGAGGCTGAGGGACATGCGGCTTCGTTGGACATGTAACTACGAGTACAAATATCTTGCTATGTTTTTTTTTCCTGGCTGTAATTTTTTTGCATTTGGTTCGCGTTCAGACAGAGAAAAAAACCGAACCTGACCGCTGCGAACCGTTCGCAAAGGTTCGGTCTAAGGTTTGTTGAAATAACTAGAACCGAACCTTGGTCCGGTTTTTGGTTCTCGTCCAACCACCTCTGAACCAAACGGAACCGGACCGCGGCAGCACTAGTCCAACTCGAACTGCAGGCTGATGTGCTTTTGCATCTCTTTCAATCTCCTGGTAAGGCAGAGATGCCTCTGCGATATCTGCCTTTGTAATGACAGGCTCAATGAGATCGTGAAGTGCGTCATTGACAGTATGAACCTAGTTACCAAGTTGCATGAGTATATCAGATCTAGTGCATCAACACGAAGCCTATGAGCATCTCGCTCACGAGTCTCTAGCTCTCAGGAGAAAGGAACCCATGCAGTCTTCAGATGTTCCTCTCGTGTTGTAGTCGGGAAATACTTGAAGAGACCAATGGACTTCGCCTCTTCACTAGCTCGAAGATTCAATTTAAGACACTGTGAACTAGCGGTAGTTGGTAGTGATGGGGTTGACCTTGCGTCAGACACTGGGGGACGTGGTGAAGTAGCTTCAATACTAAACTCGATGGTGCCATCAGTGCCATCCAAGAACGAATCTTAGTTGTCAGAAGTCTCATGAAGTCTCCCAACATGCTGTAACAATACGATGATTAGTTTTTTCAAGCCGAAAGATAGCCACGGAGACAGACCTCAAAGTGGCTCCTCGCAAGTACTAAAAACTCTTCCATTCAAAGGCAGTACTTTGTATCATCGGTAAACAGGGGATGCTTGAAGACGGCATGCATGATGGTATTAATTGCTGCAATTGCACATGAAAAGGAGTCAATTTGTTCGCCATGTGCCATGGGCACTTTGCTGAATGGTGTGAACCCGTGATTCTTCAACCAGAGCTGGATAGCATCAATATACAATACAGGCCAAGACCACCCAAGAGAGTCTCCATATGAGATAGTTTGCGTCTCAGCATCAACGCTAAAGACAGCCCAATGAACCTGAGAAATGTTGATGGGAAAGATGATGCGCTGGATGGTGCCATCGTGAAGTGAGTTGCCAAGGGAGTGTAGGCGACTGAATGCTCTATCAAACTGATACCTTGACCACCGTGCATCCCCAAGTTGTAATATATTTTAAAAATCGAGGGTCTCAACTGTACAGTTGCAGTGGCTATTGGAATCATCCAAGGACTCATTGATGGCGACAATTAAGGCATCAAGTACACGCCCATCAATCATTGTATTGGAAAGAAGAGGGCGGAGCTCAGACGTGCGCAGCCCAACACATGCTCCCAACCCCTGCAACTCTCGGTCCCAGGGGAGACATCCAACATCAGGAAATTCACACATTCCTTAACATGCTTAATCAGCTTAACTCACTTATCTCAAAACTTGTTTGCTCTCTCTCACATCATTCACCTGGCATATCTTATATTTTTTGAGTGCGAAATACAATAAAACATGTATATTAATATATCTCAACTTTTTTTTTCTGAATTCATTCACATTGAAATTTTGGACAAGTAGATTCAATTTCACCAAGGCAGTTAAGTGTAAATAAGTCCGCATAAGGGCACGTCAAGGAATGTGTGAATTTCCTGATGAAGGACATCTAGAACCTCGTCTATTGCTCTAGCCTCAGGAGCACTATGGTTGACATGCTCATCATGATCAAGCCTGTTAAGGACCCAATCATGGGCATTTAGCCACGTGAGACGAGCCTCGAGGACATGAGAAACCTCTCTCCAGTAGGGAAGGATCCAGAAAGGAAGGTGAGTTGACGGAGCAGACGGGTGGATGACTGAAGATTGTCCATCAAACCAGGCTTGACCGAATTGATCAAGGAGCTGGGTGATGAAATGTAAAGGAGGGACTGTCCACGACAGAACATCATCCAAGTTGGGAACACGAGCAAGTACGAGGCATGTCGAGAATGTTATGGTGTTCAAGTCAAGTTTGCAATCAAGTGAAGCAGGAAGATTTATGTCGAGGAGTTGTGTGACAGGCAGCATTTGTGAAGGGATGGTTGATTGAATGGAAGCTGGAATGGCCAACAAGTGTTTGATTTCACGGTGCACAGAGGGCAGAAGAGTCGTCCGCTCAAAGACATGGCCACACAAAAGCCACTCAGAGGCGATGAACAAATCAGTTTCAGATTGCATGATTAGAGGCAAACAGAGCTTACAGATGTGACATGCAGCCTTTTAAGACTGCCTCCAGCCATTGCTTTTGGTCCCTGCAGGATGTGCAGCTCAAATGATGTCAACCAAGCTGAGGCAATATTCAGCAGCATAGAAGTCCATGCTGGTCACCAGAGTTGCCCTGCCAGTGAGTCACCACTGCCAGTCACAGTCAGTGTAACGAACCTATTTACAGTGGCTCAAAAAACTGTCCACATGTTTTGACATTTTTCACTATCTATGATATTGTGTGAGAATGAACAAATTCCTCAAGGACATACTTATACCACATTGTAGTATGGCTTCAGGGCTTTTATTTGAGCCCTACACCGTGGGAATCGGCGGAGATATGGTGGAGATATAAGGCTTATAAAATGATGACTCATGTGGACAGTTTTTTGAGTGTATATTAAAACTATATAAATCATTATTTATGACACCATAAAAATCATGCCACTATTATATAAATTATAAAGTGGTGTCATTATGTTATTTTATGACTATATCTAACTATATAAACCAGAATATCTCATGTATCATAGTCATAATCACCATGAAAGCCATCTCCTCTGCTCAAAGAGATAATATCCTCTCTCTGTCTTATGCTGGCCTCTCTGCTCGCCAAATTTCCTCTAGAACTGGAGTATGCAAGTCCACTGTGGCCAAGTTCATCAAAGAAAGCCACCCAGACAAGGAAAACTCTTGTGGAGGACGTCCATCCAAGCTTACCTCTACTAACAAAAGGGCTATTATCCAACATATCACTACAGGAAAGGCTGATAATGCTGTCCAAGCCACCCATTATATCAATTCCACCATCACTACCCCTGTCTCTTCACAAACTGTGAGGAATGTTCTCAAGGCAGCTCATCTCAAGGCAGTAACAAAGAAGAAAAAGCCTCTTCTCTCCATCAAACATAGGCAGAGAAGACTAGCCTTTGCCTTAGCTCATCAACACTGGACTGTAGAGGACTGGAAGCGTGTTATATGGTCAGATGAGACCAAAATCAATAGGATTGGGTCAGATGGGAAGGTGTATGTATGGAAAAAGAAGGGAGATCCATACATCCTAGTCCACCCATCCAATCCAGCTCACATATCCGATCCACCCATCCACTCCAATCCATATCCATCCATATCTGATCCATATCCATATCCGACCCAGTCCATATCCGATCTGAGTCCATATCCGATCTGAGTTCATATCCGAACCATTCCTGCGCACCTGTGCATTACCCCTTTTAGACTATACCTGTGTTTCTGGCTGTTGGGTATCTCTGTGCTTCCGGCTCTCGGTGATCTCTGCCTCCATCTTGATAAGTATTTCATACAAGCTTCATCTCCAAGTTCATAGCCTTATGTTCCGCTGTACTTACTAACATGTTTCCATATGCTTCAGACATAGCCTCGGACTATCTGTACTTACCTTCCGGCATGCTCTTTACAGTATATACACTTGTAGTACAACTCCAGCAGACCTCAGTCTGATCATTGCTTTCCTACTTCTGTATATTCCTCTGACTTCTATTATCTTGTTACCATGTCTATATAAATCCGTTTCCATTCTCGCACTTTGGCTCTGGCCCTTGTAAGCTTCCGACTCAGACCTATGGGATCATTCCCTAGGCCGGAGCCTTGATTCTATGTCCTATATCCTTTTCAGACTTTGTCCGTTTCCTGTCGCTCATCCATTTCACCTCCAACTCTACCTTTGGTAGTCTTATCCTGTCTGTTTCTATTCTGGACCTTGTCTGGGGTAGTCTATACTCTCCTTCTATAATATCCGGACTTACTCCACTATAGTAGTTCAATACCTCCTCTAAGATCCATAGAGCTACGCTTGTCTGATCATCTGATCATCCGCCCCTCCGCTCTTCTGCTCTTCTGCTCTTCTGCTCTTCTGCTCTTCTGCTCTTCTGCTCTTCTGCTCCTCTGAGCTCCAGACATTTGGACCTCTGGTCCTCCAGATCTATCCTATCCTAACCTCCGACATCTATGGATCATATTTCCCTCTGGAGCTCTGCTCCTATCCTGCCCTGGACTTTGTCCAGGAGTCCATCCTTCATCCATTCTACTTGGAACTTGTTCCATTAGTCTTACCATTACTCCCTACTGTTAAGACCGTACTTAAAGGGTGAAAGATCCGAAGGGCTTTGGCCTCAGTTCATGCACTGTGCCCCTTTCCCGAGTAATGCCCCTTATTTTAGGGAGTAGGTATACGTCCGAAGATCTGGAAGGAGTTGTGTGACGAATCTGGAAGTCTGAAGGTATCAGATATGATACGTCCAAAGGTTATCTGGAGCGCAGGGATGGAATGAGGATAAAGGCTAGCTTCGGAACAAGTTCCTGACTAGAAACTAACAGAGGTAGACTATCTGAAGATAGAGTCGGAGATATAGACTAAAGGAATCAATCCCAAGTCTTGGAAGATGACTTAGAGTGGAAAGTGACTTAAGTCCAGAGGAAGCAGAATGAGCAGAATCTAAGATGATATTCGAACTAAGGTTCTACAGAGATCTACAAGTGGTTTATATACTGTAAGTATCTAGTACGGATAATCAACAAGTCCAGGACCGAGGGCTGTACAATGTATAATGGAGGTCTATTAGTTAATGCACAGTGGATCAGTAAGCACAAATCGGAAATGAAACACAGGTAACAGATCAATGACACAGGATGGAAATATACACAGCCGGGATACCAGAAACAGGAGGAATGACGAAAGGAGATAGACGCAGATATCCACAAGGGAGTTAGAGTGCGAGAAGTGGGCACATTTGGATAGGCGATCTGGACAGGATCTGTGGACCAGATGGAAATAGAATCAATTGGATCTGGGATCAGAAGTATGGTATATGACACCTACCATCCGGAAATAGTTCCAGTGCATTCTCGCACTCATCCAGAAGTCCTTTGGAGCTCTATTGAGCTATCCTGCCCTAGAGAGTCCATCCAGACTCCGTCTGGACTTCACCATAACTCCCCCTTGGACTTCATCTGAAATTAAGGGCACATACTCAGGTAAGGGGCACAGCGTACGAGCTGAGGCCAAGCCCCTTTGACTTTCTGTCCCTCCAGTACAACACCATGTAAAGCCAGGACTTCTTAGTAGCCCCCAGTTTTGCATGGTCATAACATTAGGCAGAGTCATGGGTCACACTGAGGTTCGAAGCTATGAAGCTAAGCGTGACATGGTCATGTGCAGATGGGCTTGAAGCTAGTGTCGAAACTATACAGTATGTGTACTCATGTAGAGAAGAAGGAGGAGTTAATGACAAAGTTATGACACACCGCCATAACAGAGAGCAAGGACAGAAGCACACTCGTGTTTGACATGGTTGAACCTTCTCACTGACATTCATCTTTATTCCATATGGCAAGATTATTCAAGACATTCTGAAGCACAATTATGTTAGTACACATCAACATCTATATATGCCTTTTGTTACAATCATACGTGCCCCTATTCATTTTCCCTTTGACTTCTTTACTTGTACATTACATAACCTGACTCTGACTCATATGCTCAACGCATCTGTACTATAGTTGCCTTCCTCCTTTGGATACGCACTTACATTCTCACGACCCATTTGATCCGTGCGCGCATATTGACCTATTTAAGCACGTTGTATTATGCTTGTATACTTTACTTTAATCTTACTGGGTTTTACCTGGAATATCCTTCACTTAGGTCTCCAACCTAAGTTGTCTTGAATCATCTCTAAGTCTAAGCACTCCTTAGCCTTAGTCTCTATTCTCGTAGAACCTCTTAGACTTGTCTTTGAGGCTGAACCCTTGATAGTACTCGGAACGCGTTCCTTGTACTTTCACCTTGTTCTCTTCTGGACATTGTAGAACTTCCCAGCAGACCGTCTGTGTCTTTTCACTGTCGCTGGTGATGCCATCCCAGTTCGTAACACCTTTGGCAATTCATGAAAAAATTATGACATACCCCCATCACAGCGAGTAAGGAACGGGAGCACACTTGTGTCAATGTGGTTGAGTATCCTCACTTACACTGATCCATATTCCATATTGTGAGGTTATTCTGAAAAAATAGTCGCGTTAGGACATGTCAACATCTATAGATGCCTCTGATGGTTCATGACAAAATTGTGATAAACCACTGCTATCGCAGCAAACAAGGAATGGGAGCACACTTGTATCAATGTGGTTGAGTATCCTCATTTATACTGATCTATATCCCATATCATGAGGTTGATCAGAATGATATATCCAAATCATGCAATCTTTTTTGTTAACACTCCTACTGATTGAGCAATATTTTGATGTGCTAACACTATCGCAATTACTTCACCTACTGAGTGTACCCATGGAGTAAAAAATTACTGATTGATTTTGGAATGAAGAATGTTGGACCTCAGCAAATTTATTGTAGTCCATGCTCGAGAGCATGTGTAAGCATGATGCTTACCACGCACAGACCATGACTCATCAATGACGCACCGTATGACACAACAGGTCTAGCTTCCTTCTGATTGGACAGCACATAGTATACAGTTCCATATATATATCTGCAGTGTCCTCATCTAGCTGTATCTTTTACCGCTCTGTCAATCATACACTCTTCCATGTTATTGTTTGTCTGTTAGTGTTGCCATCACCCTCCTGATGGCCTTCCACTTTTTTTAATGTTCAGCTGAGCATTTAAAAACTATACCCATTACGTCTATCTGTTCCTGTGTTACGACCATGCAAAACCAGAGATTAGTAAGAAGTCCTGGTCTTACATGGGGTTGTACTGGAGGGTTGTAAGTCAAAGGGGCTTGGCCTCAGCTCGTATGCTGTGCCCCTTACCCGAGTATGTGCCCTTAATTTCGGATGAAGTCCAAGGGAGAGTTCTGGTGAAGTCCGGATGGAGGGTCTGGACAAACTCTAAGGCAGGATAGCTCGACAGAGCTCTGATGGACTTCTGGATGAGCACGGGAATGCGCCGGACTATTTCTGGAAGGTAGGGAGTAATGGTAACACTACTGGAACAAGCTTTAAGTAGAACAGATGAAGGATGGACCACTGGACAAAGTCCAGGGCAGGATAGGAGCAGAGCTCCGGAGGGAAAGATGATCCATAGATGTCAGAGGATAGGATAGGATGGATCCAGAGGACTAGGGGTCCGAAGGTCCGGAGCTCAGAGGAGCGGAGGAGCAGATGATCAGATGAGCATAGCTCTGTGGATCTTAGAGGAAGTGTTGGCTACTAGAGAGGAGTAGGTCCGGATATGGTGTAGGGATAGTATAGACTACTCCGGACAAGGTCCGGAATAGAAACAGACAGTATAAGACTACCAAAGGTAGAGTCGGAGGTGAAACAGATGATAGACGGAGATGGAAGAAGTCCGAAAAGATTATAGGACATAGGATCAAAGCTCCGGCCTAGGGAATAATCCCATAGGCCTGAGTCGGAAGCTTACGAGGGCCGGAGCCCAAGTGCAAGAACGGAAACAGAGTTATATAGACATGATAACAGGATACAGAGTAATCAAAGGAATAACCAGAAGTAGGAACAATGAATCAGACTAAGGTCTGCAGGAGTTGTACTACAAGTTTATATACTGTAGGTAGCATGCCGGAAGGCAAGCAAGGATAGTCCGAGGCTATGTTTGAGGCATTGCAGAACACAAGGCTATGAACTCGGAAATAAGACTTGTACGAAATATCTTATCAAGACGGAAGTCAAGATAACCGAAAGCCAGAGGTGCAGAGATAACCGAAAGCCAGACACAGGTATTAACCTAAAAGGAGTAACGCGCAGGTGCGCGGGAATAGTTTCGGATATGAGCATGGATTGGATATGGACACGGATCGGATATGGACATGGATCGGATATGAACACGGATTGGATATGGACATGGATTGGATATGGACACAGATTGGATATGGACATGGATCGGATGAGTGGATCAGATCGGATGGATGGACTGAGTCGGATATGGATATGGGTTAGATATGGATGGATGTTGATTGGGTGTCCAGATGTCCATGGATCAGACCTGAATGTACGGTATATGACATCCTGTTACTGTCCTGATGCCGCTACCATTTGGGTACTGACTAAGGTCAGCCCATCTTGAACCAACAAGCTGCATCCTCATCACCATTCTCACCCCATCCCTCTGATGACAATCATTACTTGGAGTCATAACAAGACCCTCACAGTGCTTGGTGTTAGTAACACTATGCCAACCACACATTGTACATCACCCACACCTATGCACACCTCCACCATCTCTGATTTCACAGACTCTGACAACATACCTCATGCAAAAATGACTGCAACCACGAAGGCCCTGGCTTGTGTAGAACAAGTAGCAGCGAGCAAGCCACCTTTTCTGACTGCGGGACCTATCATGCCAGAGGTCCTTTGTGCCTGGGAGATGGGTTGCACACAATTCTTCTTACATAAGGAGGTTAAGGATGATGAATGTGCCCGCATAGTGATGTACAAGAAACCTGAAGGATGTAAGAAGACAGGGACACGCAACACGTCGAGATCCTACAACACGTCGAGATCCTACAACACGTCAGCCAACAGGTCCAAGACCTTCATATGCCTACCCCTACTCACTGATGAAGAATGTCAACTGTTATGGGATAATGAGGGATGCTATAAGTGTTGCAAACCATTCACTGGACATACATCAGCAACTTGTCCCAAGGGTTTCCCTGATGGAGCGACATACAAAACCCTGACAGCTGCAGCCATTGCAGCCAAGAAAAACAAAAGGAAAGGAGGAGTTGTCACTAGTGTCAACATTGAAGAAATGAATGAGGAAAAGGACACCATTGCTGTGGTTATGCCATCAGCAGTACTTGGAAATGGTACTGATTCTGGCAAAGAGTGCATGGCTCCGCTACAAACATCTCATCTTCGCTGGACATGCCTTCTTGACAGGCCAGTGGTTACTTCTCCTGTTCCTGTCTCTGCACTTATTGACCATGGCTCTTCTCTAGTTCTGATTGGTCAATAAACTCGGTTTATGTTGATGCAAACTACCAAAACCATTACCAATCACGCTTGCATTATCCAAGACTGAAGACTCATCTAAAACGTGCGCAATCTTGGATCTGTCTGCCTCAATCCCGCGATGCGAAATGTGATGGCCAAGGAAGTCAATCTCATTGTTAAATAACAATGTCTTCTTAAGTGAACAGTACAGTTGCGCCTCTTCAAGAGCAAGTAAGACCTTTCATATGTTGACCTTATGTTCTTCGAGTGTCTGTGACCAGATAATGATGTTGTCCAAGTAAACATGGCAAATCTTTCCAATTAAGTGCCGGAGGGCCATCATCATCCTCCGTTGATGCACCGCAGGAGCATTTCATACTGTCATGAATTCCAAATACAAACCATTATTCTTTCATCAATTTCCTTAAAGCATCTAAACCCAGTGCTAAGACAAACCCTAACCCTATCGAAAACCCTATAAACACTTCTATAACTGAACTCCCTGATGAAGAGATCTTCTATGATGCCATCGGATAAGATAAGATAAGATAGTGTCACATGATCTTAAGAACCTTCTAGAATATGATGTCATAACAATATCACAAATATCACATTGTATGATTCTCACTTCTATTTTATGATTGGCTAGTAGTTTCAGACTCAGTTTATATCTCAGTTTCAAATATGTGTATATATGTAGTTAGCTAGTTTTGCTGTAGTAGTTCTTTAGTTCAAACCTCTTGTATCTACCAAGTGTGACATGTACCCCCATAGGCATGACCGTCCACTTGAATTTGCCAAAGGGGGTGTGAACCGCGAGGTATTTCATGTCATCTGGGTATACACATGTCTGAAAGAATGTGTTAGTCATATCTATCTTCCCAATGTAAAGATACAACCTAACCTGGGCTGTAGATAAACTACCTCCTAAGTTAGTATGTGAGTCTTGCGCTCTGTCTAGTGTGCTTCACTTGTGAGAACAAGAGCGTTCAACCCTAAAGGGGGATGCCTATTAGTATGGTCAAGTTCGAGTCAAACTTATGTGCGAATGAAGTGTCATGGTCAGCAGTAAGTTGCCGCGGTCAGCGATGATGCCGCCGGAACTAGCGTCGTGTGTAGCAGTGCTACCATGGTCGAGATATAGTCAGCAACAGTTGCGTCAAGCAATGATATCAGCGGCAGCAGTAAGGTTGCGAGCGATGCAAGGAAACAGTAAAGAAAGTCGCGGTACTTTCAGCGGTAAAGTAGCGGTGCGTGAGAAGTTCAGTAAAAATAATAGTCAAAAGTCCAGCAGTATGCCAGTGGCAAGGCTGCCAGTCCAGCCAGTGGTCTTCAAGAGGACTCCCACGCTGACTCCACCTCACCAGTCTGGTTGCCTGGCTGTGGCGCCTGTGTTCAGCAGCAGCTGATCTGCTACCAAGGCTACAACAGCAGCCATGAGCAGCTGGGGGTGTGCATGTGCTACCACTGCACTAAACACAAGTGCAGCGGCAAAGGATCTGCCACCCCAACAAAGAGCAGGAGACCTGCAGCCAGGTCTAAGTCACGCCGCAGGGCATCCACAGTGCATGTCACCATTCCAACTGATGGTAAGTTTTTTTTCTATAGCTGCATCTTAAACTGACTTTTACAGATGAAGCTGCATCCTCTGATGATGTTGCCGCTGCCACCACCACCACCCCTGTCGCCACTTCCACTACCACCGCCCCTGCCGCTACCTCTACCACCACTGCCCCTGCCGCCGCCACCACCACCACTGCCCCTGCCATCACTGCTGTCCCTGCACCAGACAGCCAGACAGTTCTGGCACTCAAGGAGGAACTAGTGGGGCTGCAAACAATGGTGGCCTCTCTGGTGGAGAGGGTCAGTACTGGCAAGCTGCTGCTCCAGGAAGCCAACCGATGCCTTGCTGAGCAGGAGGCCAATGCCAAGCTGCTCGCTGACCAGGTGGCCACACTGCAGCAGGAGTTGAATCCCGCTGCTGAGTCCCTGGCAGCAGAGATTCTTCCTGTTGTCATCAGTACAGATGCCACAGGGCCACTGGCTGCCACCACCACCCTGCCAGAGGATGTGTCGCCGCAAGATACTGATGGTGTTGTGGCAATGGAGGCTAAAGACCAGCCGGCATCAGCACAAGGTGATGCACCACCAGAGGATACTGGTGCTGATGTTGAACAGGAGTCAGCATCAATTGCATCTACCTCACATGAATGATTGTTGGTAGCTTTATGGACTTCATATTACTGTACTTGTAGATATTGGTCATTTTGTACTTGTAGAAATATAGTCACCTTGGTAGTACAATGATTTCCAAAGAATGAACTTTAATTGCTGGAACTGCTATATGGATATGTTATAAATTCATGTAGCAAACAACACATCAATTGCCGCACCAGATGTTGCAGGCAGTTTATGACCCGGTGAGGTTGAATACCATTCTGCGGCAGTGATGTTCAATGGATATGCCACTATTGCACCCGTGCATGCGGTGTTCACTGTCATATTAGGACCCGGTGAGGCTGTATACCATTCTGCAGTGATGTGAAGATATGCCACCATTTTGGCAGAGCAAGTGATTGTCACATCCTGCAGTGGCATTCAGAACACTGCATACTGCTGCATGTTCTGCTGCCTGTTATAAATTCATGGTAGCAAAGAACACATCAATTTCAATTGCTGGAACTGCTACATGGATATGTTATAGATTCATGTAGCAAACAATACATCAATTGCCGCACTAAGTGTTACAGTATTACAGCAAAGTTAGGACCTGGTGAGGCTGTATACCTTTCTGCAGTGGTGATGTTCAATGGATATGCTGCCATTTCTGTGGTGCATGTGATTATCACATCCTGCGCCAGTGTTCACCACCATTATGCTTCCAAATGTACATGGTGATGTTATTCTACAGCAATGTTTATTGCTATCCTCCATTGGCATTCACAAAACAATGCATGCACAAATTTCATGTTTCCAGGGAACATGGTGTGTGGCCCATCGGCAGTGAAATTGATTCAAGGTATGCAGCAAATCTGCGCCGGGCTGACCGGCACTACATTTGCCAAAGGATATGCTATATTAATGTGACCATTGGTGGTACATTCTCCCCATAAAATACCATACAGGAATCATCCCAGGATACACTGGCCAATGCCAATGTACCACAACTGGTAAGCATTCCCGATAACTTTTGCCAACCCTATCTTCTGGGGATACAGCTTCCGATGCTGATAAAAAGTTGCCGGTGCTCATCCCTGATGTCCACCTGTCCAGCCCATGTCCTTGTAGATACCTGCTGGGGAGACAATGTCCTGTCCCCGACCCTTTCTCCAGCATCTATTTTCCATTGTAAAGATTCAACCTAGCCTGGGCTGTAGATAAAACACTGCCTAAACTAGTATGTGAGTCTTGCACTCCGTCTAGTCTGCTTCACTTGTAAGAACAAGAGCGTTCGACCCTAAAGGGGGATGCCTATTAGTATGGTCAAGTTCAAGTCTAACTTATGTGTGAAACAAGTGTCATGGTCAGCGGTAAGTTGCTGCGGTCAGCGATGATACCACTGGAACTAGCGTCGTGTGTAGCGGTGCTACCGTGGTCAAGATAAGGTCAGTAACAGTTGTGTCAAGCGAGCGATGTCGAGCGGTGATCTCAGCGGTAGCGGTAAGGTTGCGAGCGGTGCAAAGAATCAGTAAAGAAGTCCGCGGTACTTTCAGCGGTAAAGTAGTGGTGCGTGAGAAGTTCAGTCAAAGTAACAGTTAAAAGTCCAGCGGTAACGGAGAATGAGTGTGATAGATTAATGAGCAATAAGGGAACTTTAAAGACTATGTCCACTACTGGGTAGATCCAGAGCTAGACAATAATCCTGACCTATAGTACGTGCAATGGTGTAAAATCAGGTGCTCTATCGTGTGGGGTACGCGGTGCTTATATCCTAATTCGTATGTACTCGGAATACTCTAGGCGAGATCAGTAGCGCTGGAGTGTAGTAACTGCCATAAGTAAACATAGCACGAGGTGCTGCGGCACGAGGCAACATGTAATAACACTTGCCGTGGAATCAGTGATAACAAACAGGAAACAAACTACACACCAAATGGAGCTATGCGGACGCGGCAAGGACATGGAAGGACATCGGTTCGTGGAACGTGGTGCGGCAGTCGGTATGGTGTGCGGTAAGTGTGGGATGCTGCCGGTTACTGCTAAAGGGGTAAGAAGGCCATGGACTAGTGGTAACTCCTGTAGATGTGAGACGAGTGTCAAAATATGGGGTTTTAAGCCCAGCGCCAATATGTTCGTTACACCGATGCCCACATGACCATTACACCAAAAGGTGAAATACTGAAAGCTTAGCTTTCAGCATCAGTGGCGGTATATGTACTGATTATGGGAACTCAGGTAAGCCAGTGTGCTTACACCATTTACTTGGATGACATCATTATCTGGTCACAGATGCTCAAAGAACAGGAACTCAGGTATGCCAGCATGCTTACACTGTTTACTTGGACAACATCATTATCTGGTCACAGACGCTCAAAGAACATAAGGTCAACATATGAAAGGTCTTACTCACTCTTGAAGAGGCGCAACTGTACTGTTCACTTAAGAAGACATCATTATTTAACAATGAGATTGACTTCCTTGGCCATCACATTTCACATCATGGGATTGAGGCAGACGGATCCAAGATCACGCGCATTTTAGACTGGCCCCAACCACGCAAGGCCTCCAATGTATGTGCCTTCCTAGGCATGGTATGCTATCTGTCAGAACACTTGCCACATATTGCTAAGTACACAAGGATTCTGACTACACTAACTGCCAAAGCCACAGAATTGCGATTTCCAATGTGGAACTCAGAACATGCTCAGGCCTTTGTGGCCATAAAAGATGCTATTGTCAGTCCACAATGTCTGACAACAATCAATCACGATAACCCTGGCGACAACAAGATTTTTGTTACCTGCAATGCTTCGGACTATGCGACTGGGAGCTTGTTGTCATGGGGCACGACGTGGGAAACAGCCAGGCCAGTAGCCTTTGATTCAGCACAACTCCATGGAGCAGAACTGAACTACCCTGTGCATGAGAAAGAATTGCTGGCCATCATGCGGGCCTTGAAGAAATGGTGATTGGACTTACTGGGTATGCATTTTGTCATGTACACTGATCACTGAACGTTGCAGAACTTCATGACACAACATGATCTTTCCCAGAGACAAGCACGATGGGCAGAATATATGTCCCAATATGACTTTGACATCCAATACCTCAAAGGGGCACTAAACGAAGTGGCAGATGCACTGTCATGGTGTTCCTACCCACCTAACACCACACAAGTATGCGCTGCATTGTGCACACTTAAAACAGATGCAACTATACAACATCAGATAATCTCAGGGTACGCACTTGACCCATGGTGTAAGAAACTCAGTGGTCTTTTAGGTTCTCTACCAGGGCTTTCATGTGACAAACAAGGGTTATACTTTCTAGCTCAGCGACTCATCATACCACGTGTCAATGGACTTTGAGAACATCTCTTCCATGCTGCACATGATGCAGCAGGTCACTTTGGTGCCAACAAATCATATGCACTTCTATGTGCATCATACTACTGGCCACACATGCATAAGGACCTCGTCAAATTGTACATCCCATCATGCATCAAATGTATGCAGGATAAATCAAAAACTACGGCCACAGCAGGACCACTTCACCCTTTGCCAGTGCCCAATGCTTGGGGCGACTCCATAGCAATATATTTCATTGGTTCTCTACCTGAAGACAGCAGCTGCAACATGCTTATCTCAATGACAGACCGTTTGAACTCGGACATTCATCTAGTTCCCTGCAGAGACAATATCACTGCTGAACACTTTGCAGCCCTCTTTTTCGACCATTGGTACTGCAAGAATGGTTTGCCCTCAGAGATTGTTTCAGACTGTGATAAGATCTTTTTGTCTAAATTTTGGTGTGCTCTACACAAACTGACTGGAATTAAATTAAAGATGTCCTCAGTGTACCATCCTGAAACAGACAGAGCCAGTGAATGTACAAACAAGACAGTGAATCAGAGTCTCCGTTACTACGTCAATCGAAATCGTAAAGGATGGGTATGCGCCCTGCCCATGTATGTTTTCACATCATGAATACAGTGAATGCCAGTACTGGTTTCTCCCCTTTCCAGTTGCATCAAGGGCATTCCCCACATATGTTACCACTACTCATCAACGTCGGCAAGACATCATGTGACCCAGAACACACACATGCACAAGACTTGATCGCATGCCTGCAACTAGACATCATGGAAGCACAAGACAACTTGCTAACTTCCAAGGCAGCACAAGCCATGAATACCAACAGACATTGTTCACCTCCCTCAATCGTGCAAACAGGCGACTGTGTAATGCTTTCCACAAAGCATCGTCGGTGAGAATATATCCAGAAGGGAGATAAGAGAGTAGCAAAGTTTATGCCACGGTACGATGGACCGTATACTGTGATCAACTTGCACCAAGAAACCTCAACATACACCCTTGACCTTCCTAACTCCCCGAACATTTTTCCTACCTTCCATGCTAGTCAACTGTGTTGCTACCACGGGAATGACGCCGCACTGTTCCCTTCACGGGAACACCCCTGTCCAGGACCAGTGGTGACTGAAGATGGACAACTGGAGAATTTCATAGACAAGATAATTGACGAGCGCAAGGTTGGTCGCAGAAAACAATACTTGGTTTGCTGGGTCAGGTTTGGTGAGGATGATGATGAGTGGTTGCCTAGACGGGAGGTGGAGGATTGTGAGGCACTGGATGTTTGGGAGAAGGATCATCCTCAATGATAGTAGGGAAGGTTATAAGCATGATGCTTACCACACACAGACCATGACTCATCAATGACGCACCATATGACGCACCTTATGACGCAATAGGTCTAGCTTCCTTCTGATTGGACACCGCATAGTGTACGGTTCCCTATATATATCTGTGGTATCCTCATCTAGCTGTATCTTTTACCGCTCTGTCAATCATACACTCTTCCATGTTATTGTTTGTCTGTTAGTGTTGCCGTCACCCGGCGGCCCTCCTGATGGCCTTCCAGCATGTCCATGACTCGTTCAATATGGCAGCTCTAACTATTGGTTTTTGAAGGTTTACCTGTGTCATAAATGCAATAAGCAGACATTACAAGTTAGACAATCTATGATTTCAAGTGTCATATCTTAATTGCATTTAATCATGGCAGGCATTGATTTACCCATCATAGCATTGCGCAAAGATATTGAGCTCATGTAAGTGGCGACCCTTGTGCTTGTGTCCGGAATTATAAATTCACTATTTCACTTTATTGGCTGGTATCACATATTTTGTTTGTTGACTTACTCGCATATAAAATGGTGTCTAGAGGACACAGAATCTTAGACAGTTGACTTGGAAATTCATCTGTCCTTCACAAGGTCAAGTAAATCCCCCCACCACATTTACATTGCTTGTTGTAATTGTTACTAATACAAAGTCAACTATGACATTTTCATTTGTTCACCGGTTCACTGATTCAAAACTGTCGAACAATTACAGCAGCACCTGATGTTGGTAGATGGATATATCATTATGAGCTATAGCCCTAAAACTGGAATACATCCCTTGGTTCAACTATCCATTGACATGATACATCACTGTAGGCTAATTATCCATCTATCTTCCATCCAAAAGCCGGCACATTTGTTACTTTGATAGCAGATGCCCGGCCAATGTCTAAGTTGAGCAAGTTGAGCATTTTCTGAGAATCTGAGATCCAAACATTGATTAATTGAAGACATCACTATGTATAAAGGTACAGAAGCTACTAATCAACCCCATCAAGATCTTCGTGTGGGGGTTCATCAATAGAAGGTCCATTGTCCTGCTGGCCTTCTGTGCCATAATCCAAACTTGCACTTACTAGGGCTCCCACATCCCTCCACATTCCCGAAAAGCTTGCAGACAAGTGGCGACGGATAGCAGCCTGGTGGTTTGCATATGCGATCAGACCTTCCACATATTCTGACTGCTCTACCATGCGAAGGGTTGCTCACTTGTCCCACTGTCTGGCTTCCCATGCGAGAAACGCCAACATGCGCTGCATCTCGACCAGTAATAGCTGGATTTCTTCTTCCCACCGGTTATGTCGGGCCCTTGCCTTACACCATTCGACACGGAGTGCTAAATCCACCGCAGAGTAAGTCTGTCGTCTTCAAACAATAACAGTGCTGCATGATCACTTACGGTCTTGCAGCCCCTTGCTGTCATGAGAAAAGATCCCATGAGTAAGCCAGATCCACAGCATAATTGCTGTGCCCAGAGTCTGTCCCCCAAGATTACCTATTGGTCTGAGGTCTGTTTTCTTTAGTGGTTGTAGGCCGTGATCCCACCTGACATGATCAATGTGCCTCAACAGGCAGACCAATGCGCTATGCGCACGCAAATATTTATCATGGCTGAGAACTAGCTGGTCATCAACAGCTTGTATGGTCTTCCATGCCCAAGTATTGGCGCATTGTCCACATAGGTGCTGACTTTTGAAATGCAAGAGCTGATGGCAAAGGTGTATATGGGATCAGCACTCATCCAGAGCATCATTTGCCTGCACAAAACACAATGACCATTCTATGTGAAGTAGTTTTGGATCGCACGGTGTGTAGCTGCAGATGTCAGAAGGAAATAGCAGCTGAAAGTCCTTGGGTTTCATAGAATTGGGCCTCAGCCTTGGACATCTGCTCGCTTCATCATCACTGGGTGTATGGTTGAGGCCGGTAGCATTAGTAGCACAGAGTTGAGAGACAGATGGCATGTATAAGATTTGAATCTTGGTCCATGCATCAATATGATGTTGGAGACTATTACTGCGTGCTAGGATCTTCATTTGTTGTTCTTTTGTTGCATGTTGACCTAAGCTCCCATTATCTGCATGAAGCTGTCATCTATAAAACAAAATTAGTGTAGTATCACTTGAATTCACTTGCCACCTACTGTGCATGCTCAATATCCAGACCTGTGCTGATGAGAATGCTCGGTGTCACATCAGAATGAAGTGAAACCGAAGATCTGTCCTCTAAATCTTGCGCATCTTGCATTAGTAGCTCTAGATGAATGGCCACCTGCATTGTGGCTGAACTTCCCATGAGACTATAAACAACTTGAATGAAGGCCAAAAAATTTACCTGTAACCCTGCTCTCAAATGGATTCGGATTCGAGTGGTCTAGCTCCCATGCTAAGACTTCGTTTGTCCAATTTGTGAGTGAGGCAACGCCTAAGTCTGATTGCTTGATAAACTCTTCCAACTCCATAAGGGCATGGCAATGTTCTGTTTTGACTTTGATGGCTTCCTTGATCTTGCAGAGTAAGACACAACCTTTAAAAATACATCACTATAGTTAGTTTATATCAATGAGGTGACTGCTGCAAAGACATACCAAATGCAGTCACCTTCTTCCAGTTCCAATCGCTGAAATGGTCGTCAAGAACTTCTCGACGACTACTGGGCCCCATTTCCTTCATACTTGAAGCGATGCAGTTGATATTGGCCCATCCATGTTCTGGCGCTTCCCCATCTGTTCGACCGACTCCCAGTGTCCAGTTGAAAAAGAAAATTATTTGGCAAGCGGCGATATGGGCAGTGATATGAAACTTGGGCACAAAGAAGTTGAAGGCTGTGTGTGCACAATTGGGTTGGAGTTGTGAAGGAAGGGTCAAAACACGCTGCCAGAGCTTTTTGTGCCACTGCCAGGCAATATCATAGGAAAAGTTGACTATGGGAGTGTTACGAACTGGGGTGGCATCACCAGCGACAGTGAAAAGACACAGCCGGTCTGCTGGGAAGTTCTACTACGTTCAGAAGAGAACGAGGACGATGAGTATATGGAGGATTCTGAGTATGAACGGAGTTCAAGTCTAAGAGTCGCGACTCAAAGACGATCAAGAATAATGACTAAGGCTAAGGAGTACTTAGACTTAGAAATGATTCAGACAACTTAGGTTGGAGGCCTAAGCGAAGGATATTCCAGGTAAAACCCAGTAAGATTAAAGTGAAGTACACAAGTGTAATACAGCATGCTTAAATAAGCCAATATGTGCACACGGACCAAGAGAGATGTGAGAATGTAAGTGCGTATCCCAAGAAGAAAGGTGACTATAGTACAGACGCGTTGAGCATATGAGTCAAGAAGCATGTTACATAATATACAAAGTAAAGATGAGAGGAAAATGAATAGGGGCACATATGATTGTAATAGGGAGTGGATGCAAAAGCAGACAAGGCGGAGAATACAATGTAATCCATGTTCATATATCTGATGGAGGCATGAGTACCTGTAGCAATGGCATTGATAAAATTACTCACTTTTTGCCTCTTTGCAAATCTCCAATGCCACTTGCCAGCCGCATGTCGTGCTGCACACAAACGACTGAACCTACACCAGTTGCCGCAAGCCCTTTGGAAAGCTTGGTATCCACCATGTTGATGGCATTGTGACTAATGCACATGCTCTTCTAAAGCATGTATTAGTATGCCATGATATAAGTGAAGTTAAAATAACATACCTCTTGCCTGACATCTGCATGATTGTGAATGTATGTCTTGTACTCTCCTTCTTCCACAAAATACCCCCATCCTTGACTGAGCCCAGGGTCCTTGATATCGTTCAACACAAGACAACACTTGAGGCAAAAATTGGCATCAATGGCCAAGAATAGCAAGTAAAGCCATCTGTGTAAAATAGTAAGTTGATGATTGAATGAGTAGACAATGGAAAACATACCGTTCATTTGAGCTGACATGTGTTAAGTCCTCAGGGACATTTTTTCCAAGCTGCGGACAGGCAGGGCACAGGACTGTGAGTTGTCCTTGTTGTGTTGCATCAACTCCCGCAGGGTCATGACCACAATCAACAATGTGAGATTCTGCCACTGTCTCATGATCCTTAGAAAGACGGAGTAGTGGTCCTGTGTGGATAAATTAGTCAGTAACAGGTTTGGTGCTGTGTTAAGTAAGGAATGAGTGTCAGTCACTTTGATAGGCTTAATGCCTGTGTTGTCGCTTTAACATGCAAGGCAATGATAAAACTCATAAGCTGACACTTTAGACTCGAATGAAAGGAGGTGGAAATGTTCGAGAACTGCAAATGTTGCTGCACTCCTCGGATCTGTTGAAATTGATGGAAAGAAGCAGCCACACAAAAGTTGTCTGTAGTGGGATGGTGCATTTGCACAGCTACAGAAGTTGAGCGCAACCTCATGTGTTCCATGGACGTCAATTACAACAAAATCATCCTCTCATGCGGGTTTGGGATTGCGGCAGGACTGGTCAGTGTGATCTCCTAATTGGATGCACAGGCCAAGGTGTTTTAAAGTCGTAGGGTAAAAATATCTGTCCTGCCATTGCTGAGATAGTGTTGTCAGAGAAAGGTACACCAAGTTGGTAGTAACTGAAATGCGAACCTACCTTGACTTGATGAAGCAGTACATTCTGGTGTAATTTGATCATGCACAGATGGCAAAATAAATCAACTGAAAAAAAATCCTCACAACGATATGATACATCCGAGTCCCACAAGCATGGCATGAATGATCAGCCTTCCCGCGCCCTTCTGATTGAATCAATTCATCTAGGTAATGTGATTGTTCTGAGGTCCAGACATGCATTGGATCGTCCTATCATGGAAAAAGACAGTGCAGAAGTCAGGTTTAGTTGAATAAAAAAAGGGACATGTTGCTCACTTTAACTTTTGTTTTTCGGTCAGAATATAGATCTCATGAGGTTCAGTGTCAAGAGATATATAGGTCTCATTCCAGGGATCAGTCTCACAGCAGTCAGCGCTAACATCATGAGTCTCTGAGATGTTGTCCGCCGGTAGGACAGCATCAAGATATCTTGTCTCCAGGTTGATTTATCCAGTAGGTTGAATTGCAAATACTCGATGATGGTGGACATTCTGGGAGGATTGTCCAGCAGAACCTGGGACAGGATGTCAAACAAGTCGAGGCTTCTTGCTGGGATGGCCGCCTGCTCCAGCCATGATTGTGAGTGAGAGTAAGAGCTAGTGTTGTCACACAGTGCAATGCGCTGAAACAAAGAAACTACTGCTGGCCTAAGTATAAGCGCAGCAGTAATCCTACTGAAGGTGTGAGTGATATGTTTGACCCAAGAGGACTGTGATAGAAGCAATTCCTTCTAAGTTAGTGCAAAGGAATCAAGAAAGTACTAATAAGGAAACGAAGATTCTGACTCCTGAGGTTAGCAGCGGCAATGGTATATCGACGGTACTAGCGCAATGTCAGCGGTACTCGTGCAGTAAGGATAGCTGTAGCAGTTAGCTAGCGAGAGCAAGAACAAAAATGACTTCTGCGAAACGAATATAGTACTACTACCCGCGGTGCGGTAGTGGTAGTGGTAGCGGTAGTTCCGTACGAGCAAGAAGGTTGATGAAAGAGGTAGTGACCCAGCGAGATAACTGGCCACGGTCTGGTTACAAGTAGCGAAGTCGAAAGTAGTGGGGTACTTCGAGCGGTTAAGTTACTGGCAGTTAAATCAATGAGTGATGTTTGAACAGAGAATGGTTCAAAAGCAAATAGATTGAGACTAGCGAGGATTCAGATACTAAGTCCAAGTGATGGGATGTAATGGGAAGTCACAGTAATGGTATGTATGTTGAGTCCTTTTAACATATTCAAGCGCATACGAGATTATTAGGTGAGTCTGGTAGCGAGAAAGAAAATAAACAGGGTATTAACTAAGAGGCGCACAGCATGCAGCAGCCCCTTGAGATGCAAGGTAAACCCTGCCATTGATTGAGTAATGGCGGAAGCAAAGCAACTACGCACCAATGGATCTAGATGGATTTGGATGGGACATGAGGGCATCGGCGCGAGGATCCAGTAAGGGTTCACAGAAGAAGTACAGTTCTGCCTTAGCAGAGCGAAAAGGTTATATACTCGCTATAAGGGATTTCTTTGGTTGCCACCACAGACGGTAATGTGTTACGAACTGGGGTAGCATCACCAGCGACAGTGAAAGGACACAGACAGTCTGCTGGGAAGTTCTACAATGTCCAAAGAAGGACAAGGTGAAAGTACAAGGAACGTGTTCTGAGTACGATCAAGGGTTCGGCCTCAAAGACATGTCTAAGAGGTTCTACAAGAATAGAGACTAAGGCTAATGAGTGCTTAGACTTAGAGACGACTTAGGTTGGAGACCTAAGCGAAGGAGATTCCAGGTAAAACCTAGTAAGATTAAAGTACCATATACAAGCATAATACAAATACAACATGCTTAAATAGGCCAATATGTGCGCACGGACCAAGAGAGACGTGGGAATGTAAGTGCATATCCAAAGAAGGAAGGTAACTATAGTACAGATGCATTGAGCATATGAGTCAGAGTCACTTTATGTAATATACAAAGTAAAGGAGATAGAAAATGAATAGGGCACGTACAATTGTAACATAATGAGATGCTTGTCAAAAATGGGGGTTTTATGGTCAGCGTGACTTTGCTTGCTACAGCGCTGTTGATATCATCTAAATAAGCTTCAACTGTGCTGAATTCAAGTATAATCTATGTAGAGTTGGCCTAATGAGTGGGATTGAAAACTTACTAGTATATTAGGTGGGAGAGCTTAATACAAGGCATTGATTTGTATGAAACAGAATTGTTGTAGGCACTTGCGGATTGAGACAGGCGAGTTATGAGTTTTGGTCAGACTGCAAGTCTTAGTATTGATCACCTCTTATGGGTGCTAACAGTTGTACTAGTAGTGTGACCATTACAATTTATAAAGACCATACATATACTACCTATTTAAAATAAACCTCATAAGTCTAGGAGGTGGCGGCCCACCCAGTACTACGTTCCTGCATGCATTTTACTATGTTAATATCAATATGGCTCACTCAGAGACAACATCAATATATTTGTTATGGTCAGACTCACTGGTTCAAGGTTTGAAAACCTGAGCTTCTTTGAGCTCTGCTTCTTTTCAACTTTTCTGAACCTATACCACTACAATTTCAATCCTAGTCCTTCAATGATGGTGCATCCAACTATTCACAAAATTGTGCAAGAAAGAATGGAGGCTGCACAAGAAAAGCACAGACACTACTATGCCAAGTATGTCATAATTTTATTAATTGTTCCCAATGCTATTCCTGACACCTGCAGACATAGAGACAAAATATTACAACGGCGGAGGGCGCATGGTGTAAAGAAACATGACAAAGAAGCAGAGGCGAGAGCAAAAGAGATCTCGAGAGCTGTGGCGAAAGCATTGCATGGCTGTGACAATGATGACGAGTCTGAATCAGACACCAACAATTCCAGTGACGATGATGAAATTGACACTGTAAGTTCTATTTGTTTTTAAAAATAGAAATATGTATTGAAATGGAAAAATTAATGTTCAACAGATCCAATCTTCCGGCATGCTTACTTGCCATCAAAGTCACCAAGGACGACATGCTCACATTAATCAGTGCTGACCCCTGTGAGTTTGCCAAGGACAAGCTGGCTGAGTACATCAAGAGCATCCCAGATGATTGCAGTACAAAGGGTGATATCTCTATCATCGTGAACTCAACCGGCGAGATTGAAAAACTACTCAAGCATGTGATTCGTGCACAAGACAAGATCCTAAATTTATGTGGTATCTCACCTGAGTGGCATGCCGCTGACACGGTCTCTCGATTCTTGAAGACCACAGCCACATACTTGGAGGACATTTAGCTTCTTGAAATGTCCGGAGGAGTTGTGGAGCTTACAATGGCACAATGGTTGGGGGAACTAATGTATCAGAAGGACATCAGGATTTGATTAGTACCATACATAATTCGCGATTACATACATTGAGCCAAAATACAGCTCCTTCCAGCGCAAAAAGTACATTTGGAGGCCCATGCATGGGATGTTTGAGAGCAAAATATCGAACTATTATCATTCAATTTGTGCTACATAAGTATACCCATCCCACGATCGTGAGGCAACAACGTGAACATTTTCCAAAATGACAGCACTCATTGCATAACAATTAATGTAGATGGCACCCACAAAATGGAGCACTCCTGAGCAGGAGGCATGGCTGGGTCCTTGGTATGAGAAGTATTGCGCAAAGCAATCAGACCGAGCCAAGAACTGGGCAAATTTCTTTACTGACTTGTTGGGGGAGTGGCTTGATGTATTCCCCGAGCCAAGGCCAGCTACAGTGCCACCTATCGGGCTGCTGACCAGAGACAAGCTCGTTATCATGGATCATGCTGAAGCCGAGCGAAAAAAGGGGCATCATCACTGCAAAATGTCCTGTTGAAACAATCATGTTAATAGGTGCTTGCAGAAATTAGAGAACTGTTTCAAAAATAGCCTCAGGTCTACAAAGACGGAATGGCAAGCAAAGGCTGAGGCCACAAACATCTTCAACGCGGTGTTGAAGAGTTTCACTGAATGTGAAAAGCCAACATGTTCCATTCAGGAAGTCGAGGCATATTCCAAACTTTACTACCAGAGGTGTGTAAAGTTCATGGTTGATAACAGACTAAAGGAAGAAGCTGAGGTGCTACAAGCTGAGAACAAGGCACTTACTAATGGGATGCGTGTAGCCATTGCCAAAAAGGAGGCAGCAAACCTCTATGAAGGAGAGACAAATGAAGTTAAGGTGTTACGAACTGGGGTGGCGTCACCAGCGACAGTGAAAAGACACAGCCGGTCTGCTGGGAAGTTCTTACAATGTCCAGAAGAGGACAAGGTGAAAGTACAAGGAACGTGTTCCGAGTACGATCAAGGGTTCGGCCTCAAAGACAAGTCTAAGAGGTTCTGCAAGAATAGAGACTAAGGCTAAGGAGTGCTTAGACTTAGAGACGATTCAAGACGACTTAGGTTGGAGACCTAAGCAAAGGAGATTCCAGGTAAAACCCAGTAAGATTAAAGTAAAGAATCTACTACAAGTACAACGTGCTTAAATAGACCAATATGTGTGCACGGACCAAGAGAGGTGTGGGAAAGTAAGTACGTATCCAAATAAGGAAGGCAACTATAGTACAGATGCATTGAGCATATGAGTCAGAGTCATGTGACATGATATACAAGTAAGGAAACAAGAGAAAATGAATAGGGGCACGTACAATTGTAACATAAGGCAGAGGTACGGAAGTACATCAAGGATGTGAAGACTCACAGAGACAACGAGAAGCAGCGAATGTGGAGCAAAGACGATTATGGGAGGTAATGATTCACGCATTCTGACATATCAATACGCTGACATGACTTCATAGAAATATTTGAAAAACTCGCCACTATAGTCAATAAATTCTTGCCCGGACTTGCAGATGCGACAGGGTTTTCATTCTCCCTCCTCACAGGTGGCCCTTCTCCAGAGCTTGGTGGATTAAGTGATGTCTATAGGTAAGTCATCCATATTTATCCGTAGCATTCAGTCAAACATACCCAGAATTTGAGAGTGCTATTATGTCTCCTTTTAAAGACTATCTACACAGAGTATATCGTGAGTTCGCTGTAGTCACTTATAGGCATCAGACTTACCAATTTATCAATAGCAGAGGCCGCAGCGACTTTGAAGGCGAGGCTAGGGAGTGCAAGCGATCCCGATCATGATGATGGTGTTGATCCTTCACTGATTAGTGCAGGGTTAGGAAATAGCCATGATGACACATCTGGTCAGGTGATATTCAACACATTGTCCCAGGCAGACAAAGTCCCAGACATCAATTTGCCTGAAAACTCGACTGATATAAATTGGCCGGACATAGATGACTAATTCTGGGAGGGACTCTCTGCTCAAGTTGACGCATTGAGCATCAGGTGGAAATCCAAACCTGCCATGCTTACCTCCCTACCCACATGCAGCATCTGCCTTGGAGTTGCCATCAGCTCCCATAACTCCACCTCCTGGCTTGCCCCCAAACATGTCGCCATCACCTCCCATAACTCCACCTCCTGGCTTGCCCCGAAATATATCTCAGCCTGCACCCATTGCGGTACCACTGCAGGACTTACCCACACCACTGCAGAACTCGCCCGCACTTCCTCCAACCACAACATTGTCCTCTGAGTCTACGCAAATCCAGGCCCCATCCATGGATTTATCTCAGCCTCCACCCATCTTAGCTCCACAGGACTCACCCATGCTTCCTCCAGCTGCTGTTCCTTCGTCCGCTGTGCCAGTTTCATCCCCATCTACCATACCCAATCAACAAAGCCAGCCTCCTGCACCCATCGCATCCCCATCTACCATACCTGATCAACAAAGTCAGCCTCCCACACCTGTCAAGTGTTCCGTTTTGCGCAGGACCGGCCAAGTCCCTGTTTCATCCTTGTGCAATGTTATTGCTAACAGTATTGGCGATAACCATCTGATTGCTAGCAAGTGCCATGGACCGGCAGGCGAAGATGATGTCTCAGGTCACAAGAAGTGTGTTGTTTTCATCATTTATAAATTCAGTAACTCTAACTTGACAAACAGGAAACAAAAATTTTAAAGTTTCAAAGCTCTGCATGTCACTACCATACCTATCTTCGCATATAGTTAATTTGTAGTCGTTCATAATCATTATCTTGATAATAAATTGCAGCCTACATATGTTTCTTATGTGAAAATTTGAAAACCATCACTTAGAAATGTGAGAATAGGTACATCACGTGGTACAAGACTCAGTGTAGACCGCCATACACATACATAGTATAGACGGTGGGCGAAGCAAACAATACATGAAGTGTTAAGTGACAAACGGTACGCGGAGTGTTAAGTCAATGCAACAACCTGTCACTTAAAGCTAGAAAATGAAGAGTGAGAATATGAACATCAGGAAATTCACACATTCCTTGACGTGCCTTATGCAGACTTATTTACACTTAACTGCCTTGGTGAAATTGAATCTACTTGTCCAAAATTCAATGTGAATGAATCAGAAAAAAAAAGTTGAGATATATTAATATACATGTTTTATTGTATTTCGCACTCAAAAAATATAAGATATGCCAGGTGAATGATGTGAGAGAGAGCAAACAAGTTTTGAGATAAGTGAGTTAAGCTGATTAAGCATGTTAAGGAATGTGTGAATTTCCTGATGAACATCACGTGACGACAGGTTGACTTACACGACAAGCCTTAGTGCGCAGCGACGTGCTCGATGGTTTCTTCTTTCGAAGTGAAGATCTATCTCACCCATAGCCGCCGGATCAGAAATAGCTGAAATCAAGATCTAGAAGGGGACCTGGCCGGAGAGGGGGGGCTGAGAGTGTCTAGTTTTGGTACTCGACCCCTCCCAAGAAGGCCTGGAAAGTTCCGAGAATCAAAATTTTGGATCCGCCATGGATGTATCAAAGGATACATCCATCTGGATGATGGACAACCTGCCTAGATGATGTATCCTGGTTTTAGGACTATAGTCCACTTTGAATACATCAATCTAGCATTATAGACTCACAGCAGTGTGCAATTCATATGAAATTTTGGTGGCGCGTGTGACAAAAAAAGACTCGAAGCTCACAAAACTATGGAAGCTTGTGTTCGATCACTCAGCTAGAATTTTATATGCTGTGATGTACGGCCAAATGAATCAGCACTATCTCTTCACAGGCAACCGTAAGTCACGACATGTCACACACGCCGATTTCAAAATTCAAAGTCAGTTTGACGAAGCAAGAGCGCAAGTCAGTCACGGTATTCAGTGTGAACATTTGAACTTTGACATTCTTCTCTAGTCTCTTCTTCAATTGTTCGTTCCCTCGGCCATTTGGGCCCAAATTCGAATGGCTGAGATTCCCATGGCCTTGGGGATTCATTGCCGTGCGCAAATGTGATCAAGCTTCGGTGGCGTTTCGTGCTTTATATATGTAGAAAGAAAGCCGACCGAAGGGGTGTCTTTGCATTGCTATGATCTAATCATACATAAACCCAACCAACGAATGAGACTTCCACATAGTACATACAACCTCCAAATGCATATGCTGCTTTGCGTCGCAAAATGATCTTTCGTATATTTTGGCAATTCCATATTAGTAGTTGGTTTCGGCCTCAGTGAACAGGGTTTGGGCAAAACCGATGTAGGAGTTGGAGGTATCAAATACGGTATAGAAGCGCTGCATGAATACGTAGCCAATGACAAAGTCAATGGGCCCTTGCTGAAATCCCGTGCCAATATCGCGAACAATGAGATATATGGAAGCCTAGTACCACGATGAGCTCCAATCATGTGGTTGAGAGCACGAGGCCAGATTTGGGCGTTACGGGTGAGAGTGAAGATTTGCTATGCAAAACGGTGAACAAGGGGTGTGAGTGCTAACAGAATTGACGTACGCCGCCAATATTGAAATTCAGGTTCTCCAGGCGCGAGTACTTATTGCGGGAAATAGCGTGAAGTCCACTCTCAGGATCGTATCGAGCGCCGGTCATATCCGTGTACAGCAGGAAGGCCTCTATCGAACACTAATTAGACCATCATTACTCGCTGCACTCTAGTGGATACACACCGGTGGAAATCGAAATAAAGGTATTGCCACAATCGACAATACCAATGGTGTCTTCTAAGATCACTGTGGTGGCAGTGTTGCCGTATGTGATGCTTTGATGGAAACCCCAAAATTCCGGTGCAACCGACGGGATGTTGAGGATAGAACTGAAACAAAACATTTGCTATCAGTCTGGATTGATCTAGGAACTGAGGCAGCTTACGTGTATGTAATGTCACCGTGCAAGGAATGGTCAGTTCCACCAAAGGTGAGTTGTCCATCAATTTCTTCCTGCGAACCGCCGTAGGGCCTGAAAAAGACACCAAGAATGTTCGCAGGAATGATGTTTTCCTTAACCAGGTTGTCAGCGACAGTCGGGATCAGCGCTTCCGGCATTTTAGTCAGGGTGTTTTGGGTCGATGCCATAGGCCCGATGCCAAGGACCCCGTCAAAACCAGCGAAGCCCAGTACACGATCAGCAACACCGATCGGCTGCCTGAAGACGGTGAGCCCAGGACCGACAGTGACGGTGTCGAAGTACATAATTCCTATAGATAATCGTAAGTATTTCAACTTATGATATCATATTGTATGTCACACCGTCCATGCGGTGGTCAGAACTGTAGACGACCGATACAGGTTCTTCAGTGCGGACGCTGTCGTCGGTTGCCTGGTACGGAGTACCGGCACCAACCCATGTGTTCGCGCTACCGCTATCGAGAATCAAGTTGTCTTTAATAATGCATTAGCAGCCGCATATTTTTCCAGTATTGAACTCACAGATTGTGGAGGGGCTGCCGATACCAACTGATATGGTGTAGACAAAACAATTGGTTGTCAGAGGAACGCTAACTCGACGTTGTCCGTGCTTGCTGGAACCACTAAGGGCCTGCAAACGAGCTATATCGTGCGCCACGAGGTTATAAGTACCATTAGAGAAATTTAGCCTCCTGGTAATGGGGACGGAGGTAGGGGAATTGGCAGGTTTAACGGGCGATGCTGTGATTGGCAAAACTAGGAGAAGTGTTAACAATGGAGCGGGGAACATGGCTGACTGGAAAGCAATATCATACTCAGTGGTGCATTATATATGTGCTGGCAAATTTGATGATGGTAATGTCGTGCACCTCAGTATTAGCCACGTATGAAACATCCCCTCAAAAAAGCGATGACGAGATAGTTGCAATCGAGCGTGAGGATTAGGCTCCCCGATAAAGTGTGACAAGAGATGGTTTGCTTTAAAACATGCCGATACCAGGTGGCAGGAATTTACAATTCACCTGTTTACCCATAGTTCAAATGTCACCATTAATGCATTGACTTGCCTCACATTCATTTCCATAGAGATGCTGACCTATTATGAATGCACCTTGGTAGAACTTTCGTGTCAGTGGTAAAGCTAGTGTAGTGGTCATTGCTAAGGAGAGCGATGTCCAAGGTTCTCCCGGTTGTCGACGCTACCGCTGACTTGTCACAAAACTTGCTCATGTGAATGTGACAAGAAGTGTCAGGTGAACTTGAACAAGCCTTGAAGTAGTGCTCCGCAGCACTAGTGAATTACGTTCAAGTTGCTCCGTGCGTAATACCTCTCACCGTCGAATATTGTCCTGTAGTCTTTTGACCCAATCTGAAATTGTTGCTCTCATTCCTCGCCCCTAATCCTCGCCTCATCAGATCTTGACACGAAACGCGGGAGGGTCCATGGGACATAAGCTCAATATCGACGGCCAAGAAAGAAAAGATAAACTGTCGAACAATTACAGTAGTGTGCAATTCTAATGAGAAATATGAAATTTTGGTGGCGCGTGTGACAAAAAATTGATATCATTTAATATTTAATATGCTACGGCTGAATATGACTATGTATACGCCAATAAATATTAGTTTTCCGATCACGACAGTGCGCCGTTACAGCAATCAATAGTGGTACTCAATTCAACTTTTCAAACATTTCAAAACTCGTCTAAATGCTTTAAACTCCGGCTAAAGCTTCAACAAACTCGCGTAACAACAGTTGAATCATGCTCGGCATGTCGGCACAAAGTCGGACATTCAAACACTTAGGATTTTCAAAGTGTGCTATACAGAGGGGAAAGTCATGCTTTAGAGTAGAAAAAGTAGCCGGGGCATAGATTCATTATGGGTAGCAAGTAGGATCCAATAGACTTTGTATTTCAAATGACTGCATTAATAAAATTGTAAAAAAAAACCACTCTGCAAGAATGAAATTAGCCATAGGTAGCAAGTACCGGATGGAACAAATAAGTGCTGGGGGAAGGAGGATGAGATGGACTGAGAGTGGGTCGTCGGGGGTTTGGTGGGAATTTCAAATGGTTGGGAGGGGGGGGCTGGAGTGGGTGATGTAGCAAAGTTGTTACGAACTGGGGTGGCATCACCAGCGACAGTGAAAAGACACAGCCGGTCTGCTGGGAAGTTCTTACAATGTCCAGAAGAGGACAAGGTGAAAGTACAAGGAACACATTCCGAGTACGATCAAGGGTTCGGCCTCAAGGATGAGTCTTTGAGGTTCTACGAGAATAGAGACTAAGACTAAGGAGTGCTTAGACTTAGAGACGATTCAAGACAACTTAGGTTGGAGACCTAAGCAAGGAGATTCCAGGTAAAACCCAGTAAGATTAAAGTAAAGAATCTACTACAAGTACAACATGCTTAAATAGACCAATATGTGCGCATGGACCAAGAGATGCGTGGGAAAGTAAGTGCGTATCCAAATAAGGAAGGCAACTATAGTACAAATGGTTGAGCATATGAGTCAGAGTCATGTGACATGATATACAAGTAAGGAAGCAAAGAAAGAATGAATAGGGGCACATACAATTGTAACAAAAGTGGTGTTTCGTGCCTGCGACTTGGGAAGGGCTACCAAGGGCACCAGGAGGCGCATAATGAGCGCCAGTGGAGGGCGTAATGGCAACATGTGGGAAGGGACCTATAGTGGGAGGAGGCACATCATGAGTGCTAGTGAACAGTGTAACGCTGAAATGTGTGGGAGAGGGTGAAGTGCCAAAGGATGTGAAGGGACTCTGAGGATCTGATGTATGCACCTGGGTCTTCCCACCACTGTGAAGGATATAACTCGTCATAGTTGTTGATGATACCAAGTGAAAAGCGGAGCAGTGGCTCTCCCATAAAGATAAGGCATTGTTGGTCAGGTGGGATGTGTGTGGGACCTGGATTAGAATAGATTGCCTGTAAGATAAGGGTGAATGTAAGCTACAACTTGCAATAAGCACAAAAATCACTTACTTTGGGTGGATAGCACCTGGAAATTTGAATTATGTCTTGCTCAGTGCTGCAGGTGAGCATGGAGGATGTGAGGTCAATGACAGCACCAACGTGCTCAGTGTGAGATGGAACTTCGGAATTTTTCAAACTCTGACAAAAAGTGTGTCACATATGCATGAAATGGATGGGAGGTTTGATCCCCTTGACTCCTGCCCTACTGAAACTATGCCTCGTCCATCTACATGCCAAGAACTCCTTGATATCATTGATCAGGCCACACTTTCATTGGCCAAGCTACAGTACCAGGACATCCTGGACGATTGGTTCGACCTTGAGAGCGATTCTGACTCTGACTCCGAGAATTCACTTTCTAGCACTTCAGATGATGATGACACCATCAGTCTATCCTTTAGCTCCCTCTGGAGGATGTCGCTCAATGGGCAGGTGTGAGTGTTGGGTCTGTGGTTAATTGCACTAATTGTGTGATGATTGCGGTGCTTGATGCCCATGATCATTTTATCTGTGTTACAGTTGTACGTACCCCTATTCATTTTCCCTTTATCTTCTTACTTGTATATCATGTCACATGACTTGACTCATATGCTCAACGCATCTGTACAATACATGCCTTCCTTATTAGGATACGCAGTTACATTCTCACAGTTACCTGGTCTGTGCGCACATATCTACCTATATAAGCACAGTGTACTTGTAGTAGATTCTTTACTTTAATCTTACTGGGTTTTACCTGGAATCTCCTTCACTTAGGTCTCCAACCTAAGTCGTCCTTGAATCGTCTCTAAGTCTAAGCACTCCTTAGTCTCTATTCTTGTAAGAACCTCTTGGACTTATCCTTGAGGCCAGACCCTTGATCATACTCGGAACACGTTCCTTGTACTTTCACCTTGCCCTCTTGTGGGCATTGTAAGAAGCTCCCAGCAGACCGTCTGTGTCTTTTCACTGTCACTGGTGATGCCACCCCAGTTCGTAACAATCTGCTTCCCAGCAGCTAATTCTGAGGATGTTGACCTGGCTTGTAAATTTGCCGAGTCACATACTTGTCCTGAGTGGAAGGGTGGCTTTTGGCCATTGATGGCTCAACCATGAATCTTTTCACCAAACCGGGCTATTATGGGGAGACATTTTATGATAGGAAATCCAGGTATTCCCTGGGCTGTCAGGGATTTTTTTTTCCCCGTTCATATTCAAAAAATTGATTTAATTTTAGGCTGTCATCTTGCCCCACAACCTCCTTATTGTTGATTATTCCCTTAGTCATCCTGGGAGTGTCCATGATGCATTCACTTTCTGATCTACTCACCTCTATGAAGAGCATGCTAACCTTCTGCCTGATGGTCATTTGGTTTGGGCAGATAGGAGCCCCTTCAGTGACAAACTCCATACTATATGGGTCACCCGACCCACATAATAACAGACATCTACCAAAAATGTGTGGATCAAAGTTCACATATTACAGTGAACTATCTCCGTATTATACGAGTGAACGGACGTGCATAATATCCCGTATGATACGGGCCAGCGGACCATGGGCCCATGGTAGAAATATCCTCGTTGATGACGGATGGGCCGGGAGGAATATTATTCCCGATGACAGCGGGTGGGCCCATGCAAGGAATATGTAGAGTAGATGAGTGGGCCGATGTACATGAATATCCGGTAGACGGATGGGCCGAGGTAGTTGGATATCATGTAGATGGGTGTATCAAGGTAGATGTGTATCAAATAGACAGGTATGTGAAGGGTACTTGTTATCACATACACGGGTGGGCCCAGACACATATTAAATTAGACGGGTATTAGACGGGTGAGCCGAGAGTGTTATATAAATATTTATTAGACGGGTGGGCCGAGGGTGTTGTACAGTATATTATATTAGACGGGTGGGCCGAGGGTGGTATAAAATATAGACGGGTGGGCCCATGTGTATGATAATGGTAGACATGACGGAGCTGAGGGAGTTGCATATCATCTGAATCAGAGGAGGTAATAAATCACAGTTACTGAGTTCCCGGAGCAGCAGGTGCTGTCTTGACATGGCCTTTTGTGACGCTTAGGTTGTCTTGTAGAATGTGGAAACTGGGGTGCGAGGCTTGTGTTGCCCTACAAGACACCCAGCTCCGACCCCCGAAAATCAGATGAAGCATACCAAGTTCCGAGTTCCGAGACCCGGGTCTCGACACATAATTCAGTCAATAAGAGACACCCAGTTCCGACCCCCGAAATTTGAGTGAAGCATACCAAGTTCCAGGAGCAGCAAGTGATGTCTTGAAATGGCCTTTATGGCGCTTAGGTTATCTTGTAGAATGTGGAAAGCGGGGTGCGAGGCTTGTGTTGCCCTACAAGACACCCAGTTCTGACCCCCAAAAATCAGATGAAGCATACCAAGTTCCGAGTTCCGAGACCCGGGTCTCGACACATAATTCAGTCAATACGAGACACCCAGTTCCGACCCCCGAAATTTGAGTGAAGCATACCAAGTTCCGGAGTTCCGAACCCGGGTCTGGACAAATGAATATCAGATATCCAGCACACTTCCAATCATCTGGTATTTCATTGAGCAATGGATGATAATACAGCTTTGAAAGCCAACATCATCCAAGGTTCCCTTATCTGATCCTCGCTATCTCCACCCCCTTTAACACCAAAGTCTGGACATCCAGCATTCAGCGTCTGATTTCCCAATATCAACTTGCAACATGAACACTTCTTCCATGTCCACTTGTGACATAAAAATCTGGCGCACTTGGGCCCTGGCCATCACTCATGAAGCAGGGGCATATACCGAACAAAAATTCAATGCAGAGAAGACTGGAGGAGAACCGGTTATACCTTCTCCGAACCTGGACACTGATCTGGTGATGGCGTGCGATCGCTTGGCTGATGTACTCATAAAGGCATATAAAAATCCCAGTGGGTCTTCCTGCAGATGTTGAAAATGTGTTTGATCATTCAAATTCCTTCATGATAGTTAAGATACAGATTGATATTGCAAGATATAGCAAATTGATATCCCCAAAGAACACTGGGCATAATGAGGAGAAAGAGGAGAAGTTGCTTGAGAGGTGTCCTCCTGGCCATGAGGGCACAAAGGTGGTGGACAAACCTGCCACAATTATCGATGTTTCCGGTACCATCATCGCATGGTACCTTCCGGACGCCCTGACCGAGACCACCCAGGTGCGTAATGTGTAGATTGTTACTCAATGGATATTGAATATCAAATGGTACCTACAGAAGGAAATCAGGGCGGCCACCGATTTGCTGGGTCCAAGCCTCGAAAAAAGTGTAAAGGCTGATGGCAATTGGCGATATAATCAAGAATGGTTCAAACAGGGCTCGGAAAATGTTGGGTCAACTCCCGGATGCATCAATTTATCTCCGGCATGGTTTCAACAGGGCCACGAGGTAGGATGTGATGAGATGGTGATTTCTGGAGTCAAACTCACCAATCCCATAGAATCTGTCAGATCCGGAGGTATCCGCATCATTGAAGGGACCCTCCTCCGAGAATATCCTGAAAGCTATTGCAAGGCCGGCAGCCATCGCATCGGCGGCACTCAGGGTCATGCATCCTCAGCAGTATTTTGCAGGGTTACGAGCCTTGTCACACCTCGGAGATAAGGCAGTGAGCAAGGAACTGCCACAGATGCCAGAGACCCTGCAGTACTGGGCATCCGTGTTTAACAGCCTCTCCATCATTTCCAATCGGGAAACCCCCAATCATCGAGACCATTTATCGATTCCTGAATGCTTCGATATTCTCACCACCGTGGGGAACTATTCTAATGCTCGGATGAGTATGCCAAGCCTTCAGCTGGAATTCAGGTATGATTCCGGCTGTATGATTGCATTTTCGGGAAGAATTGTGAGACATGGTGTTGATGGAGGGGAAGGGGATCGGATTGCTTGGGCATGGTATATGAGGGATTCTGTGCACATTTATGCCGGGGTTCCCTCATGTGGATGGGCTATGGTCGAAGGCCACATACTAAGCACGGTGTGAAAGATCAAAGAAGTTGACAGAGTTGTGACCCATGTTAGTAGCAACACACGAATACCATGTACCAATTAGAGCATCAACAGTTCTGGAACTCAAGTCGGAAGTCGAGTTCCATGAATTGAGTCCCTAACTCTGTGTATCTCGGGACTCGGGACTCGATCCTCGAAATTAGGGACTCAATGATCGATAGTCCGAATTCAGGCTTCACGCTCGGGACTCAGGAAAGTGTGAGGCAACAGACTTTGATCCACACATTGTGACTGCCGAACACCGAACACCGGCAGCCGGCACTCGGGACTCAGGACTGACACCAATGTGAAAAATATGAATTCACATATAGTGAGTGCCAAATCCCAAACTCAGGCAGCCGGAGCTCGGGACTCGGGACTCAGAACAATGTGAAAGATGTGAATTCACATATCATAAATGACGAACTCCAAATCCCGGCAGCCGGGACTCGGGACTCGGGACTCAGAATAATGTGCAAGTCATTGATCCACACATGTTGAGGGCCGAACTCCGAGCCCGGCAGCCAGCGGTCGGAACTTGGGACTCAGAAGAACGAGAAAGATATTGATTCCTACATGTAAAGTGCCGAACGCCGAATGCCGAACCCTGTGAAAGATACTGATTCCCACATATCAAGTGGCGAACCCGGAACCCTGGCAGCCGGAACTCGGGACTCGGGACACACAACATTGTGAATGATATTGATGCACACATGTTAAGTGCCGAACGCCGACTGCCGAGCCCCGGCACCCGGAACTCGGCACTCGGCACTCACAACAATCCACACATGTTGAGTGCCGAACCCCGAACTCCGGCAGCCGGAACTCGGGACTCACAACATTGTGAAAGATAGTGATTCCCATATGTAAAGTGCCTAACCCCGAACCCCGGCAGCCGGAACTCGGGACTCGGGACACACAACATTGTGAATGATATTGATGCACACATGTTAAGTCCCGAACGCCGACTGCCGAGGTCCGGCACCCGGAACTCGGCACTCGGCACTCAGAATAATCCACACATGTTGAGTGCCGAACCCCGAACTCCGGCAGCCGGAACTCGGGACACACAACATTGTGAATGATATTGATGCACACATGTTAAGTCCCGAACGCCGACTGCCGAGGTCCGGCACCCGGAACTCGGCACTCGGCACTCAGAATAATCCACACATGTTGAGTGCCGAACCCCGAACTCCGGCAGCCGGAACTCGGGACACACAACATTGTGAATGATATTGATGCACACATGTTAAGTCCCGAACGCCGACTGCCGAGGTCCGGCACCCGGAACTCGGCACTCGGCACTCAGAATAATCCACACATGTTGAGTGCCGAACCCCGAACTCCGGCAGCCGGAACTCGGGACTCACAACATTGTGAATGATATTGATGCACACATGTTAAGTGCCGAACGCCGACTGCCGAGCCCCGGCACCCGGAACTCGGCACTCGGCACTCAGAATAATCCACACATGTTGAGTGCCGAACCCCGAACTCCGGCAGCCGGAACTCGGGACTCACAACATTGTGAAAGATAGTGATTCCCATATGTAAAGTGCCTAACCCCGAACCCCGGCAGCCGGAACTCGGGACTCGGGACACACAACATTGTGAATGATATTGATGCACACATGTTAAGTCCCGAACGCCGACTGCCGAGCCCCGGGACCCGGAACTCGGCACTCGGCACTCAGAATAATCCACACATGTTGGGTGCCGAACCCCGAACTCCGGCAGCCGGGACTCGGGACTCGGGACTCACAACATTGTGAATGATATGGATGCACACATGTGAAGTGCCGAACGCCGACTGCCGAGGCCCGGGACCCGGAACTCGGGACTCGGGACTCAGAATAATGTGAAAGTTATTGATCCACATATGTTGACTGCCGAACCCCGCACTGTCGCACAGATATCTATTTCGTCTCGACCCTTGATTGCTGAACCCCAAACCATGAAAACCGGTAGTCCACAATTGTGGGGTTCGGGGTTCGGTACCTAAGATTCGTGACTCGCCACTCAGAAATATGTGAGGCAATCTTGCCATTTGGAAGTCGAGTCCCATGAATTAAGTCCCAAACTCTAAGTACCATTGCACTCAGGCATTCGCCACTCAGCATTTGGGATTTAGGACTCTACACCCGGATCTTGACATCCAGTCCTCAAAATCCGGAACAAAATATTCGGGAGTCAAGACAATCATTTGGACGGAATAAAATATTTTACATCATGTATGAAATGAAGACCATTCTAATCTAAACACAGTGAAGAGGACTCCACTCCCCTGCCTCTCTTCAATCTCTGTAGCATGTCAGTGTACATCTTCACCTCTGCCATCTTCTCATGGATACCCTCATCTTGCTCCTCCATCAATGCTACCAGGCGTGCTCGAATCATCTTAAGTCCCATCACTGATGGGCCTGATGAGTCATTTACCTCCTCAGGAAGAACCAAGCCATCATCCTCAACTCCATTTACCATCCAATGCTGGTAGTGAACGACACAGGACCTCATGATCTGACCCCATTGCCATGGTTCATTCGGAATTTCGGTGTGTCCCATCCACCATGGAGTATCATAGCTGGGAATAATCCGGGATGGATGTCCCGGAGCTGCGACATCATCAAACTGACACAGGTGGGATGAAAAGATGTGGTCTGGAACAGTGTTCCAGGTGAGCATGGGATACAATGTCAGGACATGAGCGACGGGGCTTGGAACAACAGAAACGATGTTCCTTGCAGCTGAGTACTGCAGGAGTGGCGTAACAAATGTCTGTTGGAAATCTCAGCATTGCCCAAAAAAGTCAGCCGGTCATCCGGTCATCAGTCACTTACATTGATTTCCCATTGCACCCCGGCTTTAAAGTACATGATCCGGGCAGAAGAGGGAGGGTTGTTAGCAGCCTCCATCTGATATTGAGAGATACATGCGCGGATGCGCGATGCAGCCATATTCAAAGTACAAGAAATATCTTGAAGGTTCAGCTTCATGGGTTGCCAGTGATGTCCAGTATTTGGAGTGCCAGATGTGGATGCAGGAGTTTCAGGCATGGCTAATGCAAGAGTGTGACGCTGGGAATGACACTGACAGATAGTAAAGAGCTGATGATATGAGTCACTGATGGATGGATTAGAAATTCAAACTCCGACATGGGCTGACCCGGACAATTCCCGGGACTCAATGTTTGGGTGTCAAATATGCGTTTCATCAGCAAAACAAATTCATTCATGTGCACCATCGATCAACGAGGGCTGCAGGTCTTGAAATGCTGCCTGTGCATCCTGAGCTAGTAAGGAATACATTTGAGACTGCCTTCCGGCATAGCATGCATGACCCGGAAGTTGTTTCAACAATGATTCCTGCATCCGGGCACCCCATGTGGTTGCCTTCCACAAGAAAAAGTTGCACGTCCAATCCATCTCTGATTGCACCAATGATATTTCTTCCTTCCATCGATCCCGTAGTGCCTTTGCCCGAAGCCAATGAACTCGGTAAACTTGGGATGGGTCCTGTCAGCTCACCACGTAATATATCAAGCATGCCCGAACTCACATTCCTCATTCCACGAATTTTCTGGACCCTCCATGTCGACTTCCACTGACCAGAACCAAGCGAGGGACTCATTTCGCTGACCTCGGGCGTTTGGATCGCCGATGGCAGTGCTGATTTTGAGCTGCTCGCGAAGCAGGGGTTTGTATTTCTGAAGCTGGTCTGGCCCCGGCTCAAGTTGTATCATTTGCTTCCTGGTTTTTGTATATATACTGGCATGTAGGGATACTGCCTGCTGCACTGATGTCACCTGGGACCACGCTCGAGTTTTTAGGGCTTGAGATTTGGCTTGCCTAACTGTTGTTCGGAACAGGATAGCCTTGTTGCACAAGTGAATGCGGAGATTGTGCAGGGCATCATTGGCCTGCCCTTCACGAAGGGACATCTCCAACGGAATCAGATCCTCTGCCATACAGCGTCTGCAATGTTCAACCCCGAGGTTTGATGGCAATGGAATTATGGTGAGCTCAGGGGAGTTTGTCCATGCATCAGATGTCTCGGTGAAATCCGCCGGGTCATCATCGATATCGTCAAGAATATCTATGTTCAAGTCGTCAGGATCGTCATCTGCATCAAATCCCTCTCCCAGATGCGTAAGAGCAGACCGAGTGAATTCATCTATCTGGCCTTGAATACGATCGCGTTGCCGGGCGATATCTAATCTCTGTGTCTCCGTCGATCGTCTTCCAATTCTGCGGACCTCGATGAGCAATGCAATTTGAGCCTCTTCAATTGCCAACCCAATGGATATCCATGTTGCCACAGATCTGCGAGAGGGTGCTGCATGACGGGCATTACCCGCTTCTAGTAGTCTAAGCTCGATCTCCTTTTTGCTTGGTGCTAAGTGAAAAATGAATGCGGAGCTCCACGGAGACAAAGAATGTTAACTTACCCTTCTTGATATTGATTTCATATAAATCCATCGCCGCAGGATCCCTGATTCTCTTGGACTGAGCGACCATCTCGCTGGCTAACCATTGTGTCTTTAAATTGCCGGGTGCAGCTTCATCAAGTCTGTCGAAAGCCTTGCCACTTTCGGCGATGCCATTCTTCGCCAGCTTGTATTTCCGGCAAAGAGTCCTTTTCATGCGGATCATCTTGCAGAAATTGGAATCGTTCATCTGATAATCAAGACATTCCTTTCGGTGCGGGGATGACATTCCCCGAGCGGCAGGGGAAATCAGGTTGAGACGCGCCCATAGGGTCTCCATGATCTCTCCATCAATCCGGCCAATGCCTTCAATAAAATTCGAAGCATATCGGACATAGCAACTGTCCTGATGTCCATGCACATGCCACAAACCGATTCCAGGAATGATGGTCAGTTCCGGTACCATGTCAAGGTATCGGCTTCGATCCACCCGAACACGAAAGTGCTTGTTGTATTGACAATTAATGTCATAGAAGGTGACAGCCCTGGTAATGCCTTCCATGTTGTGCTGGGCAGCCTCACAAAGGGCATAGTCCATGTTCATTTGTCTGCAAATGATGCATGGTCAACTAGTGAATGTTGAATGGCATGTTTGGCTTGCCTTTCCCCTTTCTGAAAATCAACCATCGAGTGAGGGACAAAAGCACCCATGCCGGGCGCAGGCAACTCCCCCGATTCCTGTGGACTCGAGCTTGTGCCGCGCCGCATTTGCTTGATTGACCGCCCGGTGATTGTTGCAGCTCGATTTTTCCACCGTGTCAGCAGCCTCCGCAAGATGCATGTTATACCTGTCCTTTCCGACCATGAATCCAAGCCCATCTGAAAGCCAAACTTCATCGAGGGGATTAATGGGATGCAGGTGTTCAGCTTTGAAATTTCCGTCCATCACAAATGACCGGGTGTATTTCCAGCTTGGAGTTCTTATCATCGCCGAGTTCACTTCGGTATTGAACATGACTCACTCATCAAGTGATTCATCCCCTGACAAAGATACATTAATCCCAGGCTGAGGACATGCCGGGGCAAAATAATGCAAGATCTCCTGCGTTCGGGATGTCAGAACGATGGCCATAGCCATGCCATTTCATGGTCTTCAACTGCCTCCACTGTCGAGCGACTCTCATGAGCTCTCTGTATCGATCCTTTCCACGGCCTGTGTCAACATCATGTCCTTTAGATGAAGCACAAATAGCATTACCGGAACAAGGTGTGGAAACATGCTCGAGGTCATTCGCCGGAGCTTACTGTAATAGTTCATTGCGGAGGTGCCGCATTCAAGGTTGTCCAATAGAAAATCATCCAGCACTCCGAAGGTAAACACGGTCTTCGGCCTGTTAAACGATGCAGGGAAAAATCCATGCCGAAACATTTGAATGTCCGGACTCATGGCATTTGGACAATCGCAGCAGCGAACCTCGAGGCGGTGAACTCCGGACTTGTCAACGATGACCATGGTGTTTTCCTTCGGCTGGAACTCAGGTCCCGACACAGACGGAAGATCTTCGGGCTCAAGCTGGTCTTCAGGTTCATCTCCTTCAAACAAATCCCACCTATCTGTGAGCACCGGGACATTGCTTGCCATCATGCCCGAGGTGTATGGTGAGTCCCACATGAGCGAGACAACTCCGCTCGAAGAATTGACCATTCCATTGACTGATCCAGTGGAAAGGATTGCAACGATGTTGACTCCTGCAACAGCCCGTGCAATAGAGAGGCTCGCCAAGACAATCTTGACATTTGTAGACCCCATCCTGGTGGCAGATGATGCATCTCCTGTCTTCTGGTGGAGCTTCTCGATCCAGGAGGTGATGCAGATATGATTCCTGCCTTGGCAGCCATTGCCTGAGGTAGTCATTTTGACTCTGCATTTTTATATTGAGCTATAGTTTGAATGACACTCCAACATTTAACATGAACTTGCCATGGTTTTTGGGAGTTGCAATGGCTCAAATGAGCCTTGGTCTTGCTTCGTAAGTATTGTCAGGAAAGTCATCCCAAGGAAGGTGGTGCCTGAACAGGCTGAAGTGTTTGGTGATTCTGGGGGAGAGTGAGGCATGGACCTGTAGGCTCGTCGTCTTGTGCTTGCAAGTGGGACCTGAACCCAATCTTTCTACCCTTGCTGCCCCTTGCTTCTACCCTGTGGGATTTTTGCAAATGGGGTGCATCTACCTATCTTCATCTTATTTATAATGCTAATGTTGCAGCAAAGCATCTGCTCAGGTGGAATGAATTTTTTATTACATTGTGGTGTCATACAGTCCTGCCGACTCATTACAAATTTATGTCCATTTATGGCTTCGGGACCAATATAGCTCAATTAAGCTACTGTTAGCTTTTGTCAAAGATCAACTTCTGTCAATTCGTTCATTCTTCCACCTTGCTTATCCTCAGCCCATTCTGCAATTTGATTCACCATGGCAAGGACGGGTCATTCCACTCACTTGACTTCCGGCAGAAATAGGGCACGTCAACCACAGACACAGAAGCTCACGGAAAACGAAATTTCGGAGTTGAAGAACTACCTTCCTGAGTGGACCGCGGCCAAAAGGGGTGAGAAGCGAGGGGTTTTCACTGCAATTGCCAGGGCAGCCAGGTTGTTTGCTCCTAAAGTCGACCAAGGACAATGGAAAAAGAGGAACAGTGATGCGTGGTTGGAAAACTACAATTTTAACATCTTATTCTTCCATCAACTCTCAGATGTATAACACTTGGTTGTTCAACAACAAGAAAAGGAAGGAAAGGAAGGACATGATAAAGTATGGGAGGAAATGGACGCCTAGGATGGTGGTCTACCAGCAGAAGCGCGAAGAGGTGCTAAAGAGGATTGAGGACGAGTCCGGGGCAAAGCCGGGAGATCCCAGTATGTTCAAACATTATCAGGGGGCTGTGAAGAGAGTCATGGCTGAATTGGACGACGACGAGTTGGAGAAGGCAAAAGAAACAGCGGAAGAATGGTCAAACAGCTTTCCTCCTCCGGAGATACAAGCAGAAGTTGCTCGTAAGAAGGGACCGGCATATATGGAGCACTTTTCGAAAGAGATGTGGAGGCAATGCGGGATGAGAGTTTTTGTGTTGTCAGCTTGGAAGAATGAACAGGGAGAGGTTCTGTTCGGGATGTAAGTCAATTGTGTCCGTCATCGCCGATCTTGGATCTCAATATATGTGTGCAGGCATGATGATAATGAGGCATTAGGAGATGGGGACAGCTTCATGAAGACTAAGGACTGGGAGGACATTGAGCCAGTATGGCAGGAGTACGCCCAGGAACAGTTCGGTGAGTGTTTGAACTTTGGATGCAAGAATGAATTCGTTGATCATCACAATGATAGGTGCCGGGGCACAGGACGGAGGACGACAGGTCAAGGGAGGTCGCAAAAGAGTCAGAAAACCAGCTTTGGAACTCGACACAGATGGAAATGGGATGCCGTTGCTTCCAGACATCACGGAAACAAAACTTGAGGAGAAGAAAGCCATAGTCAGGGCGTTTCTTACATCGCACTACAGTGAGTCTTTCGTGGCAACATCTGAGATGTTGCTGAATGCGTGGACACAGGAATATGTTCCGGGAATGACAAGGCTGTCGTGCCATGGAGTGCCCTCGTACAAAGTCAGGATGACTTTGTGGCAAGGAAGTATCTTCCGGCGATATTGACCTGAAGGAGCCTTCGAAGTTGCAAAACTGGGACACAACGGCCTTGCTCAATTTCTGGTATGCTCAGCAGGAAACAGGAAAAGATTCAACATTTCTGTTCAAAGCATGGAAGAACAAGGATGGGGACATGGTACCATCTGTGGTATCCGGCAAGTCGCCATCGCGTCTGACTCGTCAAGTGAGAATGCAGAAGAGTGGAACTCTCCGAAGGCCCCGGGATCCATCAACCGAAGCCGAGAGTGATACCGACAGTGAAACTCATGACAAGGAGGATGACATTGATGATGACTCGGCTGATGGTCGATCCCCACTGAAGAAACCCAGACAAATAGCACACCCATCTTCAGCACCCAAGGAGACAGAAGTTCCATGTTCAATGCCGGAGCCTCGCCCGGCCAGGCCGGCCAAGGCAGGTGCACTTTTGACATCACGGATGGGCGACCTCCTGGCCGGGATCACTGAGGAAGTGGAAGAGAGGAACGCATCGCCGGAACCAAGGAGTATACAGGGCAAGAAAGCTGTCATTGAACCATCCGCAAGGACCACCCGGAGTAAGTCTCAAAAGCCGGTAGAGAGTACACTTCGAGTAACCAGGGCAAGGGGAAGGAAATAATGTACATATACCAAACTGCCCCCATGTTTACCACATTTTCATCATTTGTCACACTTCTTAAAACACAGTGTCCCACTTCCAAAATGTTGAATCCTAAGCACCGAGTTCCGGACGTATCCTGATCACCGAGTTCCGGACGACTCCCGATCACCGAGGTCCGGCACCCAAGTATCAATCATTGGTAGTTGGTATTAGAGATTAGGGTTTGTGCATCATCTAAAATACATTGGAACTGTCATTGATATACATGAAAAATTCAGTGGTTCACATGATTTAAGTATGTGAATGAAAATCCAAATATCACGAAACCCGATCACCGAGTTCCGGATGAATCCCAATCACCGAGCTCCGGACCCCGGGAATCAATAATTGGCTGTTGGAATGGGACAATTGGGTGTGTGCATCATCTAAAATCAATTGGAAATGTCATTGTTATACATGAAAAATTCAGTGGTGAACATGATGTAAGTATGTGAATGAATATCCAAATATTTACATATGGGGTTGATCATCACACTTTTCAATGAGGGTATCTAATACAAGCAGCAATTCAGAGCTCATCTGTTTGGCCCTTTGCAACCTCCGGAGGTCCATATCAGCTCTTCTGAGTTTGTCGGATGTGTCAGCCCAAGCCACTCGGAATGGTCGGTCGCCTCGAGGAGTTGATGTACGGTAGGCTCCGGAAGATGGCCATGACGCTGTTGGTAATGGTCCAGGCGATCCAGAATTGATTCAACTTCAAGAAAATTAGCAGAAATACATGATGAACAATTAAATACTCACATTCTGTTTGATCATATGACCCTAGGGGCATGAACTCCCTAAGCATGGCACGCAGGTCTTCATTGCTGAGTTCCGGTATGGGGGACTGACATTTAGGAGGTGTTGCATGTGCTTGGGACATCACATCAACAATAAAAATGAGATTGTATGAGTGAACTCACCTGGAATTGCTATTCCTGGGATAGCCGGAGCATCAGTCTCAACATCAGCACATTCCGGTGCTTCATCACAATCAATAAGATCATCATCAGGCCCTAGGTACAAGTCCGGATCGTTGAACAAAGGCAGTTCCTCAGGCTGAGCCGGGCATAAATGATCTGGATGGATTGAATGAACATCCACAGTTGGACTATCTAAAGTGAAGTGAGAAACCTACCAGAAACTGCATCCAAGACATCCGGAACACCTGATGACCCAGAATCATAGTCGATCTCATCATCCGGCCCAAGGTATACATCTTCACTTGGATCTAATAAATGTCCAGTCAATTGTAAGATATACTCAAAGCAACACATACCTGATGAAATCCGGGACTCAGTCTCATCATCCGGCCCAAGGTATACATCATCCAGTGCATCTGGTCCATCTCCGGTCAATTGAGAGCTGTACTGAAAGCACAACATACCTAGTGAAATCCGGGACTCGGTTGAATCATCCACATCCATTGAGTTGTATTCAGTGACCGGAGGTTCATAAAATCTGACTGCTGGTTGAGATCTCATGATGTCTGATCAACTGATCAAACTGATTGATAACTGATAACTTCGAAGTTCAACACATGGCTGGCAACGGCCGAAAGTTGAACCACGACCAAACAAAGACAAACAATCAACGCTTATCAAGATTGTCCTTCAATTGTCTGGTTTCTTTTGAAACTTCATCCAAGTGATCACAGATTTCAAACTTATCTCAAGCTTTTCACATCTTTCAAGTCAATCCAAATGTCTACTTCAGTTGAAACCTCTTTGGCCAGTCTCAAGGCAACCACTGCTCAGATTGTGGGCATCATCGCCGGGGCTCGGCTCATGCCTGCCGGCACTGGCCAAGCCCACCTTGCTCTGACAGCACAAGTCACTAATCTTGTGGTAAGTACCATTCATGTGTTAATTTTACTTTTGGTTTTTCTAAGATCTGGGTAGGCTGAGATTGTCCGGGAGCATGAGAAAGGGCCTTACATGCCCGGCATCATTGCATCCTGCTCCAAGGAGTTGATGAGAGTCAGGTCCATGACTCCCCGGGTGTGGCCCAACTGGCACAGCATCGGTCATGACGACCCCCGGGTGTTGAAACACTCCTGGCGCAGCAAGATTCGCGCCTGGGAGGCGTTAGGTGACCATTCAGGTGATCTCCCTGTCATGCCTAACCCTTCCATTGGCCCAATCACTGTGGACCTTCCCTCCCCACCGTCATCGCCGCAATGTCGCTGGTTCTTCCACCCACGCCACCTCCGAGCTCCGGGACAAAGGAAAAGGTAAGGCGGTTGTTGCTGACCCAGAGCCGGAGGTGGAAGGGAGCAGGAAGAGGAAGTCCCCATGATGTCTGGACACTCTTCCTCACCTCCGAAGTCGGCCAAGAAGGGTCGCAAGCGGGTCAAGGCAACTCGCCATGTCAAGCAGAATGTGCTTGTGGAGTCGGAAGATGATGAAGACACAATTGTTCAGGTATGTCGTCCAGCTCATTGTTTTCATTCTCTCAATTTTCTGTAGCCTATTTCGAGTGGAGTGCCGGCGCTCAACGTTCCCCGGCCTTCCACAATTGGTGTAGGGACGCCTCATTCCCCTCGTTCACCACGTTCCCCAAAGAAGCAATTGTTTGGTCCTGCTTCAGTAAGTAATATTTAGTTGTCCGGCACTTGGAAAAATGCTTATATATCATCAGCTCATTGCCGGCAGTCCACCCAAGGTGATGGTGAGTCATGATTCTTTGTCCGGACCTCCCGCCTGTACTTACCCATTGTCAGGCCACCTCCGGCAGTCGTCCGGAGGTTGTGAGACCCCCAGGCAATGTCCAGCACTCCGGCTGAGGAACCTGCAGTCATGGATACAGGTGATATTCTCATTCCCGGCCCAGTGAGTACTCTAATGAATTCCAATGAGTCCATCAACTAATGGAACCCACAGAACAACCCCTGCCATTATTGCACCCAGGAGAAGTGGCCCTGCGCCACTCGGTTGGACAGGAGGACCCGTGCCCCATGTTTGTCGTGCGTCCGCTGCGCCACCAAGAAGATCAAATGTGTCCCAGCATCCATGGGATCCCCGCCAAAACGTATTCGAGGGAAGTCAACCACCCGGCAGGCTCGCTCCAGGACACCTTCCAGAGCTCCCTCCAATGCGCCGGCTGCCTCGCAGTCCAAAGCCCGAACTCGCAGTCAATCTCGTGGCCCTCCGGCACTCCAGCTGTCCCTGCTGTTACCACACCCAAGGCACAGTCCCGTGGGCGCAGCAAGACAATCACTGCCCCCAAGACACCTGCACCTGCATCAGCTTGTGAGTCACCCCAATTGTCTATGACCATCTGACCTTATCTTTCACTTAGCTATTCCGTCTTCAAGCGCCCCAGTGCCTCGTCCGGCACTCGATGTGCCCATGCCGGATCTCCATTCCATGGCAATTGCGATTCGGGATGGTGCCGCTCGAATTGCTCTTCTTGAGGCTCGTGTGGCGGAGCAGGATGGTAAGATTGATACCCTGCAACGCCTCCATGAGGGCCTTCGTCGCAAAGTCATGGACCGGCACCCTTCATTTCCACTTCCCGACTCTCCTGTCAATGCAACCTTTTTGCTTGATCAATCCGTCCCCCTGGCCATCTCACCCCTCCCATCTGCACTTGCTCCCCTCATTGACTTGGATATGGCAGGAATGGAGCCTCCATCTCCGAAAGTCCAGCCTGCATCTATCATTGAGGGTCTCATATTTGAGCTGAGCCAGATTCAGCCTGAGGGTCCACAAACGTCCGGCGAACTTGTGGACCCAGATGATCCGGGCAACCTTGTCCCAGAATATGATTCTGATGATATGGATGTTGAGGTGAAGGTTGAACCCTCTGCTGATGAGGGTGAAATGGCTACATAATTGTAGGTTCATAGATGTATATACAATGTTTGAATGAATGTCAGTGCTGGATGCCAAGTCCGGACATCCGGAACTGGACAATGGAGATTCACAATTGATATTTCGCGACTTCCGGATATCCGGCTACCTGAACACAACACACAATTTAAAAATTTGAAACATCTCTGTCGAGTTACCTTGTGCCGGTGCCGGTCACATTGTGAAACATATCATTCCATATATCTGAAGTGCCGAACCCCGGACCCCAGGACCCTGGAGTTGGGACTCATCACCATGTGACAGATATCGATCCACATATTTGATGTGCTGAACCCCGAACTCCGGCACTCGGGAGTTAGAACAATATGAGGCAATACAAAGATATTGATTTACACATGTTCAGTGCCGAACCCCGAACTCCGGCACCCGGCACTCGGGACTCGGGCCTTGGAACTTATAACAATGTGAAAGATGTCGATGCACATTTTCTATCACTGACCCCCGAACCCCGGCACCCGGGAGTGAGAAACATGTGAGGCAATACCAAGATATTGATTTACACGTGGGGAGTGCCGAACCCCGAACTCCGGCACCCGGCAGTTGGGAATCTGGACTCGGGACTCATAACCATGTGAAAGATATTGATCCACATATTTAACCACCCAACCCCGAACCCCAGCACCCGGAGTGAGAACAATGTGAGTCAATACAAAGATATTGATGTACACATGTTGAATGCCGAACCCCGAACTCCGGCACCCGGCACTCGGGACTCGGGACGTGGTACTCATAACACTGAGACAGATATCGATCCATATATTTTACACACACATGAGCCGAACCCCGCCACCCGTGAGTTAGAACAATGTGAGGCAATACAAGTTTGATCACAAGTTGAGTCCGAACCGAGTGGCACGGGTTAGCACATGTGAGGCAATACCATGATATTGATTTACACATGTTGAGTGCCGAACCCCGAGCTCCGGCACCCGGGAGTAGCACAATGTGAGGCAACACCATGATATTGATTTACACAAGTTGAGTGCCGAACCCGAGCTGCCGGACCGGGAGTGGCACTCAATTGTGTAGGCAACAATATATTATTGCCTCACAAGTTGAGTGCCGCCCGAGTGCGGGTGCCGGAGCTCGGGGTTCGGCACTCACATGTGTAAATCAATATTATGGTATTGCCTCACATTGTGCTAACTCCCGGGTGCCGGAGCTCGGGGTTCGGCACTCAACATGTGTAAATCAATATTATGGTATTGCCTCACATTGTGCTAACTCCCGGGTGCCGGAGCTCGGGGTTCGGCACTCAACATGTGTAAATCAATATTATGGTATTGCCTCACATTGTGCTAACTCCCGGGTGCCGGAGCTCGGGGTTCGGCACTCAACATGTGTAAATCAATATTCTGGTATTGCCTCACATTGTGCTAGCTCCCGGGTGCCGGAGCTCGGGGTTCGGCACTCAACATTGTGTAAATCAATATTGGTATTGCCTCACATTGTGCTAACTCCCGGGTGCCGGAGCT